>JAHSUH010000118.1:0-440000 GCA_025388415.1 Cynanchum wilfordii
ACATGAAATGGTACAATAGTAGCCTCTTGTTCACTACTATTTCCAGAGACAAACATTTTTATAAATGTGTTTCTGGTTAATGAATTCTTCAAGAAAAAGAATAAACACTTTTTGGGCAAAATTCACGTACTAGTTCTTGTGGAACAATAAAGTTCAACTTGATTTCTTTCCATAAACTTTTAGGACAGTTCTTGGGAAGAGAGTTATGGTGACAAATTATCAAACAACATAACTTTTTTGATGTACTATATTTTCTGACAAGCAAATATTTGCACTGTGGCAGGAATGTCTCCCCTAAGGAGGATAATGGCCCTCAAACTTCAAGCATAAATGGAGATCTTAAAAGGGAAGCAAAAAGATGAGGTTTCAGAAACACAATATCCAAACAAATCACAGCGAAATTTTAGAGGCCAGAAAGAGTCATCTAATAACCAAAACTACAATCGTAGTTGGCAAAAACAACCTAAGAAGGAGAAGCTGGATTGGAATGTTCTTAGACCTCCAAAATCTCAAGGCAAGAAGAAACAGTAAGCATTTTTGCCAACCTCAAGGTCCAAGTGAGTTGGCTATTAAGCTGGTAAGAAACTTGCATGGCTGACTTAAGTGTAATTGTTTAAAATTTGGGGTTAGAGATTAAAGACGCCCGCCCATAATTATAATTAGTATCCATTTAAGACATTTGGTGCCCCTAACACACAAAATAAGCATTTCTAGCATTTCTGTTAGAAGTTGCTGAAATTTTTTTCCTTCCATCCTTGTCTGTATTTGTTGTTGTAGGATAATACCCTCCAATCTTTTAGGACTTTTGGTAGAGTAAATGTAATGCCTCATAGTCTTAACAAATGTTTTCCCATTGTTCTTGTTACTCAAATTCATCTCTTACATTTGAGAGAATTCACCCATTCCATCTTTTACTATATTTTACTAATATCATATATGAATCAATGTCAATTTTTTATTATGTATTATTTATCAGGGTGGAAATTTGTTTTACCATGGTTGGATTTTAGTTATGTATTAAGGCCAAACCTGAGCTGCCGGTAGCCGGTGGGATTTGAAAAGTAATGTATTCCCCAAGTTCTTGGCAACATTGACCGGATCGGAATCCTCATAATAAAAAAAAAAAAAAAAGAGCATAGTATTTAATTCGTCATCCTTGATGTCATCCATCAGACAGGAAATGTGAAAGAGAATATTCTTTTCAGGCTATACTTTTTTTTTTATAATTAAATTAGGAAAAATACCAAAGAATCCACACATTAACATTAAGAGTCGGATTCGGATGTAGCGAAACACAAGTTTTAGGCTATACTCTTATTATCTTAATATTACACTAATTAATTACTAAATCCAGAAGCATAACTACTATATTAGGTTTAGTGCGTATATAACATCTACTTCACTTAACTCGATAGCTGGTGCGCGGACTCCTAGGGCGGATGGTCGAGGTTTCGAATCCTCTGAGGTGGTTATCGTCATGTTAAAAAAGTTTTAAGCCGGACTTTTACCCTCGAGTAAGAGTTGAACTCTGCAAGCGCTTCGCAAGCCGAGTCCAAATTAGTCTCACTAAATAAGGTGGGACACCAAACGCCCCAAGTGAGTATAAAAATAAATAAATAAAAACAATTTTTTTTAAAAAAAAAAATCTACTTCACTTTTAGTAATTAATTTTCATAATTTTAATTCTGTGATGAACCGGTCTTATGAGTTCGCACTACAACTATGACCTGACAAACATGTAATGCTCAATTCTCATAGTTTTCGCTTTGAAATAAACCTATGAGTTCATGTTGCAATTATAACATCGTGAACACTATAGTACTTAATTCTCATTGTTCTCGATTTGTGATGATCTAGACTTATTTTGTGTTGCAATTATGATGATATGTGATGAATCGAGCCTATTAGCCCACTCCGCATGTCAGTGTTCATAGTCAAATATTTGGCATGATGGCATAGATTTATGAGCTCAGGTAGTCACAACTATGGTTTGAATGTGTTTACTGTCAATTACTTAGCTATCTTTTTCTCCTATCAAAAGAAATATTTTGAATTTATTATAAATATTTAATACCTAAATTTAGATTTATATTCCATATCAAATCCTAGTATCTAGTATCTTTAAATGTAGAACAAAATATCATAATTTTAAAACTGCATAATAAGATTTTTCTCAAGATTATAGATTAATATTAATATATATATATATATATATATATATATATAACTAGATTAAAAAAATTCAAATAATAGATGTTGAACAACATCTAACAGAGATCAAGTGGCTAATGTGCCTACATATTATTTGATTGAACTAATTCATTCTAGCTTGGCAAACTCATGGCTTGTCTAGACAAGAGTTTAAAACAGAGGCTAAGATCACTGCCCCCTAGAGATGGCTGAGCCAAAGTGATGACAAAGATGATGACTTTCTTTTCCAGAATCCAGTTCTTGGCAAAAACTTCAAAATTCCATCGGATCCTTGATCAGGCGCAAGTTGTAAATGGTTCCAGTTTGATTGCCTGAAAAATCAATCAAATTCAGGGACCAGAACTTGACCACAGCCATGGCCATGGCTATGGCTAAACCAACTTCCATTACACAGGCTCCCAGCAAGAAAGAGCATGCATAACTCGACCTTTCCAGCCTTGAAGCATCCAATTACTATCTTCATCCACTGAAAAATCTCTATGATAATGAGACTTAACCTTATCTTTCACTCTCTTCATGATTTCTCTGTCAAGTGAAAGCTGCCTAAATCCAGCTCTCATGTTTCTAACTTGCCACTGCTTGTAGGACTCCGGTCTTTCAACTCTTTCTGTTCCTTCACAAGCTATGACATTCAAAGCATCCCTTCCAAGAATCTCTTGTTCAAAAAGTGCTCGCGCTTCGCTCTCCCTTTGTACAGTAGTTTCAAACATGTCAAACATGGATGAGAAGTGGAATAGGGATTCTCGAAACCTGGTGACGAAGAATGGGGAGTTGTACGTTCCATTGATAACTCCATGAACAAATAATGCAGGACGAAGTTTCTTAATCAAATCAAGAACTGCATCTCTTGGACTGTTCTCAATCACTGTTTCATCAGGCACATTTGCAAGTCTGTCCATACAGTTTACAACCAGCATTTCATCCTCACCAATTTTGAAATCTTCAGGTTTTATTGTATCCCATTTCTTTGCTATGGCATTGTACTCAAATGGGACCTTAAACCTCTGACAGTACCTTTCTAGACGAAGCCCTGTTTCCTCAACTCTCTCAGCTGGTCTAAGACCTGGTTGAGGAAGGTCTACGCCAGTGATCCGGAGCTTTGGAGGACCACCTTCTCTCATGGACAGGCGCTGGATAAGACAAGGCCACTGAAAACCATACAAAATCCCAAAATCTATTATGTGAAGTCTTGTTGCTTGCTTAGCCTTTTTCCCAATTGATCTGTTTGCAAATATATTTGCTACTTTCTTGAAAGGACAAGATGTAATAAACATCTGGTAGCCTTTAAGAATGTCTGCAGCAGAAATCCTCCTTGTCCTAAAACTTGCATACAATGTTGTTCCAGTACCAGCTAAGCGTGCTTCAAGAGCATTAGCAAAGAAATGTGCCAATCTTTCAACGCCATCACCACGGGGAGACGAATGTTGTCTGATCCGGGTAAGCAGATCATTGGATGTCCTAATGTCATAGGTTGCCACTGCCTGAGCACACTGGACTAGTAGACTTCTCAAATCCACCACTTCTTTTTTGGTACTACTTGATGATCTCTTTGCTCCACGTGATCGTGATCGCCCTTTTGTTGATCCTTTTGATTGTTCAATCCTTCCTCCTGTTCTTAAAGCTTCATTTGATCCTGGTTCTGGTTCTAAATGTGGATTCAGAGATCGACATAGCAATACATTATCATACACCTCTATGGGAAGAACTTCATCAGAATAACCTGCTAATTGCTTGTTTCTCCGTTCTTCTTCTTCACTGTCATCCTCTCTATAATGATTTCTTTTCGAGGTTGTACCATAAAGATTTTCAGTTTTCTTTTGTTCTGAAACTGGGTTGCTATCTGGGGCGGAACCAGATTTCGAATCAACCTGATTTCTGGTAGATGAATCTGATGATGCCTGCACTACTAGACTCATCAAAGATTCATCCAATTCACGCGATGCATCAAGAAAGCTGTTCATAGAACTCAGTGACTGCAGGCTTGTTTCTAAAATGGACTGTTCTTGTTCTTGTTCTTGTTGCTGCATGACAGAAGATGATTCCAAGAGCTTTTGACCATAAATCCAATTACGAGACTCAACATAGTTATTAATATCAGATGAACTGTTACTACTAGTAACAGTTGAATCTTGACTTGGGCTCTCAACATTTTCATGTCTGTTCTTGGGCTTGTTAAGGACATCAAAGAAAGATCTCTCAGTAGCTTGGAGAGCAGAGCCATCATGGAACATACAAGGCTTATTTTCCAAATCATCTTCTTCCATAAGCATCTGGTTTATATACTTAAGCATGGGATCTGAACCATCCCCATCAGAATTATGCCCTTCCGAACCAGAACCACCAGAGGGTGAAGATTCACGAACAGGGGATGAACCATATGAAAGCTCAGGAGAATCCTCAAAACCATGATGATTACTGTAACTATACTCATTCATCATCGGATTTTGTTGCTTCTGATGATGAGCTGAAACCGTATGGGGATTAAAATCAAACACATTCTTTGCAGACAAGTACTGTTGTACAAGTGTATCCATATGTAAATCAATCTCTTTCTTGAAATTCCAACACACAAAAATTCAATCTTGAACCTCTCTTTAACACTTCAGCAACAGATATAGACCTTGCAAAAGATCTCACAAGGTCTTTGAAACTCAAATCCCCCAAAATTGATGGCCTCAAAAAAAAAAAAAAAAAAATGAACAACCCACTTGGAAAAATAACTGAATAAACAACAAATTAATTGACTTACAGCAGAAGATAATTCAAGAATATGAAGATGTTAAAAAAAAAAACCCACTGGAGAAATTTGTGCTGACTTTTGAGGAAGAAGAAGAATATGCAGCAGCTAGCTAGGAATTATCTGTTTTGGTTAGTTTTTTTCCGTGTTTCTCTCGTGTGAAAGACAGTAGAATATGTTTGAACTGAAATGGGAATATATAAATAAACATAGAATTTTGAAAGGTCAAATCAGATGAAGATCATGAAGCAAGAAAAGCTCAGAGACGGAAATTTCTGGGAACTATGGAGGATTGGGTAGAAGGGAGAAGAATCTTCAATTATTCTCCACGGAAAAATATATATAAATAAATAGAAAGGTAAGGTTTAATAATTAAAAAAAAATAAAGAAAGTGAAGTCCACTTGGAAAAGTTGAAATTGACGCTTGATTACCGGCAACATAGATAACCGGTCTGTGTGTTTCTATATATATAAAAATGGCGGCCGCGATCTGCTGCGGAGAAGCTCCCATTTAGATAATCTAGGGCTATAAGACTACATCTAATTGTGGGACCCACAGTTGTTTTTCTTGAGAAGTGGACCCCGTGATCCTCTCTCTGCGGTTGTCGGGTGGGCTCGGTGGAACTTACACGTGGCAAAGGTTAAGTTGACTATTCAAGACATGGCTTTACCTATATTTAAAAATGGAAATTTAACCATGTTTGCCCAAAAAAGAAATTTAACCTAAATATACATTGGTGCGGTTTATCCTTTTCTTCTTTTTTCTTTTTTAACCTAAATTGTAATATATTATAAATATATAAAAATATAAAAAGTGAGAACGTTGTCAAGTAGTTGATTATGAATATTATTAAGTTTATAATTTTGTCATGAGTTCTGATAATTTGTGTCAATACGGATAGATAACCCATCCCACATTATAAGTACGCTAGGACTAGATAATTATACGATATTTTATTTTATGTGGAAAGTTAAAAGAAGGATCCTCTTTAGGTCTTCCAAATGGGGGGTCAAATTGTTCCCTTCCTAAACAAAAAAAAGTCCCTATCATAGTCAAGTATACCAATTTAGTCAAAGAGAAACAATATCCACAAACAAAAATAATTATTAATAACTATTCTTTTCTCTTTTTGTTTTTTATGAGATATATATATATATATATGAAAGAAAAAATGAACAAAATCCCTTCTTCAAAATTCTTTTCCAATAATGTATATCTTATGTGAATAAACTAAAAACACGATTTAATAATATTGTTTCGTAGCATCTTTAAAATGTGTTATTAAATAAAGAATTTTTAAATTCATTTAAAAATGTTAAATTAATTCGGATTCACTCAAATTGCGTTCATATAGTTCAATTCTTATTTAAAGAAAGACAATCTTATTCTAATTCTTACATGTCGTTCAAGACAAGTGTCAAATTTTAATCTCATATAATATTTATAATGCGTTTTTCTATTATGTAAAACTAATAGTTGAAGACTTCACTTATTGATAGTAAATATTAGTAGTATTACAAAAATGAAAAGGTTTTTGGTCATTCTCACGGTAAACGGGCAGCCAAAAGTCCGTTTCTTGTGCCGCACGTGGTAACCCTTTGCTTAGTGACCAAGTTCTACATTATAATGCACGTACTATAAATTAAATTAAAAATCTCACTTAATTAATTAATTCGATTAGGAAAAGATTTGTATCTTAACAAAGAAGTTTGATCACCTCATTTTGACTCTAAATATATTAAATATCCAAATAGTTAAAATATATATATATATATATATAAAATTTAATAAAAAATTAAAAAAATACACTATCTTACAAGAATAATTATAATATATATAAGAGAAAATCGATTAACACCAATAGTTGGTCCAAATAGTAAAAAATTAGTTATTCTTAAGTAAGGTTTCGAGAGATTGTCCTAAACAAAGATCCGACGCAATTCAATTCCAGATTCAGTATAATAAATGGTTGAGAGATAAGTTTTACCAAAAAAATATAAGTGGAAATGGTCAAACAAACGAGAAAGTATATAGGAATAGGGGATGAATGTGGACGTTTTTAGTTTCTTCTTTGAAAGATAGGATTTGATATTCTCCTTTCACACACAACTATTTGGGTCAAGATATCCAATAGTTTCCCCCACCAACCCATATTATATATATATATATATATATTTATATATATATATATATATATATATATTTATGTTTACGTATTCAATAATTATTTTGAGTTTCGAGTAATTTAAAATTGATTAACTCTCGAAATATATATTTTTTTATACATGAAATTCAAATTCAAGATATTATTTAAGAAAAATTAAACTCATTTTCATTTGAATCAACAATTTGCTGGTCATTCATAGACTAAATTCATCCCATGCATATTCTAGAATTTTCTGCTGTAATAATTTAAAATTTTTAACACTATTTGAAGGTTTGAAATATTTTAAGGTTTAATTGTCACTTTTATAATTTGAATGCAATGATTTTTCTAATTATAGTTGAAAACATTTTCTAACAGCGACTATTTAGGATAGTGATTGTTTTCATCTAGGTTAATTGGATTTGTCAATGAGTTAATGATTTTGTCCCACTAATATATATTATTTAGTGCAAGACATCAAGAAGATTCTAAAAAGAAACCATAAAACAACTTCTTTTTTTTTTTTATAAATTATTCGATTTTAATTGTGTTTGTGAAGTGTAATTTATGTTCGAAAAAAAAAATCATATCTTAGCTTTCAGGGTCGAGTTTTGATTAATTTGAATTCGACTTGAATTGTATTTATAAAATCCTAATTCACATTTATAAAAAAGTCCTAACTTTTACCGTGAGTATCAATTAATTTGAATTCAAGCTTTAAAAAAAAAAAAAAAAAAAACTTATCTTAACTCATCATCCCATGAAAGAATCTTGAATCCATATGTAACTTTACTAGACAGAGAGATGTTGTTTTTGGTGGTCTCTACTCATGTCTTCCATCCTACCCAGGTTAAAACCTACCCACAAATAGTTATTTTAATTTTATTAAAAAAGAATTCTTGTTGAACTTCTTTTTTTATTTTTTATACCCACTCGGGGGCTTCTGGTGTCCCAACTTTATTTGGTGAGACTAATCCGGATTCGGCCTCCGGAGCGCTCGCAAAGTTCAACTCTTACTCGGTTATGAGGGGACCAAAAACTTTTTTAAACATGACGCTAACCACCCCAGGGGAATTTGAAACCTCGATCATCCACCCGGAGTTTCTTGTTGAACTTCTTACTTTTTAATATTCTTTATACATATACACACAAAAGATTCCATATTGTACAATAATATATTATTTATGTTTGTGTTCATGTTCTGAAAAATCTTTCAATGCAAATTGAATCACGCAACTTATAATAAAGAAAACATTGTCTTATATTAGGGAAAATAAATAAAAAAATAATAATAAAAAAAGTCCTATCTATTTTCCACATAAATCGAGAATCTACTTATGCTGGACCAAAGAAGATCCCTCATAAGTTAAAGAAATGTTAATCAAGGAGTCAACAATGTCTTGCATTTTTTTGTTTTTTTTTTTTTTTTTTTTTTTTAAAAAAAAGAAAAGAAAAAATTATAGTCTCACATTATTTACTTAAAAGATCGTTGAGCGATTAGTAAGTAGATGATTATCCCGAAATTCTTTACTTAATGACGCGCTTTAAACTTATGAAGTGCATCCGAAATGATCAAAATCAACCAAAACGAATAATATTAAGCTCTTTATAACAAGATTTTATTTATTTTGATATTATAATTATATCTTGAAAAAAAATTTATTTATCAGTTACTTTAAATTTTAAATAATAAATTAAATTGTTGTTTTTATAAAATTATCTTAATATTTATTTTATTATATATTATACACATATGGACTTTTTGAAGAAGAAACACAAAAAGGGTTCTTTTAATGGACTGATTTTGACATAGGAAGACCATTGACCCCAAAAACATGTTTGGTGGCTCCAACATATTTTAGATTCAAATGAGACTCTCATCTTCAATCACAATCACAATATGTTGTTTATCTCGTTTTTTAATTATGAGATCCGGTATTTGAATCATACGGGTCGATTAATTTGGATTCAGAGCAGGTCCAGAGATTACGACTTTAAACTCATCTCAATCGCAATTGTGGGATCAAACCGTGATTTTCCTACCAAGTAAAGCCTCATGCACCACTTAACCAACCAACGATTGATATGGTCAACTAGTTTACTTCCGATAAAAATACACTTACAACAAAACAAATTAGTCATTATTAGTGATAGTGGACACTCATGATTCTATTTTACTTAGTATTTGTATGCACTTAATTTGAGATTTTAAGATCAATTCATCTTAGGAAGTTTGTTTCATATTTTAATCTTTGAGTGTCATTTAAAAATGAGAGTGAGGCGTTTCCTAAAGTAAGAGTTAGATTTTTTTGGATGAAATTCAAATTATATATATATATATATATATATTATATATATATATATATATATATATATATATGATACTTAACCAAATAAATAAACAAATAAATAAATACTATTACACGATCTAGTGAGCTGGTTTCCAACAGGAAAGAGCATAGATAACACGACCCTTCCATCCTTGGAGCATCCAATTACTATCTTCATCAACCAGAAACTCTTTATGGTAAGATGATCTAACCTTAACCTTAATTTCTTTCATGATTTTTTGATTCAGAGGAAGTTGTCTAAAACCAGCTCTTTTATTTCTAGCCTGCCATTGCTTATAAGTATCAGGTCTATCAACTCTTTCATAACCTTCACAAGCTATAACATTCATAATATCTCTCCCAAGAACTTCTCTCTCGAACATTGATCTTTCTTGATCTTCAAGTGGAAGATTAGCTTCAAACATATCAAACATTGAAGAAAAATGGTGAATTGCTTCTTTAAACCTCGTACCAAAGAAAGGTGCATTGTAACCCGCATTAAGAATCCCATGAACAAACAGATCAGGGTTGATTTTCTTGATCAATTCCATCACACCATTCCTCACCATTTCATCATCAGGTACGTTTCTTAGTCTGTACAAGCAATTCACCACCAAGATTTCATCTTTCTCAATCTTGAGTTCATCTAATTTGATCCCATCCCATCTCTTGGAAATTGCATTGAACTGGAATGGCACATGGAATCTTTTACAGAAACTTTCCAGGCGACGTCCTGTTTCCATGATCCTGTCTCCGGGACGAAAACCCGGCTGGGGAAAATCTATTCCGGTGATTTTTAGCATCGGTGGACCTCCTGGCCGGAGTGATATACCGTGAATTATACAGGGCCATTGGAAACCGTAAAGAATCCCGAAGTCAATTATGTGAAGTCTTGTTGCTGAACTTGCTAAATTGGCAATGGATTTGTTGGCAAAGATGTTGGACATTCTTTGAAAAGGACAAATTGTTATGTACGATTCGTATGCTTTCAGTATGTCGGAAGCTGAGGCTGTCCTAATTCCCAGATTGGTCGGACCAATTCCGGCTATCCGTGCTTCAAGAGCATTGGCGAAGAAATGTGCCAATCTTTCCGTAGCAGTTCCGCCGTGTGGGGAAGAATGTTGCCTGATTTTCTTCAGCAATTCTTGGGCAGTTCCGTTGTCGTAGCTGCCCACTGAATGTGCACATCGAGTCAAGAGATCTCTCAAATCAACTACTTCCATTATTAGGCTCTTTTTGTTCTGCCCTGTTCTTGGTCTTCCTCTTTTTGGCTTCTGCGGTTCGAAATTCAGTTTCTTGTTTCTTGTTTTTCCTTCTTTTAATGATTCTTTTTGGTCAGTTGTTGTCCCGGAAGAACAATTAGCTGCCGATTCTCCGTAGAAATTGGGATTTCTGTCAGGACAGAGCAGGGCATCGTCATAAACCTCTGTTTCCTCAATTTCTTCATCGTATCCTGCAAATTGTTTGCTGCTACGTTGTTGATCTTCTTCTTCGTTGTCGTCCCGACAAGAACGAGTATTCTTTCTCTGGTTTAATGATGTTTCTTCCCCGGGATTCTTCTGTTGATGATGATTTCCAAATCCAATCTCAGGAACTGAAGATCCAGTAGTAATGGTTCCATGATTGTTCCAAATATCAGCTAAATTATCAGAAGGGTTGTCAAAATATTCACTGATTAATGCCGGCGTCGGAGATCTACAATGGAAAGAAGAAGGTTCTTCCTCCTCCTGGTCGGGACATCGGAGGGTTTGATCAAAGATTTTCTCTGCAGCTTGCAGAGCCAAACAATCTTGTAACATACATGGACTATTTCCCAATTCATCTTCTTCTTCCATAAGCATATGCTGTATGTACTTAAAAACACCATCGAAATAATCGCCTTCCACCTCTTCCTCACTCGTCGGATCAGATGCATCAGTATTGGTAGCAGCAGCCACCGCCTGTGGCGGTGATGACCCATTTGATTGATCCCACAAAAAAGTATCCATGGATTGGAAACCAATAGAATTTTCTAAAAAAGATTCAGTCTTTTTTGTTTCTTGATAATTCAAGAAATGACACTAAGAAAAAAGTTCACAATTGGTAAGAAATACAAAGGAATTCAAACCGTCATATATAAATTAGTTGCAGCAATTATCTTTACTACCTCACCATATCCATCCGCCACGTGGAGACTGTCGGAAGATCGTCGGACATGGATGCAGAAGAAAACGTATATAAACCGTGCTCCGAAACCGAACAGAACAAACTGTGTTGTTTTGTTATGACATGACTTGATTCAGCATTCTTAAAAACGAGGAAAGCTTTTTAGAGATCCAAAAAGATGGTGGGCAAGCAATCCTCACTTGTTTCTTGATAATATACTATAATCATATTATTTATAATGTGTATATATATATATATATATATATATATATATATTATATTTGTACTAGACAACTAAGTATTACTATTTTTGTTTTCTGGCAGATACTTTTATATCTTTAAAATTAAAATAATAGTTTTTTGCCTGCATAGATCTATATGCTACATACATATAATATAATATAATATATGTGTATATATAGTCCAATCCTATGTCAGGTTCAGAATCTGATCCTAATACAGTACGTATGAATCTTCCTCCTTTACCAAGTATGGGACAACAGGAAAGTTTGGATAATTCTGATCAGAGTACAGAGATAGATTGAACCTGGTTCGGTTCACAATTTAATCCAATGATTCTGGTATTGGTTTCACTTCATGGAGGTAAAATTTTTGTAATGACTTTCAATAATATATATGTATATATATTTATGTCTTTTATATATATACATATATAGAAACGATTCAGATTTACTACTTATTATTAGTCATTTGATTTACAAAATTAAGTTAGTTAATTAATATTAGTAGCTGATTAGGTGATTCCTGAACATGGAGATTTCCTCCTTTTTTTTAAGAGTTTATGGAGCATGTGGGGACAAAATGTATATATATACATACATATATATATATATATATATTGTCCCAAAATTTCTGCAAAATGATAGTCATGGCACGTGATTTGGTTTGATTAATCGAGTAAAGAACGGCAATTACTTAGCCGACAGAAACGTTAAAGATTTGGAGAAAAGCACCTTATAAACACAGTAGATGGCTGTAATACAGTATAATAACTTAACTTATTTAATTCTATTAGTGTCGAGATAGAATAAGACATTTCGTATTTAGAATTAAAAACTTATTTATAATAGTAAAAAAAAATTCATAGAAGAGAATATATATATATATATATATAACTCAAAGGACGGATAAGTTAGTAAGAAATTTTTTTAACTTAAATGAGATTATTTGTTCATATATACATACAACATGTATAAATTTGTAATACTTTGTTTCACATTATAAGTGCGTAACAATATATAATTGCATATAAGAATAGTCTCAATACTTATTGTCAACTCGAAATATCTATTTTGGTACATTAAATAGTTAACCATGAGTGTCGATGGACACATAATTGCGGACTCGGATAATAACAGTTGGTATTCGAGTGAATTTCAAAATATGAAAGTTAAGTGCTACACGATATGTATAGGTAAGAGCCACCTCTAAAATATCTAATATCTATTAGTTGATCATGAATTATTCTTTTTGATAAAATAAAAACAATAGTGTCATGAAACTCATAATCACGTCGTGAGTTCGTAACACTCGGATCCGAGTTATATATATATATATATATATATTTCACTTATTAGTGAAAGTTAACGTTGAAATAGTACATATGAGATTCTTGATATACTAAAATTGAGATGTCTAGATATCCTAAAATAACTCAATAAGATGAAACATTAAAAGGTTAAAAAAAAAAATGTTGCAGTAGTAATATTGTATTATTGGATTAAAGAAACTGTCTTTAAAAAAAAAAAAAACACGTTCTTGGATAAAAGTTTGATCTTGATCATGGCAGTAGTATTTAACCAGCACGTTCCCAACATGAAATAGCATAAATAATTCTTCCCTTCCATCCCTGAAGTATCCAATTTCCATCTTCATCCACCAAAAAATCCTTATGATATCTCATTCTTACCTTTTTTCTAACTTCCTCAACAATTTCCTTTATCAATGGCAGCTGCTTGAATCCAGCTCTCTGGTTTCTCACTTGCCATTGTTTATAAGTTTCCGGTCTCTCAACCCTTTCACTACTTTCACAAGCTATAACATTCATAACTTCCCTTCCAATCCCTTCTTTCTCCAACAACAACCGATCTTGATCTTTTCGAGGTAATGTTTTATCAAACATATCAAATATAGAAGAGAAATGGTACATTGCATCACGAAATCTCGTCAAGAAAAATGGAGCATTGTATGATCCGTTTACTATTCCATGGATGAAATAATCAGGCCTGATTTCCTTAATCAGGTTCAGCACAGCATCCCTGTGGTTTCCCCTGTCATCTACTTCTTCGTTAGAAACATGTCTTAGTCTGTACAAACAATTAACAATCACCATTTCGCCTTTCTCGATTTTCAGTTCTTCTGCCCTGATTGTTTCCCATTTCTTGGCTATGGCGTTGTACTCGAATGGAACATTGAATCTCTTGCAATAACGTTGGAGTCGTCTTCCTGTCTCTTCGACTCTTTCAGCCGGTCTGAACCCTGATTGTGGAAGATCAATTCCTGTAATCCTTAGCTTTGGTGGTCCTCCAGGTCGTAAAGAAATGCCCTGGATAAAACAAGGCCATTGGAAACCATACAAGATCCCGAAATCAATAATATGAACTGTAGAAGATCTTATTGTTAATTTCCCAATCAATTTATCAGCAAAGATGTTCGACATTCTCTTGAATGGACAAGCTAAGAAATAAGACTGATATGCTTTCAGTGTTTCTGCAGCTGATGATACTCTCCGAGTTGATGTGTAAAGTGTTGCTCCTATTCCATTAATCCTTGCTTCAAGTGCATTTGCAAAGTAATGTGCCAATCTTTCTGTAGCATCGCCGTGAGGTGATGAATGTTGCCTAATCCTGTTTAAGAATTCGTGTCCTGTTCTGTTATCCTGAATTGACACTGATTCTGCACATTGTGTTAAAAGACTCCTTAAATCGACAACTTCCCTGATTATGTTTCCTGTTCTTGTTCCTGATTTCGGTCTCCCTCTTTTGGGTTCTTCTGGTAAGAACAACACATTTCTTAGTTGAATTCCTGATTTTTGTTCGTCATCATCATCAGGTTTTGTGTAGAAACCAGGATTCCCTGAAGAACAGAGGAGTATCTTTTCATATTTTCTCTCTATTGGATCGAATTCTTCTGAATCATAACTTGTGGCGAATTGCTTGTTATTCCTTTCATCTTCTTCATTATCATCTCTGTTTCTAATTCCAACTCTGGTTGTTGTCAATTCTTGATTGGAAGAAGAAAACTGATGATCATTTCCAGTTCCATTGAGGGCATCAGAGAAGGATTTCTCTGCTGCTTGTAAAGCTAAGAGGTCTTGATACATACAGGGTTTCTGCTGTAAGTCTTCATCTTCCTCCATTAGTATCTGATTCAAGAACTTCAAGACTCCATCAAAGTGGTCTCGTGCCAACGAATCATCATCATAATCGTCTCCCTCGGCTGCTGCTGCAGAAGAAGAAGAAACTGCATCGCTGCAAATATCAGAAAACCCACAAAATCCACTTGAAAGATTTCTTTGGGAATTCAAATTGAGTGATCCCAACATTGAATTAGAGTAAGTATCCATTAATGGTAATAGACACTCTTCAGAGAAAAAGATTGAGGAAGAAATTAGGTTATTTTGAACAAAGAATCATCAAACATATAAAAAGAGATATAGAAAACCAAGAATTGATGCGTTGAATTTTTTTGATGCGTTGAATCTTGTAATAACAGTTAAAGTTTCCTTTTTTAGATGTTTTACAATTTAAAATTTTCTCCGAAAAGGACTGGCGGCCGAGACGTGGCAAATTGTGATTGTTCCAACTTTCTTGGCCAATTTTTTTTTTTTTTTGCTTTTTTACTTTAAAAAACATTTTTTTGCTGTAGTTTTTCTAATATTTTTTAGTACCCACTTAGATATCCGGTGTCCCAACTTTTTTAGTGAAATTAATCCGAACTCGGCCTGCGGAGCTAGCTCGCAGAGTTCAACTATTACTCGAAGGTTAGAGTCCGATCCAGAGCTTTTAACATGGCGCTAACCACCCCAGAAAATTCGAACCTTCGAACATCCGCCCTGAAAAAAACATTAAGAATCCGCTTATTATCTCCCCAAGTCCGCTTAAAATTTTGTTTTTTTTTTTATTGTTGGACTGTTGTTAAATTGTCTAAAAAAAATTAATAAAAATTTTGAGATGATTAAAATAGAAATGATTAGGGGTCAAATCACAGTGGTAGTGGGAATGCTATTGATTTCTGAGTAGAAAAATGGGCAAAAATTAATGTCTTCAGAAGAGTGGTTTGAGGAAACCGAGAGCTTTTTTGACTAATGGGATTATTCAATTTAAGGTTGCCAATTCTAGACTTATTTGATTTTGGACATATGTATATATATATATAGGGGCGGCTAATTACCAAAAAAAAAATAAATATATATATATATATATATATAGGGGCGGCTGAACTGTAACTCCATTTGGATTTGGTAAATCACTAATCCACAAACTCCAATTATTTGAACCAATATAGGTAAATTGGCCAAAAAGGTTCCTTACATTATAATTTTTTTGCGATTTCATCTCTTATTTTTTTTTTTAGAAAATTTCATTCCTTATATTATAAATTTTGGCCAATTTCATCTTTTTCGTTAATTTTTTTTTTGTCAACAGTTAGTCAACTGTTATATTAAAAAAAATTTTTTTTTGCAGAAAAAAAAATGTCACTTTCTTCTTTTTTTTAAAAAAAAACCCAATTCCCCAAACCCGACCCATTACTCCCAACCCTTCTTCCTTCTTTCTTCCCCTCCCCCATGGCTGGTTTCTCCAAAGCACCAGCAACTTTTTTTAAAATCATTTTCTTTTCGTATATGCCATTTATATTGTAATTTGTTTCAGTTACATGGCCTCTAAGTTGAAAATATTTCTTATAAAAATATTCTGAATTTCAGAAGGATTACATGACTTAGCTGCCCATATTAAAGATATATTGAGGGGCTTAAGGGAGCTGAAAAGATCTTGTGCCTTAGCATTTCAAATGCTAAAAGTTTTGTCGAAGAGCACGAATCCAGCGTTGTAAGTGCTAAGTTATTTGAGATAATTTCCTAATTTGATTAGCTCGTGTGTCTCATATTTTCACTTTTAATGGCTGCAGGACTTGTGGAATCACAAAGAATTGCTTCGAGAAGATTGCAGCACACATGGAGAAGTTCTCGCAATCATTTGCTTCAAAGACAAGATCTTTTCTGGCCATTCGGATGGGACTATAAAGGTTAGTCAATCAAGTCATCCAAGTAATTATGTTAAAGACTTATTTCTGGGGTAACTTAGAGAAGTAAAAGGTCTTAATACATCTATACTTGCGATCTTTTAGAAAGTCTTAATAAATTGATGGTAAAGATCTGTAAATTTGAATGCTAAAGGTCCGGACTCGTAAAGGTGGAAATTTACTGCTCATTCAAGAATCTCAAGAACATACCAAGGCGCCGGAAGTCCGAGTCCGACGAAGATCAAGCGCTTGATATTTCCTCCTTAAGGTACCCATGGAATTATCAAATTTTGTGTTTTTTCCGAAGGTGAAAGTGCTGGTGCTGGAGAAACCAGCCATGGGCCAGGGGAAGAAAGAAGGAAGAAGGGTTGGGAGTAATGGGGGGGGGTTTGGGGATTTTTTTTTTTTTTAAAAAAAAACGGTGAAATGACATTTTTGCGCCCCGAAAAAAAAATTTTTTTTTAATATAATATTGATTAACTGTTGACCAAAAAACAATTAACGGAAAGGATGAAATTGGCCAAAATTTATAATATAAGGGATGAAATTTTTCAAAAAAAAAAAAATAAGGGATGAAATCGCAAAAAAATTATAATGTAAGGGACCTTTTTGGCCAATTTGCCAACCAATATATATAAATGTTTCTCTTTTTTTTTTCTTAGTAAACAACATTCTTTATAACCGTGTATATGAATTCATATATTCATTTTCTCCCGAAAAAGAAAATAAGATTCACAGTAATGATATTCTTTTGTTTTGATCCCATTTTAGAGGCTTCATTACCTAATTAATAACTGTAGAGTTCTACTCTTACTTAGGGGAAGGTCTTGCCTCATTTTAGGGTTTAAAATACAATGCGTAAATAAAGAATTTTATCTCTTAATAACCGTAGAGTTTTACTAGAAGACCTCAATCTAACTTTTATATAACGCTCACAACGATTTCGACTTTCATGTGACTTTACAATGGGCTTTCTTTAGACCAAAGTTTACATTCAAAAAGGCTGGCTTACTTGTTTGAAACAAACAATTTCTTACAATTGAACCTAAAATGTATGTTTATAACCGGACAAAATGGTCAAAGTCAAAAACTATAAAATGGGTTGCCTGTATGTTTGACTCGGAAGGTCAAATAATTATAGGAAGGCAGGCCCTTTACGTATGGAGTGATATCACCCATGTTTGATCCAGCCCAAACAAAAAAAAAAAAAATATATATATATATATATATATATATATATGTCAGTTTGATTACCTGCCATATCATTACTAAACCTACTCGGACTAAACTCCTTAACCCATATCTTAGAATTTCAAATGTTATAAACAGAAAAATGAGAGTGGGTAGAACTTGATTCAAAGTGATTAGATTCGTAGACTTTAATTTTTACTTAGAAAAAGATATTCTTAATCTTTTATTTTGATATAATAGAAAAGTGTACTGTCAAAAGTTTGATACTCAACTCAAGAGGTAATATGAATACTACCCGAAGTAGAAAGTTTGACACTCGCTTAGAGTGAAAAATTGCATTGTGAATAGTATATGAAGTCAAAAGTTTGATACTCACTCAAGAATGGAAAATCACATAGTGGATAATTAGTACATGAGGTCGATAATTTCACACTTGCTTATAATGAAAAATACATTTAAATGCTACACGAGATGAAATATTCAACTCATTAAAAACCAAAGTTAGGCATTCTCTTTCCCTTAAAAAAAAAAAAAAAGTTAGGCATTCTCTTGACTAAGACTTAGATTACGTGCACAATTTAGACTGAAATTTTAACTCTTATATGACATTCACAATACTACAGTATTACACAACACTTAATGTTACCGACCCCATAAAAGCCAAGGTGAACCTTCCCCAAGTAAGAATTGAACTTTACAAAAGTCACAATTCAAGTTAAAATCTTAATTCTTACATGACATTCAAACACAAGTATTGAACCCAAAATCTCGGCCAAATATCAAGTGGTAAGCATAGGCTTCTCTCTTTTTGCAATGCATTAGGATAAGTTGGGGTAGGGGGAGTGCGTGTCTGTGCGTGTCTGTGCGTGAGAGAGAGAGCAAGAGAGATAGTCAACAAATAACCAACACTATTTTTTAAAAATTTATATACAAAGAACAACCCCTACTTCTAAATTTCTAAAACTGATCTTTAGGAGATCATCTCATTTCAACAACATTTGATTTCTATGTCTGAAATAACAGTGACATTGATCAATCAAAAACATACCTACTACCGCCTAAGCAGGTATCCAGCAAGAACTAGCACAAATTATCCTACCTTTCCACCCTTGCAACATCCAATTACCATCTTCATCAAAGACAAAATCTTTATGGTAACCTGCTTTTGCCTTGCACCTTAACTTGTCAACAAGTTCTTGATTCAACTGTAAGGCACTAAATCCAGCTCTCATATGTCTTGCTTGCCATTGCTTGAATGTCTCAGGTCTCTCAACTCTCTCTGTCCCTTCACAAGCAATTACATTTATCGCCTCGCGGCCATAAAACTCTCGCTCAAAGTTCGACCTGTGTTGATCCTCACGAGGTATGGTAGTATCAAACATATCAAACAGTGAGGAGTAATGGAAAAGCGCCTCCCGGAACCTAGTAACAAAGAAAGGAGCACTGAATGATCCACTAACAACAGAGTTGACAAAGATATCAGGGTTCATACTCCTGATTAGCCTTAGAACAGCATCCCTTGGACTGTCGAGTGTGACTGTCTCGTCGAGGAGGTTATTGAATCGAAATAGACAGTTCACTGCAAGAACTTCGCCTTCTGCATGATTAATCTTCAGATCTTCAAGCTTGATGGTATCCCAATTCTGTGTTGCTATTGCTTGGTATTCAAATGGTACATTGAATCTCTCACAGTATTTTGCCAAGCGGCGTCCTGTTTCTTCTACTCTTTCAGCTGGTCTAAAACCAGGTTGAGGACGCTCTATTCCTGTAATCCGTAGCTTGGGAGGTCCATTGGGTAAGGTTGAAAGATGGTGAATTAGAATTGGCCACTGAAAACCATAAAGGATACCAAAATCCACAATGTGCAAGGTTTTAGCTTTCAAGGCTGTGCGCACAATCATCTTGTTAGCGAAGAGGATTGATATCTTCTTGAATGGACAAGCGGATAGATAGACTTGGTATGCTTTCAATTTCTCAACGGCTGAGATCCTCTTAGATGCTAATGCTGCATAAAGTTGTGTTCCAGTGCCTGCCAAACGAGCCTCTAGACCATTTGCAAAGACATTAGCCAACCTTTGATATGCATCGCCTGAGGGAGACGAGTGCTGCCTAATTTGCTTCAGTTGTTCATAGGCAGTCCTTCGATCATCAGCTGCAACAGATTGAGCACAGCTAATTAAAAGGGTTCTCAAGTCTACAGCTTCAGTTTTACTCCCCTGATTCCTTGCACGACTTTTCAAACCACTGGAATGATTTGGAGGTCCCCTCGTCTGCAAAGTTTTAACAACCCCATCAGGCACTGAAACATCAGAACAACACCACGTAGAATTACCATTTGCATCAGTAAAAAGCAGAACTCGGTCAAATGTTTCAGATAACTCAACTTCTTCTTCTTCATATACTGCTGATTGTTTGCTGCTCCTTTGTTCTTCTAAATCACTCTCCTGCCGGTGTAAATGCTTCTTTCTCCTCAAGCCATTAGGAGAGTTGTCCCTCTCTTCCTGCTCCTCTACCTTGATAACACACTTGGGAGGAACCTGATCAGATTTTGGCGGCAATTCATACTTGTCCAAATCAATAATGAGTTGATTACCCCTCGGAAGAAACTTACTAGCTTCCTCCATGCCCTTTCTAAACTGTAAAATGGAGTCAGGATCACTAAAAAAATTCGGGATCATATTCGCATATGAAAGACTATCAGCCTGCTCATTTGTACCGCTACCAATAGTCTGTGTTGAGAATTTTTTTTCCTACAGAAGATTTACAATCTCCTGGATCAACAACAAACTGAGGATCACTGTAGTTACTATTAGTACCACTGGTGGTTGTGCTATTATCACTGGAAATCCCAACCAAGCTATCCGGGCTGTCCGTGTAATGATCAAGCCACGAGGGAGGAGGAGGATACATCTGGCCAATAACATCGTAAAATGATTTTTCAGCAGCTTGTAAAGCAAGGGGATCATGGAACATACTTGGCCTCTCCTCCATGTTCTCTTCCAGAAGGACCTGGTTAAGGTACTTGAGTACCGGATCAGAGTCTTTATCATCTGGGGAGTCAATCTCAGAGCCCACACTCAGGGAAGGATGAAGATTGCCCGGATCAAGTATTGGCCTAAATGAAGTATCCAAAGACTGGTCCTTGAATTTTAAGCCATTCAGAAGATTTGGGGATTCCTCGAAATTCGGGAAAATAACATCATCATCATCAATTTTGAAATCATTATTAGGACTCGAAAATCCACCAAAGCCTGAGTCCATAATAACTTAGTCCAGAAATCCTGCACGAGACCAATAACCCAAAGCTAACTATATATATATAAGAGCTACAATGTATACTAAACAACGAAATTCTGGAAACCTCCATATAGCAGGACAAGTCTTTAATCAGCAAAGTTGAACAAATTTCAGAAAAATGAAGCAACTAAATAAATTAAGTACAGAAGAAAAAACATCAGTTCTGTTTCGCCAATAATAAGAAAACCCCAAGAAAATTATTCAGATGCCACAAATCAACATCAGAAGAGAAAAATTCAGTCTTATCCAAAGCCAAGAATAATTACTGCCACACAGAATTTTTCACATCCTCCAACAGTGGTACACGTACAGTTCACTAGAACAAAATTGCATCTTTTTTTTATGATAAATCAAGCTGTCCTGTCAACTTTTCCTGATCATTTTTCCATATACATATATAACAAAATTCCTACTTTTTTTCTCTCCAACAATAAATGCGGGAGTTTATTAGTAATTTCAAGATTTCTAAATATAACAGTGCAAGATGGAAAAAGTTAACAGCTGGTCGTTCCTTTTCCCAATCCCCACACGTTGCGTGGATGATAAAGCTTATGAATGCATCCATATCAGGAAAGTACAACAAAACAAGATGTAAACGACCGTCCATCCAATCATAAAAATTTTAAAATAAAATATTTCAATTCAACGACCCACATACATAGACTACTTCTCCAGAAACCTCATTAATGAACTCGTGAAGAAAAGAAAAAAAAAAAAGAATTTGAAAGAAAACATCCCAAGAAAAAGGTAATACAATTGAACCCACAAATATTTCATCAAGCAAAGAACTTTATATCAAAAAATGAAAAACCCACCTCCATAAAAGAACTTTGAATCAAGAAAATGAAAAACCAAGTACCTGAATTTGCAGCGATGGGAGATTAAAGAAAAAAACCAGTGATAAAAGAGTGAAAACACCAGCAGCAGCAGCAGCAGCAAGAAACAGACTTTGTTGTTTGGGGGGACAGAAACAGAGAGAGAGAACCCTTTATAGAGAGAAGTGAAAGGAAGGTTCTGAGAAATAGCAGAGACGGGTAAACAAACCGGGTATGAAATTCCAGGTGCTGTGGAGCTTCGGCTTCCCCCCTGCTTGCTGTCTGTGCTTCCTTTCATAAAACCGAATAGAGTTTCCATTTATAATTATATTTGCAGTGTCACCGGCTACTGCCAGTCAGCGCCTCCATTAACTGTGCCCTGCCCACTGCCCGGCTGGTGGTCGTGTGGGGCTCCATTCATATACGCTTTTAACCAAAAAAAAAAAAAAAAGAAAGAAAAGAAAATTGACTTTTCTTTGGACTTATGTTGCCCAAAAACTACGGGATTAGGGTTTTATGTGGACAGGAAAATAGATCTGCTAGTGGGGGAAGACCCCTAGGACAGGAGACATAAGGTTAAAGAGAGAGCCCAAAAAAGGATCTTTCGTGTATAACGGGTCTTTCATTTGATAAATCCGAGTGAAAATTTAAAAAAAAAAAAAAAGAATATTTCGATTTGAAATTAAGTACTTATATTTACTTTTGTTAGGCCAACTAAAAGTAATTAGACTTAACCCATTTTGGAGTCCAAAGAGTGAGCACTTAGCCCACGGGTTTTTGATACTGCTAGTATCGTCCAATACTTAGGTTTGAGCTTAGTGACACTTAAAATTAACTACTTAGTATCGTCTTCGTTGTACTAACAGAGATATCTAATGTTAATAAATATTTAAGTTCATTCTTATATATTGTTACACATTTATATATATTTTGGATGTGGGACGAAACACTTATGTATATGTATATACAATTGGGTTTAATATTCTATATTATGTATTTCATAATTATTTGGTGGAGATGATTTGTCTAATTAATAGTTGACTAATTTATATTATATAGTCTATTTCTGATTATAAAAACTTAGAACAACGTTTGATTATATTTATATATATATATATAAAAAAATTATAAAATAATATTTGTTAATTTTGTATAAATTTACGGAAAATATTATATAGAAAATTACTTAAAATTTAAATTTAAAATCTTTCTTAAATCAATTGTTTCTAAAATTACTTATTTATATCCAAATATTTATTGAATTTTGAGATTATTATACAAAAATATGAGTTTAATATTATTTATGAACCTTCTATATAAAACTTTTCTCGAATTTAAACTTTATGAATGTAAATTAAATTAATTCAAATTAATCGAAACAATATTTAAAAATATAAAATCATTTAAAAAGAAATTACCAGTTGACGGTGAGGAAAGAAAACCACCCCCGGGCGGGATTTGTCAAGTGAGTTTTGGCGAGGGGGGGGCACCCCCACCCTCCCCACCTCAGGTTGGGAAAAACCTATCTCCAACCCTTTTTCTAAAATAAATATTTATCCTCTTTTTTTCTTTTCTTCATATTCCATTTATTTTTAAAAACCTCCCCTCTCTTTATAAAAAAAAGAAAAAAAGAAAAAGAAAAACTTGTTTCTCAAGTATCTTGAATCCGTGCACGTGTAATTAAGGTACGAGCAGAATAGAAAAAGCTTTAGCAGTTGTTTTTTTCTTCTCTCATCCACTTTCGTGGTCAACTGTTGATTTGTAGTGGAAGTCAATTACAACCTTAAAAAAAATTAAAAAAGTTATATATATTAATAATTGTTATTTCATACATATATATATATATATATATATGTATGTATATATACATGTAAGAGTACGACTTATAACTACCTAGAGAAAATATATATATATATATATATATCAAGTAAGATATTTAGTATGATTAATATTTATTACATAGTTTAAGTATTCATTCAAATTAAAATAAAAGATAAATATTTTACATGTTTAACATATAACTAAATGTGCTTAATATATATTGTCGCGACTAAGAACAAAAAATGATATTTTCGAATTGATTATGAGTATTTATAGCTCATAATTGGATCAAACTCATTTTTTTTCATCATACGTTGAATATGAGTAACAAGGCCCATTTAACGAATGAGGTATTATCATATTCACCCTCATCAAAGCCTAGCCCAACAACATCAACAAATGATAGCACTTAGCCATATGCTCTAATACCAATTTCAACAACCCAGGGCTCACAAGCCCATTATTTATGGGCATGTTGAAGTCAATTACTTAGACCGTGTCCTTTCGCGGTACCAATAGAGATATCCAATGTTAATTGTGAGTATCATTCTCATATACCATTATATATTTACATTGGGAGGATATATATATATATATATATATATATATATATATATATATATATATAACTAAATGAGCTTAATATTTTATATTATGTATTAGAAGAAAGATTTACTCACACTCTATTATATTTATGTATTAAAATTTATATATATATTCTATCTGAATATTTACCAATATACCACCAATATATATATACCAACTTCATCACTTGTACCCATGTAGCTCATCCTATATATTTATTTTATCTGAATATTTGTTCAAATGTTTACCACCAATATATATATATGTATGTATATGTATATATTCTTTAAAAAAAAAAAGGAAAAAAAAAATGGCATGAGTTGATAAGAATGGAATGTCCTTCCTTTCTCCCTCCCATTAGTTCTTGGATTTTTCTTGCGTTAGTGGTGGGGAATGTGATGCCCCAAAAAAAGGTCAGAATTTTCACATCCTCCAATGTTTTTGGATTATTAGTTTCCTAAAATATTCTCTTGACCAAAATAAACCTTATTCATTTACAAAATATACGTAAAAAGATGAAAACAAGAGAAATGGATTAAAACAGGCTAATATATATATATATATATATATATATATAAAGAATCCTTACAAAATGACAGAGAATTTCAATATTAACAAACACTGAAAATTTACAGACAAAATCAATAGAATTCATGTAAAACTACACATACACAGTACAAGATTGAGGAAATGCCAAGAGTTGTGCTGGCATTCGAAGTATATATATATATATATTTGTTAGCAAAGCTTTTTTATTATATCAAACCATTTACAGATTGCCAACCTCCTGGAGACAGAGCGACCAAGGATGACCAGAGCCAGAGATAGTACATACCTATTATATATATATATTTTCTACATCTTCTCCCTGTCAACTTCTTTACATGATTGTAGTAATGAACAGTAATATAAATTAATTAAAAAGAAAAATCAAAGAAAAACACCTTTTTTTAAGGCTTTTCTTCTACTACTTTACTCTAATTTGCCCTTCCTTCAAAAGTTCTCAAAGAAGGCGGCAAGGCTCTGCCGCCTGCGGCAGTGGTGGTGGTTTGAACTGTTGCTTCACTTGCTGCTGTGACCAGTAAGCATGAGCAGTGAGAACTCTGTCCAGGAGTTCCTGGGGAACAGGCTCACCTCTCCTCTGTTGAGGGGATATTCTTGCAGTGTGCACCAGGGTTTTCCACTTGTCCTGCAAGATATAACCATCATCCACAATCCTCATGCCAACAGACATCATGAACCCTAATTTTTTACACATCTTTTTTTTCAGCCAAAATGCATTTAAGCAGGCTACAAGATTCTCTTTATCTTTTTTTAGAAATCATGTACAAGTTCAGATTCAAGATATTTCTCCTTAAACTTGCCAAAAGATTAAAAAAAAGCTATAAAGAGCATCTAAGCATTCCATTTGCACAAGAAAGTTCTGAACCATCATCAAACAAAAAAAATACCAAATTGATGTTTCGGCAAATCAAAGGAACTCAAGATTTATATGCAAATGGAAGAAAAGTTCCGTACCTTTAGATCTACATAAGTTCTGTGTTTAGCGTTATCAAAAGCTCGTAACTTTACATCACGCCATCTGCAAAATAATAAACCAACTTCAGTCAAACACAACCAGAGATGAAAATTCGGAGACTAAATACATAGAAAGCATGTATGTTGAATCTAAGAGTCATTAAATAGATGACAACTAAGTTTTGGGAGACAAATCTAGAAAAAGGATTTTTTCCAATCATGTCGTCCATTTCAGCAAAACCATAGCCATTCTAGCAGTAAAAATCACCAACTAAATCTTAAAAGGACATGCTTAAATGTCACCAAATTTACCTTCCATTTTCAAGCTTCCTAACAACTTTGACAAACCCACTTCAGAAAAACGACTAAGTTGGGAAACCTTTAGAAACATGCAAGTTTCTTTCCATCTATATATATCCCTGAAGCTATAGCT
The DNA here is from genome assembly GCA_025388415.1 of Cynanchum wilfordii. Taxonomy (NCBI): domain Eukaryota; kingdom Viridiplantae; phylum Streptophyta; class Magnoliopsida; order Gentianales; family Apocynaceae; genus Cynanchum; species Cynanchum wilfordii. The sequence continues at coordinate 26,493 of JAHSUH010000118.1, forward strand.
CATTTTATCAGAAAATATCAGAATGTCCCTTTTCTGGAGATTTCTTAATTGACAATAGTATACCTTCCAGTCCCAAGCTTTTCAACAGCTTGGACCAATGCCTCTACTTCTGAAACAGAGAATGGCCTACGAATTCGACGTTGTGCAGCCTCAGATCTTTTGGACTTCCGCATTGGAACCACACTCATGGCCTCCACGTTCATTGCTGGAACTGCAACCAATGCTCTAGAATCCACAGTGCTCTTCTCCAACGACATGTCAGGAGGAGAAGGAGCTGAATCATGGTCACTTTCAATGAAGTTGCTGAAATTTGTTACTGGAGGGTCTGTCAGGGCATCAGAAGGCCCGTGAAGCAATGCAGTGTGGTTTGTACCTGTAACAGGAGGGTACCTGAAGGTAAAGCACAATATCTTGTCAAAAGCAGGATTTATAACCCAATAGATCCATTCTTTACCCAGATGGATTTCATAACATACAAGCCAGTGCTAATTGATGACTTGCAAGAGAGAAAAACTGCAGTATCCAGTATGATGTTGGTTTTACACATTCAAATTTCACAAAAAGATGATCTCATTCATTACAGATTGAGGAACTCAAAGTACGGAGAGTCATTGCATAAAAACAGTATTTTAGACATCTGGAGTACCTTGATATTGGCTCTGGGGTATCACAAGGAAGTAAAAATGGATGATCTTCAGGATTTAAACACTGAGAAGCTTGAGAAGCATTTGGCTCCAGGGTAAAACCAAGAGCATCTAGCTTGTTATCATGAGATATTCCACTCTGTAATAAAGTTTTGTTATCATCTCTTATTTTCTTACCCTGAAGAAGCACACCAACATGTAATCCGCCACTAAGTATTGCAGTAACTGCCTCCATAACTGTCTTCTGCAGAACATTAGAAGTAAGCTATGTTAACAACCAAATAAAGGAATTTCTTTTAGTTGTAGGCACTTATATTCAACTACTGATAACCAACCATGAAAGGAGAAAAGAAATAAAAGAAAATTTAAATAAAAACAATGTATAACTGCTTTTCACAAGAGGTGCTGCTGAATATTTTAAAGAAAGAATATATTTAAACTATGATGTTTAACAGCACTTGAAAAAATTCTCAGGCTGATATTCAACTGTAGCCTAAATAAGTTGGTTGCCATATTATAATAATGGCAGCACTAACTTTATTGGCACTGCAAATACCTTAAGGGAACCAACAGTTGCAGTTTCTGAAATCTCAATAAAGAATTCAGGAACCCTGAAAGACTTGATCTTCAGCTTAACTGCATAAAAAGAAAGAAACATCACCACTTGGCCAACTCTTTCTTCCCCATATACTACTCAAGAAAATTAATAGTTGAAATCACATCAGTAAGAGGATCTCAAACCAGGAGAATTCTTCGACCGGAATGCAGAATGTTCACCAGCTGCTGAATTTGATTCCCCAGTTACTGCAATAGATGTTAGAATCATGAGGTGGCAGAAACAATGCATGGAGGAAGAGAGAAGCATACGCCCAATAAATAACACACCTCTAGGCAACATTGTATCAGAAGCATCTCCAAAAGAGCCCTTCCTGGGAGATCGACAGGGACCATCACTACTAATGCCTCCATCTGCATTTGATACTGGGGTATAACCATAAAGCTTTCTCTTTTTGAATGGATAATCTCTCTGTGACCTTTGACGCTTACCATTCTTCCCATTCTGGTATGTATGCCTTATTTCAGCATCTGACAATATCATAACATATTACTTATATTGCACACAGGGTATACAAGTAATGATTGAATCTCCGCTTCACAACCAAGCTAAGCTATCAATGAAACAACTCACCAGTTTTAAAATGTTCTTCATCCTTCATATTTGGAACTTTCCAGTATTTAGATACCAATAAATTATTAATCCTTCGGTCTCCCACCCGCTGAGATGGCCCAAAGGTCTTATTTCTGGTGCTAGATTGGTTGCAGCCAGAAGATTTTTCGTCATCATCTCTAGTAACTAACTTTACACTCTCCCTGTTGAAAGGGAGAGAACCACAAGAAACATGGTCCCTCGATAGGGAAATTTTTATTCTATCATCTGAACTTCCTACAGCATAAGGTTTTTTGTCCAAAGCCATTGGGTGCTCATAATTGCACACATCATCCCTAGTACTAATTGACAATTTCAGATCATTCGGTTCAACTTTTATCAGTTTTTTACTTTCATCCTCTAATTTACAACCAGGAGAAAGCTTGCAGCCAAACAACTCAATATCTGCTTTTCTAGTACAGGTTCCTGTTCCGGCCTTTATTTCATCATTGACCAAATGTTCAGCAGACCCAACCTTCTCCGAGCCTTCAGAAGTTGTTATTCCAGATGCTGGGCCTGAGCAAGCATCATTCTGAACATGTAGAACCTCCTCTAAACCATTATTCAAACTGGGAGCTTGCAAGACTAGCTCAGAAACAATGAAATTCCTACCACTACTATGTTCATTACAAAACTTTGCATTGAGAGCTCCAGATTGCACTTTACCACCACTACTATGCTTATCTTCTACATGTTGGTGCTCCTCAAAAGAATCTTTGAGAGCATCGATTTGCACTTTACCACTACTCATATCCTTAGAACTTGGAGAGCTTTTCCCCTCAGTAAGTAACTTGCCGGCAACAGTAGCTAACAAGTCGAATGCACACATTTGACTTTCATCACCTCTTCCCCTACGTTTGCCCGTTTTCTATAACAAAATGACAAGAAATAGGATTTATATCAAGATTTCAGAATCATAAATGAGTCAAACCAAAATTAAAAACAAAGTAGACAAAATCTACAAAGATCCATTACCCTGACTGAGCGGGCAGCTCTAGGTATGCGAGGCTCCTGATAACCATTAAATCCATATTCTAACCTGCTCTGCAACACCATATCTTAGAAACCATATCAAGAGAAACTCACTGAAGATAAAGCTCCTGCTTTCTTTTCATCAATGCAGTAGTCAACAAAATCCAAATTGCAGTGTAGCACCAAAAACGTTTTCTAAAAAGATTTGAACCCAGCAAGCATTCTGCAGACCAAAAAATTCCAGAAAGGAATCACTAAAATGAAGCATAAATTGCTTAAGAGAAGGAAGGTTAGCATCTCAATGATTGACACCAGAAATAGCAAGCAAGTTCTCAGAAACTGAAATCATGAAAAACAAACAACATGAATATTATATCTAGCACCAAAAACTATTACTCAAAATGAAGCTATACCGATAGATAATTGAGGCCTAGATTGGTTGTTGTACGGTTGTAAATGTTTGAATGCACCTCTATGGAAACAAATAAAGGATCTGTCATATTCCCAAAACGTTGGACATGACAAGAAAACTCCATTTTCGTTTTGTGAAAAAAAGGAGCAAGGAGAATACACTTCCAATTTCATGTTCTAAGTCTCTCAACTGCATCAGATCAAAGGTCATCTAAATCCATCAAACATGCAGGAGAGAAAGGGAGGAAAGATAAACCTAAAAGAGAGAAATTTTGTCTGAAATGTTTATAATTTTTAGGAAAGAAATTCGGGAAGCAAGAAAAAAAAAGATTTGACATCAGGAACCAAAATGAAAATAGAGTAGTCCTTTTAAAAAGGTGAACCGTAGATGAAACTTGTAGAAGGATAAAGAAATCTTTCGAAAGAAAGCCATCCAAAAATATCCTGAAAGAAAGCAACCGGACCCAGAATTTCTGTCGGAACGAACATGTTGCGAAAAAACAGAAACATTTTTCTCGTGCACCCAAAAAATACTAAAAACTGTTCTCTAAATATTTACCATTTGCGTCCATAGATGATCTGAATTTCAGGTCACAGATCAGCCAAGAAAATCTAAAGAAGATTCAGTTGCTTTAAAGAAAAAAAAAAAAAAAAAAAAACTTTAGTGGATCTTAAGCATCTTCTCAATACTACAGCAGTAAAACAAAGAATTTGGAACCACCTGGCAAGCTTTCTGATCAAATCCGGAATTCAAAACGAATTAAGGAAGGGACAAGGTTCCAGCAAGAAAAAACAGAATTCAATCCGAAGAGGAAAAAACAAAAACAAAAATTGTGGATGAAATAATTCAGGAGAAGTTCTTCAAGAAGGAAATGGATGCGCCAGGAGAATACAGAGAGAGAGAGAGAGAGACAAATGCAATTCAACTGAAAAAACATCAAAATTTCAAACTTTCTTCAGTCTTCCTCAAAACTTTATCAAGATGAACCGTACAAAACAAAAGAAGTTCCATTATCTCACCATCAAACCACCAGAATCGCCACCAAGAAAACAACCATATCCTTCAAAAATTCTCCACCTCCAAAACAAGCCGAAAATTCCTTCGAGTTTATACAGAATTCAACCGCAACAAAAACACAAGATCACAGAATTTCCAGGAAAAATGAAAAACATTTTCAAACACAACAACAACAACAACAACATATCAGAAACATCCATCTGATCAACCAAAAAATTCATCTAACCCATGATTTTCACTTCTTCCCACTCTCTCAAAAACCAAACATTGTTTCAGATTCCTCCTCCACTCTCTCGTATATGAAAATTTTTAAAAAAAAGCAAAAAGGGAAAAATGAATTTTCTCTTCAAGAATTGGATTGCCCAAAAACCCTCTGAAAACCACTCAAACCATTTGCTTAAACCCCAATTCTTTTATACAATTGACTCTCGTTACCGGACCTACCGGTAAAAGCCTTTTTGGTTACCGCCTATATCGAGTTCCCCCCACAAAAACCACCTAAAGACTTGCTCTTTGTGGCCCACCTTGTTGCCATGTTGGTTCTTCAGATTTCTCCACGTGGTAAGATTCCAGCATCGTGTGGCCATTACTCAATTTTACTATCGAGAAAAACGTTGGGTCACGAAGACAGAAAAATATATTATAAATTTGTTTTTCTTTTTTTAATATTAAAAAAATAATTATGGGGACATTATTTGTTTTAGCTTTTAGTTTTCCAGTAATGGATTTCACCCTTTTTAGTTAGTTATTAATTTTTTTTTTTTAAAAAAAAAAAACTAAAAAAACTGTTTTGAGTGGTCACCCTTTTCTGGATATATATTAAAACTTATATCCACTTCTTTTTTTTCCTTTTTTTTTTTTTTTTTTATATTTTTTATTTTTTATTTTTGAGGTGTTACCAAATTTATGCCTAACCACCAACTACATTCAAGGCCCAATTTCTTTTCACTCTTTTCCACTATTCAAATTTTGAATTTTTTTTTCCAATTCAGACACAAGTATCCTAGATGAATCATAAAAGATACGAAAGTATACATTTAAAACAATTCACACATATACTAATTTTTGTTTGAGTCAAATTTTTTCTTTGCGGGAGGAAGCTCTAGTTTCGAACTATGAGAGGACATCTTTAAGTCAATCCACATCTAAACTAATCCCTATTCGAGTTGAATTGATCTCTTGTCGGATGTAACACTAACCCTAAATTTCAAACTTTTACATCACTTTAGTCAAGAGAAGTTCTTATCGATTCACATGCGCCTTCAAGTTTAAGTTTGTAAGAGAGATAGGACTTTAGTGGATCGGTTAGGAATTTAGGATGAAAAGGATAAAGGAATATCCTCATCCATGGGAGAAGTGAACTACAATTTAGTAAAAATAAGGTTTAAGCATGTTACATATATATATATATATATATATATATATTATTTTGTATATATACTAAGATTTTTGATATCCAAAAAGAAAATTAACTAAACAAGTATGGGCATTTTGGTAATTTTAAAATAATTTTTGTAAGAAGAAAACAAAAGATAAGTATGATAATATATATATATATATGTATATATATATATATATTAATATAGTAGGTGGTCGACTGTTTTTCAAATGCCACGTACGATAAAATGGCACTATCCGACATGGCATAACAGAAGCCTTTTATGGGGGACACTTTTTCCACCATATTATCTCTAACAATATTTTTTTTTTTTTATTATTTTTTTTTCAAATGCCACCATATTATTATTATTATTTCCGATAAAAATAATAATAATAAATTATTTATTAATTTAAATAACAATTTTTTTTTAAAAAAAAAGAAAGAAATAATTATTAATATTTAAAAAAAATAGTTCAGCTTAGTTAATAATAATTATATTTATATATAAAATAAATATTTTATGTGTTTTTATGATTTCATAATTAAAATATAAAATATAATTATATATATAAGATGGGTGATATTAGCCTTCCATTTATTTGAAACGGAGAGATGAGATAGTCAGTGAAAAACTTTTTATTATGTCAATATTACTTTAAACTTTACTATAATATTTATTATATTATAAAAAATATTACGATTAAAAACTTTAAAACTTTTATTATTTAAGTTAAATTTTATAATAAATTAATATATTGTTTAAAATTATTTAAAAATTTAGAAATTTAAAAGATAAACACGTGTTATTTATTGAATATTATTAAATGCTACAAAAATAAAAAATAAAAAAAAATATTTAAAACTTGACCATTACAGAAGATTAATTTAATAAATTAGTTTAATTAAACTATTAAATTTAATAAGCTTAGGAGAGTTTTGGACAGTGAGTGCCGCAATAATTCATCTTTAAAATAAAATAAAAAAAAAAATTGAGTGGAAAATGATTGTGATGGTAGGGTCCTCTTTCTTTGACAAATCACAACAGACAATTCTTATAGACAATATTTAAATTCAAATTCTCTGTTTGAGTCTTCCCTATTTTTTTATGGGTTATCAATAACATAGTTTATATATATATATATATATATAATAAGTAGTTTATAACTCATTCTTTTAAAATTTGAAGTTAGAATTTTATTTTATAAGAGATTATCTCAACTCAAACGAAATTAATTTTAAATGTGTTTTCTTACAATTTAAAACTCATATAGACAACTCATAAAAGAAAAAAATTGATTTTATTTTACCAAATTTATAATAATTAGTATTGAAATGAATAATATGTTTTAAACTACGAAAGAAAATTATAGATCAATGATATTGTCTGCTTTAACATGCATCATTAAGTAAAAAGTAAACCGAGCAATATGGAACATCAAGTTGCAACACACCCACCTATTAAGTATTATAAACATTTCAATAATATTATCTACTTTAATCACTTCAGGTGAATTTTACAGCCATTAAGTAAAGAATTTTAAACCTATTTAAAATTATAAAATTTGTGTCCTAGAGGGACACCTGGATTTTAAGATGTACTGTTAGTTTTACATCCGAATTATAAATGAATAAGAAATGCAATATAAGGATAAACCTAAATACCTATTCAAAACTGGAAAAATGATTAATCTTAATATAGAAATTGCATCTCAAAAAGTAGGAAATTAGCTAAAGATTATATAGCACATGTTACATCAAAAGAAACCAGTACTCAAAAAGAAGACAGTAAATATATCCTATTTTCGTGATTACAGCAAACATAAACTTAAATTCACGGTTGAAGGATACAGCAGAATGATATCTAAACTTAAATTCACGGTTGAAAAACACTAACTAATCTAAAATCTTAATTAATATAAAATTGTTCAAAAGTAAATATAATGTACAAGTGACCATAAACATGTCTTCTACCTAATGTAAAAAAGAAAAAAAATGTTTATAACCAAACAATCTAAACGGCAAATTATATATTAAGATTATTCATTCTCAGACAAATTACCGAACTGCCATGGGTTGAACTCTGTAGATTCCACATTATCTACATCTATACCTTCTGAATTGTCAAGTGCAGCTCGATGTTCAGTGTACTTTCCGTTGTATCTGTAGATTTCCAAATCTCCCCATGGAGTAGGTGTAACCTCATCTGTCAGCTCAAACCATCGTGGTGTGAACTGGTGACCTTTTGCTTCCCGGTTTCTCTTTTCTGCTCGCTGTCGTTCCTCCAAACTGAGTAAATGTAAACAAAGACACAAAATATTTCATACAACTAAGAATATAACAAGCATAATATATGTTTTATGAAGCAATAGAACAAAATCAAGTGAAAAGAGGGGTTCTTTCGTTCTTTTTGTTTTTTGATGATTAAACAAGAGTCAAACCTGCTTTTCTCTGCTCCAGCTTTAGAAAGATCGCCTCTCTCAAGAGCACATCTATCAGGACGCAGACGAGAATCAGAGGCCAACAGCTTCTTTGGAGCAGTCTCAAAGCTGTTTATTTTATGTGCAAAGTATGTATACTGGAATTTGTCATTCTTTGGGGCAGGAGCAACTCGCCAAGCCTACAGAGAATTGCAGGACACTTACTTTTAGCTTAGTTAAGGCAAGAAAGAGAACAAGTTAATCCTTCCACAGGAAATAGAGTGCAGCACAAACTTGAACACAACAATTGCAAAGGTTAAAAATCCAACTTTCAAGATAAAGTCAAAAAAATTGTGTGGCCTGCAATTCTATCTATTCAAACAATGGGACAAATATGCTAAAGTATCAAAAGACTTGACATCAGTTAATACTGAACAGCACAGATGCATTAAGTTAGAATAAAGATGGCAAGAAATATGACACCCAAGATTAGTAATCCATTAATAAAATCACCATGGGCTTGTAAGTATCAAGTAAAAAGTTTTGACACAACCACACACCCCTTATTAAAGGTTAAAACACCAAACGGAGTAGTTTAAGGATAAGTAGATGAACTCATGTTTCAGATCCTTGCTTGCACCAGATCTAGCACTGTGTTATTAAATTCAAAAAAGAAATGCTCATGATGAAAATTAACCTCTTTCATCTCCGTCCCTGGAAGGGGTTCTCCTTCCATGTCACAAGGTTGATAAGACATAGCCTCATTCCATTTTCCAGTCATCAATATCTTTGGTTCCTCTGCAGCATTATATACATAACCATCCACCTCATATCGGCCAGCCCTGAACCAATTAAAAGATAATAGAGATGGAGATAAGTTTTCATAAAAGATATTTCAAGCCTTCTATCTAGATTAGCACAGAGATTCACAACGCCCATGACAGAGTACCAAACAGCAGGAGCCAAGGAAATGTAAAATCTTTCAGTAATATCTAGGGATCAATATCACCTTCAAATAATTATACAAAAGGAAAAGTCTTCAGTGTCAAAATTTAGGAAGAGATAGAACTAAATAGCCAGAAAAATTGACAATTCGAATGCAAGTGCATGGTGCACACATATGCCCTTTGATTAATATATTAATCCATTTGACCTCAAAAGAATTATAACGGGAAAAAAAAAATTTGGCAATGTTGGAAGAGAAATAACAAATTGATAGATATCACAAAGCAGTAAAAATTCAACAACAAAAGAAACCAGTTAAAATTACAGACATACCCAAACCACCCACATGGTTGAAAATATAACACGACTTTGTCTCCAGTAGTCAAATTTGTCATGATCATTTCCCCAGGAGAATCCACCCAAGTTCGTCCAAAGATCAAATTGTTGACCTTGGTAGGAGGCGGTACCAAATCTAGGACTGTACCATCTCTTTTAAGAACTACACGAGTTCTGCATCCAAAAGCCACAGGGAATGAACATATTGTCAAGAAACAAAGTAGAATTTGGTTGGATAATATAAACACTATGAATCAATAGAAGTGATCATGATAATATGTATTTTAGGAATTTTAGGAAACAGTACTATAAAAATATTGTTAAGAAACAAATATAAACATTAAGAATCAAAAGAAGTGACCATGATATGATATATTTCAGGAACTGAAGGAAACAGTCTGGCAAAGGATTAGTTACCCTAACCACTTAAGATTACAAATAAAATTATTCCTTTGTGCCACCAAGATATCCTATTTCTGAAATATTATCTAAATTTCTTCTTCCAAAAACAGTGGTATTTTGATTGAGAAAAAAGGGGGGCTTTAAATTGATAAATAGGAGCTCAGAGGAGAAGGTCCAGCATGATAAAAAAAGAACAAGGTAAACTACATATGTGTAACTGACCTTCCCACAGGATACACATCAACGGAATTCCCTAAAAATTTAGTTTTTAACTTTGATGTCACGTCATAGATAAAATGATCATTCTCAGCATGCCCTGCACTCATGGGAGGGTGATGACTCACCTGTAAAACATGTTAATTATGCTTAGAAATATAAATAATGCAAAGAATTGAAAACTATAATATGGCAAAGATTGTAAGTACTGAAAAACTCTTATTAGATTTGGAATTTGGAAAAGAAAAAATTAAAAATCTTAAAAAGAAGGTAAAAGTAAAACGAGATAATCTTGACTCACCTGTTCAGAAATGAATGTAATCCCATCATGATTTACCATTTCATAAGTCTCACCAAGAATTGGGTTAAATGGCTTCCATGTACGAGCATATGCATAGTAAACAGATATTGCCCATGATGCTACAATACCATAGAGATAAGTAGCTGAGTAAGAATCACTGCTAAATGCAATTAAATTAAACTCTCGGGATATTCAGAAGAAGACACACTTACAGGCATAGACCAGCCGCATGTAGGGATCCTCACATTGATCTGCTTGATCTAAAATGTGAGAATACTCCATCAGCTGTAATGTGAATGAAAAGTTCAGTACAATAATTATCAATGGAATAGTTGCAATGAGTAAAAGTTCAAAGCAATAACTTAGCATTGGTTGGACATAAACAAATATGGGAAACACAAACCTCAGCCATTTTCTGAAGCATGGTCATTGGCTCAAATATTAGGACAGGAAGTGTAACCATCGATGTTACATCCATTCCTATATATTTTTGCATCATCCTCCAGTAACTGTCCCGTTCCTTTAATGCAACAACAGATATCAAGGTAAGAATAATGCCAGTAAAACAAGTGGTAAAAGAACAAGACAAACAACATTACACTAGACTTGAAAGCATAAAACTTGGCCATTCCAGAACCAACCTCTTGTTTCCATCTTCCACGATGAGCTTCTTCTTCTGCATCTTCCTTCCCTCCCTCAGGATTTATAACCTCCAAGCCTTCATAACCCAGAATCCTAGAGGGAAGGAAAATCATACCAATTATTTTTTATCTAATTAAAGAACTAAAAGAAACAATCTATTTTTCCCGTATTGGAGGGGAGATATCATGTATATTGGTAATCTTTCAACTTTCAAGCTAAAAACGTCTGAAGGATTGGCATGCAACATTTCCAGGTAAAATGACAAGATTTTAGTACATCATTTAGATTCTTTTGTTCAATTCATAAAACGTTTAAAAAATCACATTAGTTCCTAGTAATTCAAAGGATAATATTCCTAAACTGGAACTTATTTGTTCTAAACCAACCAACTCTTTGCAGGTCCCAAATCTACAGTGCCCATATATTGGATGAAATCACATTGTATCAATTTTCCACCCACTCAACAACAAGAACAAGAACAAAAACAGGAAAAAGGAAGAGAATGAAAACACGTATAGCTCAAATTTACCTGCATTATTTATTTATTCCCCACATTATAATCTACACTTCAAGAGCAGTCGAGCAAAGCTACATTCCTCATATAAGATATTACCTCTACTCCTTATAGATTATGAAGGGGCACATGCACCTAATTCATGTCAAAGGCATTTTTTTCTCTAAAGGCCAACTTGAAATTCTCTAATTCCCACACCAAGTAACAAGCAGGCCCTCCTTAAAGACACCATTAGTTAGTGCTGAACCTTCATCACACACAAAGCTGACTCCCAAATCAACTAAAGAACCCTTAAATTGGGAATGTCAAGTGGACTACGGCTTGAAAAGATTAACTTTATACTATGAAACAATATTTAAGCATGGGAAACAACAACTGTGCGTGGAGAAACTCTATGCAAAACTACCTCCGCAATATGCAACTAATAAGTAAAAACAATAACGAGACACTCTGTACTATTAGCAAAATATACACAGCTCATGCATCTCAATACATTATACATCCCATCAATTAAAGCAAAGTGATCAAGACTAAACCTTTTTGGGTAAAAAAAGAAAAAGGTAAATAAATTCACATCTCATAAATTCAAAAACTCCTTTTCAGCACTGACGTACTTCTTACTGACCATCCAAAAAAAAAAAACACTGATCTAAGACACCAGAAAAGATCATAATTGCACAGACAATCATCTCTACACTCAAAACAGAACTCACCCGTTAATAGATCTATGCATGGCGTTACCAAACATCGACAAACCAGAACTCATGGCAGCAAAGAAACCTTTGTTCTGATTCTTCTTAGGACTTCCCATTGCTTCACCTATTGAAGAAAACCCTAAACTGAATCCCAAAATTCAGAAAATCCTTTTCAATGGATAAACAAATTAAACAATCTAGAATATCTAATCGAAAGAATATCGCTCAATTTGATGGGTATATATATATATATATATATATATATATATATAATTAGGTTCGGGAAGAGAGAACAGCGAGGAATAGTTGGCGGTTCTTCATAGCGTTGCTTTTACTACTATAAAAGCTTTGCTGGTTTTGATTCGAGTAATTTTGAAGCTTTTGATAGACTTCTTAAGACTGAAGATTCACGCGATTAGTGTTTGCGTTAATGGTACGCGACCTAAAAGAATGTGTGATCCTGGAATTATGACACTTCCTCACCTGTGTGATTTTGACGGTTGGCTTTTTTTTTCTTTTTTTGCGTAAGATGAACGGTGATATTTATGCGAGTGAGATTAATGCCGACTTGTTTCGTCGTTTTGATCATGATCCGTCACGTTCTGTGGAATAATAGCATTTTATTATAAATCGCCGGCAATCGGGTCGCTATAAAAAAGCATGACCCGCTTATGCTCCAATTTTATGATTTTATTCCAACTCAAATTGGTGGATGTTATAAAACTATTGTTAATAAAAGTAATATAGAACAAAATGTAAGATATAAATCAAATAAAAGAAGAGGAAGAGAGAGATCTTTGTATTTCATATATCTTCTTGTGTATTCTTGTAACTACAAAACTACACATTTCACCTCTATTTATAGGGATGAAGAGGTAGTAGAGATAATGTAAATAATAACAATAATGGATGAAGATAGTGAAAGTAATTAGGTATGAAGATAGTGAAAGTAATTAGGTATGAATATAGTGAAAGTAATGGAGATATAATGGAGATAATTTAGGTATGGAGATAGTGAAGGTAATTGAGATAATTTAGGTATGGAGATAGTGAAGGTAATTAACATACAAATATTCATAATACTCCCCCTTTTTTGTATGTCCATTGTAAATAAATATGTCTCATGAAAACTTTATCACTTCCATTCAATGTGATGAATCTTCGGGGTTCACTTCTCCTTGGATATCCATTACATAAAGAATATGCCTCGTTAAAAACCTTATCGAGATAAAAACCCAAGGGGGAAAAAATTTCGATTAAGGGAAAAAAGAGTACAATATTCTTTTATGTACGCACAACTTCAACTCCATTATTTACGACTTCTATGTCGTGACCCAACTGCTTCATCATCGATTTCGTTACCATCACATTAATTTTATTGTCTTCCACAAGAAGAATCTTAAGGAAGATTTTACTTCTGCAGAAGTACTGTTGCTAGAGAAACATTTCGAACTTCTATTCGATTGTAGTAATAATTCCGTCCGATGCGCATGTGAGAAATCGTAATTCTTGAAATTACGCCTCCTTCATTGGTCATTCTCGAAGAATATGAAGAATCCATACATCGGCGGGTATTAATCTCAACACTCCCCCTGTTGAGATGAACTCTTGAAATCTTTGAACCGACGCAAACCAATTTTATATCTCAATTTCTCAAAGGTTGCAATCGGAAGAGCCTTAGTGAATAAATCTGCAAGATTATCACATGACCGGATTTGAAGCACATCAATGTCACCCTTCTTTTGAAGTTCATGAGTAAAGAAAAATTTGGGTGAAATGTGTTTTGTCCTATCTCCTTTGATATACCCTCCTTTCAATTGAGCTATACAAGCTGCATTATCTTCATATAGAGGAGTTGGAATCTCACTTCCGGGAGATAAACCACAACTCTCTCTAATATAATGTATTATTGACCTCAACCATACACATTCTCGACTTGCTTCATGAATGGCTATTATCTCAGCATGATTAGAAGAAGTTGTTGTTATAGTTTGCTTTGTAGAGCGCCATGATATAGCAAGTATTGTCATATGTAAATAAATAGCCAGTTTGAGAACGTGTCTTATGCGGATCGGAAAGATAACCGGCATCCGCATACCCAATTAATATTGGATCATTTTTATTTGAATAAAATAATCCGAGGTCAATAGTTCCTTGGAGGTATCTAAGGACATGTTTAACACCATTCCAATGTCGTCGTGTTGGCGAAGAACTAAATCTTGCCAATAGATTTATAGAAAATGCTATATCAGGTCGAGTGTTATTTGCTAGATATATTAATGCACCAATAGCACTTAAATATGGTACTTCAGGACCAAGTAGTTCTTCATCATTTTCTCGAGGTCTAAAAATATCTTTATTTACATCTAGTGACCTCACGACCATTGGAATACTTAATGGATATGATTTGTCCATGAAAAATCTTTTCAAAACTTTAGTTGTATATGTTGGGTGATGAACAAAAATTCCATCTTCCATATGTTCAATTTGAAGCCCAAGACAAAACTTGGTTTTCCCAAAATCTTTAACTTCAAATTCTCGCTTCAAACAATCTATAGCTTCTCGGAGCTCTTCCGGAGTTCCGATTAGATTAATATCGTCAACATATATAGCAAGAATCACAAAACCAAAATCTGATTTCTTAATAAATACGCATGGACATAGTTGGTCATTTTTATATCCTGAATTCAATAAGAATTCACTAAGGCGATTGTACCACATGCGTCCAGATTGTTTAAGCCCATATAATGATTTCGTAATTTTCTGGAATAATTCTCCCGAGGGCCATTAGAAGCCTTTGATAATTTTAATCCTTCAGGGATTTTCATATAAATTTCCTTTTCAAGGCTTCCATATAGATAAGTGTAACAACATCCATTAGACGCATATCCACCTTTTCATGAACCGCCAAACTTATAAGATATCGGAGTGTAATAGCATCAATAACGGGTGAATAAGTTTGGTCATAATCAATTCCTGGCTTTTGTGAAAAGCCTTGTGCGACGAGTCGTGCTTTATATCTTACGACTTCATTATTCTCATTTCGTTTTCGCACAAACACCCATTTATAGCCAACAGGTTTTACACCATCCGGCGTTTGGACTACAGGTCCAAAAACTTCTCGCTTTGCAAGCGAATTTAACTCGGATTGAATCGCATCTTTCCATTGAGGCCAATCAATTCTATGCCGACATTCTTCAACCGATGAAGGATCTAAATCCTCATTATCCTTGAAAATATCAAGGGCTACATTATATGCAAAAGCATTATCAATAGCAATTTTACTTCGATCCCAACTTTTATTCGAAGTTGTATAATTAATAGAGATTTCCGAATTCTCTTCATCATTTATAGTTGGAATCTTTTCATCGGTTGTCCCTTGGTTTTCATCATGATCTTCTGGATCATCTGGATCATTTAATCCTTTTTTCTTTCGAGGATTTTTATTTTTAGAACCAAAGGGTCGGCCACGCTTCTGGCGTGCTTTTGATTCAACAGCTATAGGATTTACATTTTGTTCTTTAGGAACTATTCGTATAGGAGCATCTATAGCTGGAATATGCGATTTAGTGACTCTTCTGGAGTCAGCAAAAGAATCTGGCAGTTGATTTGCAATTTGTTGCAAATGAATTATCTTTTGAACTTCCAGTTCACTCACATTTGTGCGTGGATCTAAATGATTCAATGATGTTCTCCACGCAAGTTCAATTTTATGCCATTTATTCTCTCCCCCTAATTTGGGAAACAAATTCTCATCAAAATGGCAATCAGCAAATCTTGCTGTAAATACGTCCCCTGTCAAAGGTTCAAGATACCTTAGAATAGACGGAGAGTCATACCCAACATATATCCCCAATCTTCTTTGAGGACCCATTTTTGTTCGTTGGGTTGGTTCAATAGGAACATATACAGCACACCCAAAAATTCTCAAATAAGAAATATTAGGCTCCGAACCAAAAGCCAACTGTAGTGGAGAAAATTTATGATAACTCGATGGCCTTAAACGCACAAGTGTTGCAGCATGTAAAATAGCATGCCCCCAGACTGTTGTAGGGAGATTTGTTTTCATCAATAACGGTCTAGCAATTAACCGTAGCCTTTTGATAAATGATTCAGCTAGACCATTCGCGTGTGTGAACATGAGCTACATGATGTTCCACAATTATGCCAATCGACATGCAATAAGAATAAAATGCATGCGAAGAAAATTCACCGACATTATCTAGACGGATTCGTTTAATAGGATAATCGGAAATTGCGCTCTCAAGCGAATTATTAGGGCAAGTAATCTCGCAAACGCCAGGTTGCGAGTAGATAATAAACAAACATGCGACCATCGGGTCGATGCATCAATCAATACCATAAAATATCGAAATTGCCCACAAGGTGGACTAATCGGTCCACATATATCTCCATGAATCCGTTCTAGAAATGTAGGACTTTCAGCTCCTACCTTTAATGGTGATGGCCTTATAATCAATTTCCCTTTGGAACATGCAACACATGAAAGCTTATCGCAGTCAAAACCCTTTGATTCTTCAAAGGATGACCGTGCGTTGTCTCGATAATTTTTCGCATCATAATTGATCCTGGATGACCCAAACGATCATGCCAAATTTTAAAAATAACGGGATTAGTAAACTCTGGTTTACTAAATGATGCGCCTCAATGTCATTAATTTTAGCATAATATAGGCCAGAGGATAAAGATGGTAGTTTTTCCAACAAATGCTTATTACCGGAGGTCATTTTCGTAATAGCCAAATATTCATGACCGTTATCTTCCATAGTCTCAATATGATATCCATTATGTCGGATATCCTTAAAACTCAATAGATTTCTTCGAGACTTTGAGGAAAATAGTGCTTTATCAATAGCAATCATAGTTCCTCCCGGTAATATTATATTAGCTCTTCCGGAGCCTTCAATAAGTTTTACACTACCATTTATTGTGGTAACACTTGTTTCTCCCACATTCAAATGAGAAAAATATTTCTCGTATTTCAGTATGGTGTGTGTAGTTCCACTGTCAATTAGACATACACTTTCAATGTCATCATTCAACCCATAAAAGGGGATCATAGCCATTTGGTAATCTCACAAACTTCAGGTTGTGAGTTAATAATATTCAATGTAAATAATCTCACAAACTTATGGTTGTGAATTAATCAAATAATCTCACAAACTTCTGGTTATGAATTAAGCAAATAATTTCACAAACTTCTGGTTGTGAATTAAGTAAATAATTTCACAAACTTCTGGTTGTGAATATTAAACAAATAATCTCACAAACTTCTGGTTGTGAATTAAGCAAATAATCTCACAAACTTCAGGTTGTGAGTTAATAATAAGCAATCATAAGACCATCATAATAATAACAAATTTAAAACAAAAACATTAAATATAAGATAACTAAAATATTAAATAACAAAAGATAATATATTACATAAACATATAATATATAATATAATGTTCTAATTCTTTTGGCCACTTCGGGTGGTCATCAACATTTTTGGTACATGAATTATCATCCCGATAATTATGATTATAATGGCCAAATTTATCACGAGTACATATCCATGATCATAATTATAACCATGACTACGATCTCTTCTGGGATCATGAGTTATAACATCATTCATTCTGGGAATGGAATAGAACTCGTTGGTCAAGTATCGTGATTTTCATCAACAACTCATTGTTTTGTTGGATTTAAAATCTTGCAACTTCAGGTGCAACCAATTATACCGTGTTTTAGGGAGGACGGCCATCTTCCGGTGGTCGAACCTTTCTTTCAAAATTTTCCCACAAAACAAGGGAATCTTTCACGGTAAGATATTCTCTTTTCAAATCATCATGAAGATGATGACGGAGATCGCAAATTCAAGTTTAGTAAGATTTACCATAATGGTAAATAACGTACCTTATAATTCTTCAAATAAACTTCAAAAAATATGTTACTCGGTAGTAGAGCCTCGTGCTAGTCTCACTTGGTTAGAGACTCGTGCTGATAACGTGTTATAAAACTATTGTTAACAAAAGCAATATAGAACAAAATGTAAGATATAAATCAAATAAAAGAAGAGGAAGAGAGAGATCCTTGTATTTCATATATCTTCTTGTGTATTCTTGTAACTACAAAACTACACATTTCACCTCTATTTATAGGGATGAAGAGGTAGTAGAGATAATGTAAATAATAACAATAATGGATGAAGATAGTGAAAGTAATTAGGTATGAAGATAGTGAAAGTAATTAAGTATGAATATAGTGAAAGTAATTAGGTATGAATATAGTGAAAGTAATGGAGATATAATGGAGATAATTTAGGTATGGAGATAGTGAAGGTAATTGAGATAATTTGGTATGAAGATAATTTAGGTATGGAGATAGTGAAGGTAATTAACATACAAATATTCATAATAGTGGACCAATATATCAATCTATATATTTTTTTTATTATATATATATATATATATATATATATATTATGCAATAATTACTTTATACTCGATTAATTTAAAATCGAGTCATATTAATCGCTCTAAATCCATTTAATTGCTCAAAAAAATTTTAGGGAGAAATATCCCGAGCTTTGTGCTAATAATTATATTATCCTCTCTGACATACTTAAGTGGTCGAAAATTTTTTAGACGAACAATGTATTGTGAGCATCATATTAATAATGTGTTATAAATAGCTCGAAAATATTTTTTGCTCTAACACCTTTAACTCTTCTGTACGAGTGATGTCTAGTGAGCATTATGATAATAACGTATTATAAATAGCTTAAAAATCTCTAACATATTATAATAAATAATTCAATAATATTATCAATTTTAAACAATTAATACAAGAGAGCCATGTCAACTAATCACGTGCGAACCATCTTTTGGTAATACTACAAAAACAAGGAGAAATTCTCCGCTGTAAATATGTGTAGTAAAAAACACAACTGATAAGAACCCAATCTCAACTAACTGTCTAGTGTCTACTACTATAACACAGAGATCTAACTCAAAACACAAATAAAAATCTCCCCTTTTTTTATTTTCAATTCCTTTCCTTTCTTTTACTGAGACCATCAATTTTATTATTATTAAGTTTACCCTGTTCGGTTCTGGAATTCTTTTTTAAAACCCTAGTTTCATCGGGATCTTCGCATTTGTTTTGAATCCGGGAAGTCGTTTGATTTCGGTCTTGTTGAAGATTCTTAGTAATTGTTGTTGTTATTATTGTTGTTGCCGCAATGAAACAAAGGAAATCGGCCAAATCCGACGCCCAGCAGCATGAGAATGGGCACTTGTCTCCGTTTAAATTTGCCAAATTGTTCGATCCGGATGCTTCTTGGGACAAGGTTTCTGCTTTATTCCTTTTCTTTTTTTATACTTTTACGGACGTAGGAAATTGTGATTGATTTAAATTGAACTTGGTTGGTTGTTTTGATTAACGAATTTAGGATACAATGCAACGGAATTCTGTTTGTTTAACAGCTTCTGCTTGATTTTCTTCGTGTCTTGTTATAATTTCTAGCATTATCCAAATTGGAACTGTTTAGAAAAAATATGCTGTTTTTGCTTGTTACTATACTATAGTTTCTCAAAGTTTGCAGCTAATTTGACTCAAGATTCCATGAAAACTTGATCCTTGATTCCGCAGCCTATTTTTTTGGCAGTTCTTAATTTGATGTTTCGGTTGAAGATGTAGACTTTTGGCATAAAAGCTAAACGCTTAGATTGTAGCTATGGAATCTTAGCTTATGAGTCAGGATATAAACCAGAATGCAAATAAACTTCTTGTTCATATGTTATCAACATATGTAGTGGATAATGATTGATATTTTTCCAGTATTAAATATGACTGATTCACTGCTCTGTTAATGTTTAGCTTTGTAAAGTGCACTATAATGAATGATTGATGGTTCTGGATACTCATTGTGGTAAATGTATTTACTAGTACACTATGCAGTAAGCGTTTATGTACATGAATGCTCTATACCACAGTTAATACTGGTTTTCCAGCAGGGAAAGAAAGTTAAATCTTTTTGGGGCATATGAAACTTTATACTATTTGTAAATTCATAGTTACTTAACACTGTTGAAAAGCCAATATCTAGTTGATATAAACTCAAGTAGTATGAGACCATCTGACTCTCAAATCAAATATTGGAAAACCAATCAGATATTATGAGGCAAGCAATATCTCAAGACGAAGATGAGACATGGTGCGTTAGAGTATCAGGCAAAGAAAATCCACAATGAGTAAAAATACTTGTACTTAGATAGTTGTTGAATCTAGACTGCAGGTTGTCACAGCTCATTTGTAAAGATCATGTCATTCCTGTTGGAGAACAAACTTTGATATTGGGTTTCTTCTTTGTTTTTATGAATTCTTTTTTCTTCTAATTAGTGTGCACAAATTTTAAACTAGAAAATGCATTTAAGATGCTACAATCAATTACTTACTTCGTTATTACGAAGACTTGAACTGTGTTCCAACTGGGAAGGTTTTGCCTATTAGTCATTGGAAAGGAGAAAAAGAAAGGGAGAATTATGAAAAACAAAATGTTTCTTATTTGAATTATCTATTAAATGTAATTAGTGGGAAGTGAAAATTGCAGGTTATGAATAGTTCAGTTATTTTCTTCCACGTGCGATAATTTCATTCTTAGTTCTTAATGTTACTTTCTTCTCAGGATCAATTAGGAGATGTTCTCCACTGGATTCGACAAGTTGTAGGCCTTTTGTGTGGGCTAATATGGGGCGCCATTCCCGTGGTAGGAGGCATTTGGATAATCTCGTAAGTTTTTTTTTCTTTGGAAGTTGATTCATAATTATCTCCATTTCCTTTTAAACTATGCTTGCTATTATCTAGAGTTTGAATCAATTTTAAACCTATGATTTGAAAGAAATATATGCATAACAATATGGATCAGATTCTGCAACCATGTCTTTAAGAAAGTTGCTAAGTTTAGTTGCATTAGTGTATTGGTGAGAATTCAATAATTTCTAATAAAAAGAAATATAAAGAGAAGTACCAAAAATTAATTTTGTTTGATTGGAATTTGGCCTCAACGTTTTGGCACTGTTTCTATTACCATTGGATGGGAAATCTAGCGATTGCTTGCACATTGTTTAGTTACTAGGCGTTTGATTTTTCCTTCCTCAAGGAGGAGCATTGTACCTGATTATCTTTGTTGTTAACTTTGTTTTGCAGGTTTCTTGTTTTATCCACCACGATTGTTTATGGGTATTATGCTGTGATACTAAAGATTGATGAAGAAGAATTTGGTGGGCATGGAGCTCTCCTACAAGAGGGGCTTTTTGCTTCTTTTACACTCTTTTTGGTATGTTATATGAATCTTTATTTCCTAGTAAAAGTTGATGACTTTCACTTCGGTGGTAGTCTTTTATTGACTGCTACTTTAACCCTTTTCTCCTTTTTCCGTCTCAGCTATCATGGACTGTAGTATACAGTTTGGCACACTTTTGATCGCATAGAAGCATGCCATCCATCATAGAAGAATTGGTGATATGAGATCTGAAAGTATGACAGTTTGAAAATTGACACGATTTGAATTCTCCAGTCATTCTGTCGGTTGTATTATTAGCTAGAGATCAGGTAATGAAAACTAGTATTTAGATTCACAGGGATAGTTTCAGTCAATATTTTTGAGTAATTTGTGCAGGGTTTTATGAATTTGCTCTCTAAAACCTAATAATTGACGTGCTTTTGCTTGTATGATCGTGGAAAGAAAAGAGTTGGTAGGAAGCCTGTGATCTGTTTAACTTTTTGTTTGTCTTATTTGTTGAACATTGGATTCTATCTACACAACTTT
Organism: Cynanchum wilfordii; assembly: GCA_025388415.1. Classification (NCBI taxonomy): domain Eukaryota; kingdom Viridiplantae; phylum Streptophyta; class Magnoliopsida; order Gentianales; family Apocynaceae; genus Cynanchum; species Cynanchum wilfordii. The sequence goes on from JAHSUH010000118.1 coordinate 48,432, forward strand.
GAGGAATCCAAAGAGGTTTCCTCATTATTTCTGTTGCTTAACAATTCTTCTAACCTTTGCTTTTCCACGGGGGCATTATGTGCGTGCCGTAAGAGACCACAGTCCTGTAAAATATCCGTAACACCTCTTCTTCCATACCATTTATTATTATTTTTTTTTTTTGAAATGAAAAGTGTTGTGTTCTGACAAGGACAAATTTCTCCATGTCATGAGCAAGAATGGAGTTGAACTAACAGTTTGATCTAAATTTTCTAATGAATACATTCCTGTACAAGAAATAAAGATTCACCTCTACTTTCAGTTCTATATTCATCCTTGAGGTCTACGTCTCCGTCGAATTAAGTAAACACGTCCATACACCCAACGCCTTCCTGGTGTTGAGATGGATTCCTGCAAATAACATATCACAATAGGACATACAATTAAATCAGATGTGAGATAATCTAAGGAATGGACATTTTTTCCAGAGCCTAAAAATGATATGAATCTGCGGGCATCCTATAAACCTATATACTGATGGAATAAATGAAGACATCCGTGAGGAAATTTAAATAAAAAACTATAATAGAGATATAAGTACCTCTACTTTAGCACGGAATTCTAAGAAGCTCTCACACACATGGCATTCTGATCTGTGTGGAGATTGCTTGGACTGATCTGACTTAACAAATGCAAACACCTGGAAAGTATATTGAAAACTGTTAGGCAGGAATGAAGTATGTAATGTGAAATTTTCAGGAAGAAAACTAGAAGACGAGTTACTAATAAATGCAGAGTTATATATCTTTTGAAACCTGTAGCCAAAAAGGCTTATAACTGACCTCCTCACCACAATTTGGACATGCCCCTTTCAGCGCTACCAAGTCATTCTTCCATATCCCTTGTAATGCTCCAACTGCGAGAAATAATTGCATGTTACAAGATATTTGGAGGCAATACGAAACATTCTAATGCATAGCACTGTAGCAGCAGATCAACAATTCTAATAAACATCAAGATCCTCTTACAAGAACAAGAAATAACAAGTTGAAAGAGTTAGCGCACAGGGTTGATGGAAACAAGAATCTATGGTACCATCTATTGGAAGAAGAGAACTATTCTTTGAAAATTCTGTTGAACACTCATTCCCTAAAATTTTTCATCACAATCCAGTTGCATGCTTTACTGGAATTTTAAGAGCTTACCTACAGAACTTGCAAGGAGTATTCAAGAAAAATCAGTATGATTGAATCTTAGGATATTGCATCACAAAAGACAAGTAATTCAGGTGAGTTAGGGGTAGAAAATGGTGAAACACAATAATTTGTCAATTTTGCAAAACATATCTCTCTACACTTATGGACGGGAAGTTGCAAGCTACAGCTCGCATTTGGTAGTTGTTCAATCAAGTGTCAAATAAGTATTCATTCCATTGTTTTGACAAATTCAATGTGTTATGGATACTCCCAGAATAAAATCAGTCAATAGTATTAAAAAGGACAAAGAAAAGTTGAAAGCATATAATAGACATAAGTTCCAAACTAATTACCAGAGGCAGATGCAATTGGATAGCCTATTATTGAGCCCAATATGATGTAGATAATGCCAGTGAGCATAGTGAGAAATTGCAGCATAGAAGCCTGACTGGTATGAAAATCTCCTGAATTGAATGCATCTTGATAAGCTTGACCAATAGTGTAGATCACAGGTACGAGGCAGACAAAACCACCAAAACCAAGAATCATAAGCCATACACTTGCCAGTGCAAAGACTTGCGAAGGATCTTCCTGCCCTACATCCATGCCAAATCAATATTCAAGGGAAGAGAAGAAAACATGATGGTCTAGCAGACAAAATACATGAAAGACAGAAAAGCCAAAGCAGATATGGGTTCTTCAATTTCTACTTATTCTGGAAAATTATCTCAACAGGGTGATGCGTAATACCTCTTTTTAAACTCTAATTTACAAGGGGTTGAAACCATGACAGTGCAGAGAAAATCAAAGCATGTGCATCACGGCAAGGCTAAAGAGTAAAGGTAGCAGCTTGAAAGGATAATTCTCATATTAAACTTAACAATTTTAATAAACTCACAACCGCAGCTATCCATGAAATGGTCCCAAGAAGAAAGAAAATAAACTACCTGAGCATCAGCATAAGTTGAGTGCCGCCGAAGACTGCATCTAGGATACTTAACTACAGATTTCGAACCATACCAGCGCAGTTTCAGCTGTCAAATAGAGCAATTTCCTAATTAGAAATTTTCCACAATCTCATTCAACAAAATTATCACAAAACTATAAGATGAAATAAATTACCTCAATTCTGTCGAACATATCGTCTAATATTAGCGGATTTCCATTATAATATGAATCCCGAGCCTGTGAAAAGGTACGAACAATTAACATAAATCGGAAGCAATTAAACAACACAGAGATCAATTACGTCACTTTGCTGAGCATACTTGACGATAAAGAGCTTCGAGAGTCTCTTTACTGGCAGATTCAATAGGTCCGACGAATAAACACGACGGACCTTCCGCTCGCGGCTTGAGCTCGTCAAAAGCAGAGACGACAGGAGGACACCGAGTAGAAAACCGGACATAGAACGGAGCTCCAGACCTAGAGTTCTTAGATAGTTCGATTGCTGCAGAACCTATGACGTGAAGCTTGACTTGTGCGCCGGTACCGGCCATTCAGTCGGAAGCCGAAGCTTTAGGAAATTCAAAGACGGAAATGGAGCGGACGAGAACGTGTGGCCTATAATGGGTGGGTTTTTATAGTGTGTAGAATATGACGCATTTACCCCTTTGAGGTTGTGGTTTAGTTTCGCGCGTAAATATCTATATATATATATATATATATATATATATTGTAAGTTAGGTTTTACTTAAATTTTTTTGAAGAAAAAAAGATATATTTGCGTTTGCCGGGAGTCGAACCCGGGTCTATTGCTTGGAAGGCAATTATCCTAACCGTTGGACTACAAACGCAGATGTTTAGTAACTCATGAAAAAATGCAATAAGTTTCTAAGTAGATCTCCGCTCTTGTCCAATCTTGAGTATATGGTGGTGTTCCACATGGAGCTTACGAGTTTAAAAACATTATTAAGTTAAAAAATTTTTAGATAAACATTAAACGAGAATTCACAGTGTTGGTTTATTTTCTTTCTTTCCTAAGCTAGAGTTTGTTGAATATTTCTAGGAATCGAGATTTTGATCAAAATGATCTTTTCTCTCTCTACATATATAAGATTATATTTTTTTTAATAGCAAAAGATGTAAATATGTTGACATTTAAAAGGTTTTTATTTTCTATCATGTCTCAAATTCATGACGTGAGAATGCTACCAATTGAGTTACGTCTTTTTAACTAATTTTACTAATGGTCATTTATCTAATTGAAATATTTTCATATTAAATTTATAATCTTTCATATTTTTTATTTTTAAATTTTTAAAAACTTTTATACTTTTTGTTTTTGACTACTTTTTATTGGTATTGTTATTATTTGTGAACTAAAAATACATGGAAATTTTTATATCTACGATTTGTATTTTTTATATTTTAAATAAAATTTATTTTGGAGAGAGATTAAGTTTAATGTTTATAAATATTTTTCTTTAAATTTATATTAATAATTTTTATTATACAAAAAAATTAATGTTTAAAATATATATATAAAAAAGCATATCTAATCATATTTTAATATTATTCTTCTATTTTATTTTATTTTTTCAATTTTTCACTAAATTTTTAAAAATTATATCCAATATTAACTAATAAAGTATAATTATGAATATTTTTATATTCTTTTGAAAAATTTATCAGCATTTTTATAAATTTACTTAAAATTTTGAATTTAAGATGACAAGACTTTAAACTCTTTTTATAAATAAACTCTTTTAAAATATACACTTTTAATTTGAAATTATATTAACGATATGTATGTAGCTATTTAATATAAGATAAAAAAAAATAAATAATAATGATTAATTCTATACTCACATTCTTGATTTATTTAATTATTATACTTTGAATTTAATTTTTTTATTAAATTTAAAATAAATGAAAAAAAAGAATAAAATAAATTTTTTTTTTTTTTATGAAAGTATTCCTAAAATTTATTAATATTTTTTCCAAAGAAAAAAGAAAATTCACATTTAGACTAATCCCCCCCGTTGATCTCTTGGGGGAGGGAGCTCTGACCCAAATTTTAAACATCTAGACTAATCTACAAAAAAAATGTAGTCAATATATATTCTAAGAAAGAGGAAAAAGAAAGAAGATTTATTAGAATAGAAAATTGATAATTTTGAAAAAAAAAAAAGAGAAATTAGAAAAAAAATATATATATTTAACAATTTTTTTAAAAAAATGGTAAAAGGTATCAAAGCACTAAGGGTAAAAAAAGAAAAGGGAAAAGAGAAAAAGGTAAATGAGTAAAGGGTAAAAGGGTAAGAGTAAGATGGTGAACGACAAACATCATAAACCTTAAAACTCTAGAGCCTAGACCATAAACCTAAACTCTAATCCCTAATCCCTAGACCCTATACCTTAAAACCTAAAGTTTGGAACCCTAAACCTTAAATTCTAGAGCTTTGACATTAATCTCTAATCCCTAAAACCTTATGGAAAATGTAGTCAAATAAAATTTTAAAAGAAAGGTTTTTTCAAAGAAAAAAAAATATTAAATAAAAAAATCATATTTTAAAATCGTTTTTAAAAGAAATGATATTTCCGAGAAAAAAAAATTTCTTCTTAAAAAGAAGAAAAAGAAGAAAATTTAATAGAATAGAAAATTGATAATTTTGAAGAAAAAAAAATGGAAATTGAAATAAAAAGCATATTTTTAAAAAAAAATTAAAAAAAAAGTAAATGGCAAAAAAGTAAAAAGGCAAAGGACAAAAGGGTAAAAAAAGAAAAAGGAAAAGGGCAAAAAGGTAAGAGTAAGAGGGTGAATGACAAACACCCTAAACCCTAGAGCCTAAACCCTAAACCTAAACTCTAATCCTTAGACCCTAAACCTTAAACCCTAAAGTTTGGACCCTAAACCCTAAATTCTAGAGCTTTGACCTTAATCCCTAATCTCTAAAACCCTAAGGAAAAATGTAGTCAAATAAAATTTTAAAAGAAAGGTATTTTTGAAGGAAAAAAAAGTATTAAATAAAAAAATCATATTTTAATTTTTTTTTTTTGAAAAGAAAAGATATTTTTGAGGAAAAAAAATTTTATTCTTGGAAAGAAGATTTATTAAAAATTTTATTCTTGGAAAAAAAAATTATCTTTAAAAAAGAAAAAAATAGAAGATTTATTATAATAGAAAATTGATAATTAAAAAAAAAATTAAATAGGCTTTTTATTCAAAGCCTATTTCATTTTTTTATTTTTTAAAACAAGAAGGGAAAAAGGCAAAAGGGTAAGAGTATGAGGGTGAAGGCAAACACAAAACCCTAAACCCTAAAGCCTATATCATAAACCTAAACCCTAATCCCTAGACCATAAACCTTAAACTCTAAATTCTAGAGCTTTGACCTTAATCTTTAATCCCTAATCCCTAAAACCCTATGAAAAAATGTAGTCAAATAAAATTTTAAAAGAAAAGTATTTTTGAAGGAAAAAAGTATTAAATAAAAATAGGATATTTTAAATTCATTTTGAAAAAAAATGATATTTTTGAGGAAAAAAAATTTATTTTTAAAAAGAAGATTTATTAGAATAGAAAATCGATAATTTTGAAAAAAAGAAAAAAGAAAAATGGAATAAAAAATATATTTAATTTTTTTTTATAATAAAAAAAAAAGAAGAAAAAAAAAAAAAAAAAACGAAAGGATAAAAAAAAGAAAAAGAAAAAAAAAAAAAAAAAAAAAAGGAAAAAGGCAAAAAGAAAAAATAATATTTTTGAAAAAAAAAAAAATTTTTAAAAAGAAGAAAAAAGAAAAAGATTTAATAGAATAGAAAATTGATAATTTTGAAGAAAAAAAAAAAATTGGAATAAAAAAGTATTTTTATTTTTTTTTTTTTTTAAAAAAGGTAAAAATAAAAAAAAAAAAAAAAAAAAAAAAAAAAAAAAAAAATAAAAGAACAAAAATAAAAAAAAAAGAAAAAAAAAAAAAGAGGTAAAGGAGAAAAGAAAAAAAGAAAAAAAAAAAAGGGTAAGTGGACAAAAACTCAAAACCCTAAATCCTGAAAAGCCTAGACCCTAATCCCTAGACCATAGTTTTTAAACCCTAAAGTTTGTACCCTAAACCCTAAATTCTATAGCTTTGACCTTAATCCCTAAAACCCTATGGAAAAATAAATCAAATAAAATTTTAAAAAAAAGGTATATTTGAAGGGAAAAAAAATTATTAAAAAAAAAAAAAAAATATATAAAATTTATTTGAAAAAAAAATTGAATTATCTTTAAAAAAAAAAAGAAAAAAAAATAAAAAAAAAAAAAAAAATTATAATTTTTTTAAAAAAAAAAAAAAAAAAAAAAAAAAAAAAAGGAAAAAAAAATGGAAAAAAAGAAAAGAAAAAGGAAAAAAAAAAAAAAAAAAATAAAATTATAAAAAAATATTAAAAAGAAAAAGGAAGAATATTTATTATAATAAAAAATTGATAATTTTGAAAAAAAAAAAGAAATGAAAATTAGAATAAAAAATATATTTAATTTAATTACTTATTTAAAAAATAAAAAGCAAAAAAATATATAAAAAAACGTAAAAAAAAAAAAAGAGAAAAAGAAAAAAAAAAAAAGAAAGAAAAAAGAAAAGAGGAAAAGGAGCAAAAAGAGAAAGAAAAGAAAAAAGACAAAAAGGTAAGGAAAAGGTAAACGGGGAAAACCTAACCCAAACTCAAACCAGAAACCCCTACCCTAAATCCTAGACTTTAAACCCTAAACCCCCGGGCCTTAAATACCACCCTAAATCTATAGCTTTGACCTTAATCCCTAATCCCTAAAACCCTATAAAAAAAATAAAATTTTAAAAAAAATTATTTTTGAAGGAAAAAAATAATTAAATAAAAAAAAAAAAATTTAAAAATTTTTTTGAAAAAATAATATTTAAAAAAAACAAAAAAAAGAAATAAAAAAAAGAAGATTTATTAGAATAGAAAATTAATAAATAAAAAAAAAAAAAAAAGAAAAAAAATAAAAAATTATAAAAAAAAAAAATTAAAAAAAAAAGTGAAAAAAAGTAAAAGGAAAAAAAAAAGAGAAAAAGTTAAAAAAAAAAAAGAAAAAGAAAAAAGGCAAAAAAAAAAAGGGTAAAGAAAAAGGGACAAAGGAGAAAAGGGCAAAAGGGTAAGAGTTGACGGCCAAACCACCCTAAACCCCAAATCCTAGACCTAAAAACCTAAACCTTAAACCCTAAACCCTAGACTTTAAACCCTAAACTGACATAAACCTTAAATTTTAGAGCTTTGACCTTAATCCCTAATCCTTAAAACCCTATGGAAAAATGTAGTCAAATAAAGTTTAAAAAAAAGGTATTTTTGAAGGAAGAAATGTATAAATAAAAAAATTCATATTTTAAATCTTTTTGAAAAGAAATAATATTTTTTTAAAAAAAATTATCTTTTAAAAAAGGAAAAAGAAAAGATTTATTAAAATAGAAAATTAATAATTTTAAAGAAAAAAAAAAGAGGAAATTGAAATAAAAAGCATATTTAAATTCTTTTTTTTTTTTTTTTTTTTAAAAAAGGAGGAAAAAAGGAAAAGAGAAAAAGGCAAAAAGAAAAGGGGAAAAAGGGCAAATGACAAAAGAAAAAAAAAGAAAAAGAAAAAAAGAAAAAAGAAAAAAAAAAAAAAGGAAAAAAAAAAAAAGGAGTAAGAGTAAGATGGCGGAAGGCAAACACCCCAAACTCTAAACCCTAGAGCCCTAAACCCTAACCTAAACCCTAATCCCTAGCCCCTAGACTTTAAACCCTAAAGTTTGGACCTTAAACCCTAAATTTTAGAGCTTTGACCTTAATCCCTAATCCTTAAAACCCTATAAAAAAATATAGTCAAATAAAATTTTAAAAGAAATGTATTTTTGAAGGAAAAATGTATTAAATAAAAAAATTATATTTTAAATTCTTTTTGAAAAGAAATAATATTTTTTTAAAAAAATTATCTTTAAAAAAAAAAAAAAAAGATTTTTTAGAATAGAAAATTGATAATTTTAAGGAAAAAAAAAAGGAAATTGAAATAAAAAGCATATTTAAATTCTTTTTTTTTTTTTAAGTAAAAGGCAAAAAGGTAAAAAGGTAAAAGGCAAAAAGATAAAGGGAAAAAGGGCAAATGACATAAGAGTAAAAAAAAAAGGGAAAAAAGCAAAAGGATAAGAAAAGAGGGTGAACAACAAACACCATAAACCATATCCGAGCCTAAACCCTAATCCATAAACCCTATATTTTAAACCCTAAAGTCTGGACCTTAAACCCTAAATTTTAGAGCTTTGACCTTAATCCCTAATTCTTAAAACCCTATGGAAAAATGTAGTCAAATAAAATTTTAAAAGAAAGGTATTTTTGAAGGAAAAATGTATTAAATAAAAAAATCATATTTTAAATTCTTTTAGAAAAGAAATAATATTTTTTTAAAAAAAAATTATCAAAAAGAAGAAGATTTATTAGAAAATTGATAATTTTGAAAAAAAAAAAAAGGAAATTGGAATAAAAAGCAATTAAGAGAATAGAATAAAACAATGTTAAATGGAAAGAAAGATTAGCTATTAAGAGAAGCAAAAATAGAAATAGGAACAAATTAAATATAGGAAAATTCAAGAATATAAAAAATAAGCAGCAGATAGACTATCATCAAAGCATATAAAAACAAATAAAAACAAATAAAAGCTCATAAAATCCCCATAATAATTGCAGTAAGACAGAAATTTGAAGTACCTGATGAATGCATTGCGCTCTTTCAAAACCTGTTAAAATTTTCACCTTACTATTTAGTAAATATAACACAAACATGATGGAGATGAAAGTGTATAAAATGTTAAAAACTCTGCTTTACCTTCAAAGAGTCATCATGCATGATCATGATTCTCTTCCAAAATCAAGCAAGCAATCCAAACTTATGCATATTAATCAAAATTTAGACAACTCTTACCACTGATCATCAAAAAACAAGTGGTAATTGCAAGGATTCCAGAGCCATAAGCCGATAAGTACTGAAAATCTCAGGTCAAAAGCCTGGGTGAGCCCTAATTCTTCTGTTGTATTGTGTGCTCCTTCCAACAAAAACATGAAGGTCATATCAGTGCATGACAGTGCTTGATAACCTCTCAGTTTCAATTCATGTCATCTAATGTATATATGTATCTTTTTTCATGGGATGTGTGTCATATATACTTCAAACTAAAGTTAAAAAAATGTCCTCTATCCTATGCAGCAGTAGAATAAAAGAATTAAGCATTCTCAGGAAGGACCACAAAAATGTAATAAAAGAACATGAGGAGATGTAAAAAAAATTAATTTCTGCTTCACCTAGATGTAAAACATTATTCCAGGCAAAAACTAATACTCATTCATAAATACATGAATAAGTACATTGTTAGATTAACACATAATATTCATGTTCATGAAATCACAGCACATTTCCTTGCTTAATCAATTGGAAAGAAAAATTACTAAAGAGACTCCCAGCCACCTCAGAGAATTCTCTGAGGTGATAGAAAGTAGAGAACTGAATATGGAACAATAATCTATAATTTGATCATTTCTATTAGATATAGGGTTATACCACATCCTAGTGTCCATCTTTTCTCCAAAGATGCATTTTACCCACAAGAAAGGTGAATATTAAATAAAACAAACAATGCACACAATACCTCAAAGAGTGAATGTTACCTGTGATAAGAGAACCTTCAAAAGCTGAGGACCATAATCTGCTAGTGCAGTGTCAAACTGCTTGCCATCTAATCGACCCATAAGAAGGGAAAGGCAATTCAAGAAAAACTTTATAGTCTCAAGTCCACCACCCTTGTCCATACTAGATTCTTCAGTGTGGTTGTCTGCATAAACCTGCACTAAGATTCATCAAGAATTAAAATACAACAACACAAGAGAAATGAAACTGATCTCACAGAAATAAAATAAAAAGAAACTGATCTCACAGATTTATGCAATGGTATGTCATTCCTCGATCTTCATAATTATAAAATCATCCACAAACTTTACAATCTAGATTCTCAATTAGCCATCACGCAAATTCAACCATAATTGAAATGAATCTCATAGTGTTCTCAAATCTGCTTCCTTATCTAAAGAACCAGACATTAATAGCAATATCTGAACCTATTACCTGAATTCCAGACAAGTATTGCTCCAACAATTCTTTGTATTGCTGAGAAAAGTTGTAATCTACCAAGTGTGCTAGCATTCCGTAGTGTTTCCAACATGATGAGAGGAGTAATATTCCAGTCTTCAGAATTTGCATGTCTGCCTTCAACAGTGTCAGGAACTAAAGGATAAACAGAAGACTTTAAAGAACTTAAAATCCCAAAAGACTTCATAAACACCTGCCTCATCTTGAAAGTGAATGTAACGCTTTTTGGTTTTCTGCAACCAATTCAACACATTTTCCAGCCCTCTTGAATGCAGTGACCGACTTTTTCAGCTCCACTGAATGTCACAAAGTTCTAGGTTATGATTTTGAAGATGTCAGTAGTCACCAGATAAAGTAATTTATAGAATAAAGCAGATACAAGTGTCTAAAAATTAACTCAAAAGCATAAGATTTAAATAGACATCAAGAAATCAACAAGCATGCAGGTTGGATGGATTGTATAATGATTCAGTGACATACAACTCTGAGTCTATCCACAGGCGCAATCAAGTCATCTATATGATCCCAAAGCAGCTGCTTCATTTCGAAGTTTCCAGATAACTCTGGACTTTTGCTGGCTGTTTTTGGTGTTTCCTTACTGCCAGTTGGAAACATAGAGATTGGCCACCGGAGAAGAATTGCCGGGCATTGAGTTTCAGGAGTTTTCTGGTGCTCTGCGACGGTGATAAGAGTGGCGGTGCCAATACAGTTTCATATTCGATCACGGTGAGGATTTTTTTGAAGCGCAGGATATTGTCTTTTTCATAAAAAATTTCTAAGAATCTGGGCAAGCTATTTTTCCTGTTAAAGAAAGATTGAGGGGAAAGAAATCCCTAAAAATCAAGAAAAACCAAAAGCAGTGAAATCAAGAAAAAGAAAAAAAGAGAAAACATAACTCTGTTTTCTCATCATCCCCACCAGAACATAAATAAAAAAAGAGAAAGAAAAAGGAGCAAATAATTACTCATCAGGGAAATCAAGAAAAAGTAAAGAATAAATTCAAGAATTATAGAAAAGATAACTAAACTCAAGCTGTTAGCAAAAAGAAAAAAATCAAGAATTACTCAACTGTGAGAAATCAAAGTCCATACTCTAAACCAAAATCAAGAACTCACGGACGGGCATAATTTCTATCCCAATACTTCAATGAAACAAAAGGAGAGAAAAATCAAGAAATACAGAAAAGAAAACCAAACAGTTTATAGTTTCTGTCCTCAAGGGCAAAATTGCAACCCACAAATTCAAATTTAAAGAAAGGAAAGAAATAAAGAAAAGAAAATCAAGAAATACAGTAAAGCAAACAAAACCCATTCAGTCCATAGTTCAAACAAAATTCAAGAAATCACAGCACAATTGCAACACAAATTTGAAGAAATGAAAGAAAATCGAAAAATACAGTAACGAAAAGAAAACAAAACCCATTCACAAAACCCACTCAGTCCATAGTTCAAACAAAATTCAAGAAATCACAACACAATTGCAACACAAATTTGAAGAAATGAAAGAAAATTGAGAAACAGTAACGAAAACAAAACCCATTCTTTCCATAGTTTAAACAAAAATCAAGAAATCACAGCATAATTGCAACACCAATTTAAAGAAATGAAAGAAAAATCAGTGAAGAAAACAGAACCCACTCTGTTCAAACCTCACAAGAGAAAAATCGAAAAAGAAAAAAGAAAAGGAAACAATTGCACAACAGTAAAAACACCATCCATACTTAAAAAAAACCAAAAAAAATCAAGAAGTTACAGACATAATTGCAAACCAACAAAAGAAAGAAAGAAGAGAAGAAGAAGAAGAAAGAAGAAAAGAAAAGAGGAGAAGAAGCAGAAAGAAAGCGGGTTAAAATGGTTATATTAATAAGCAACGAGTCTGGATTTCGGAGCGTTCCAGGTGGCATTGTTTTACTCGTTAGAAAAATGCTTTTACCGTTACGATTCTTCCAATTTTTTCCATTTATAAAAAAAAATTTAAAAAATGTAAAAAATATTTTTACTTTCCTTCTTGAAATTTTTAAATATTGAAGAAAATAAATGACAGAAAAGTCAAGTAAATGATAGAGTTTAATAATTCACTTATCTTAATTATTTTCTTATTTTTTTTTAAAAAAAATTATAATAAATCAAATATTCAAAAAGTAATGTATTTTTAGTTTTTTTTATAAATCATAACTTCTAGTGTGTCTCAAACTCATGACCTTTGAGTCATAAGTGAGGGTGCTTACCAACTGAGCTATATCTGTTTGACAATGTATTTTTAGTTAAAAAATTAAAAATTAAAATATTTTTAGTTAAAAAATTAAAAATTAAAATATTTTTAGTTAAAAATATTTAATTTTTTCTTTAAAAATAATTACTTCTCTATTTTTTTACTGCAAAAAATTTTATTTGTTATATTAGGAATAAAAATTAAAGTATTATGTATTAATATCTTTCCCTCTATTACCCTAAAATTAATATTTTAAGAAATGCATTTTTGATTTCTAATCTTACAAATAATAATTAAAAAAAAATGTATTTCACTCCAATTTGATACACAACCAAAATATATTTCTCATCACTTACCATAATTAAAAATAATTTTCACAATTAAAAAAAAAATTATAAAGATTAATTTAATGAAAATAAACAAGATTCATTTTTAGGTTAATTAAAATTATACATTTATATTAATTACTTTCTTAAATAATATTTTAAACCATAACTTAAAAAATCAGATCATAACCTTAACTAACTTGTATCAAATACATAAATAAATTAAAATAAAACAAAGCAAAAACAACATATGTGCAAAATCTTTATATATATATATATATATATATAATAATAATAATAATAATAATAAAAGAAAGTGATTGCAAACCAATTTCCAAAGACAAAAAAAAAACCTATGTCAGTCATAAGAACTATATAATTATGTCAAAATCTGGGTTTCCACCCCCACACACACACACATATATATGCATTAGTACCTATCTCTTGCTGTTCTCAAAAAGAAACTATCCCACTCATGTTCATCAACTGTTCCAAAAGTATAGTACTTCCAACTACGCTCTTCATCAAAATTAGTACTATCACCACCTTCTTCGATCTCTTTTCTCAGTTTTTCAATTCTCCCAATTACACCTTCCACCGTTAAATCGAATGCATCTTTGAATTTCTGCAATTTTGATCTCGGATCTGCATATATCACATTAGGTATCAGCTTGATTACTTCTTCTCTCATGGCGGTTACTTTCGATTTAGGGATTCGCGACAGTACATCTTCGATACTCACGTTTTTGTTCTTCACGTCGTCTTCTGATATGAGAACAGAGTACTTGCTGAATTCCTTGTTAGGTAAATGCCATAGGTATTGTACGTAAGCAGAAGCTGGAGTGAAGAACACTGGTATGCATCCGGCTAGAATCGTATCGAAGGTTGATCTTCTGGTGAACGAATCGCCGGATGGTTGTAAGCAGAAAATTGACGACTGGAACAATTTCATTAAATAAACCGGTTTGTTACATTTGTTCTTTTCGTTTGTGCATTCTAGTAACCTGCATTTTCTCCTCTTAGATGATTCTTCGCATTGCGCCATGAGTTCGTCGCGAATGGAGTCCACCATGTTCGGCCTTGGAGCTCCGGCGAAGGAGAACAGAGTCCGTCGTTTCTGTCTTCTGATTTTGTTTTGCCAGAGTAAAACGTCGTCGTCTGACGAAGGATGAAAATACGTCGGGTAAGGTATAGCAAAATCGTTCTTATGCCAGGGACTGGATTCAATTGTTAACATTGTCATGTTCTCGGATTCCGGTAGTCTCATTAAATTGTTGCCCCAACCTGTATCATCATTTTCTCCATTATTCCCTCTTCTGAAATCCCAAGTAATTCTTCCGGCGACGATGAAATGATCTTTTCCCCACATACGACGACGTTTCCATTCAGGTTTACTCTTAAGCCACTTCACCAAATCGAGAGAATCGGCATCTTTAACAGATCCATTATACGGACTCCATAGGTATCTCGACACGTCAAGCCCAGCGTAATACGGTATGTATATTGCCGATGCCTTGGAGGAATTGTTCGTTAAGCAATCATACTGTTTCATTCTGTTGTGGAATATTACTTCTAGGTTGAATTGTTGCGTGTTAAACCATCCTCTGTTCAAAAAAACTCTTTGTGGATTTCCGAGTTCGGGTCCGAGTCCCATGTTCGTCAGGGACGGGCACATATCGCTCCATTTGCTAAATAACTTGCATTGCTTTAGCAGATCTTGGTTATAGCGGCTCGGCAGGTCGTGAACGTAGATATATCTTCCTCTACATATATCATTTTCATCATCATCAGGACATGATGAATTTCCATTTGCAGATCTTTCCTTTTCTTGTTCTTGTTTGTCAAGGACGATATTTGTCGGACCGGCAGCGCTAGTATTAGTAGTATTACTAGCGCTAGACATGTTATCATCAAATTCTGACTCATTGTGCTTGAGATCATCATCATGTGACATCAATTGGGATGTTAGGGAAAGGGAATTAATAGAATTGTCAACGTTGATGGATGTTGAGGTTAATCCAGGGAGAGAAGACCAGTCGAAACCATAAAGCAAAAAGTACCAAAATACGAACAGAGAAAAGCAAACGAACCAAAATCTGTTGCGCGTCACTGTGGTATGATCCATCTCTCTCTCTTTCTCTCGGTATCTCTGTATTTCTGTATCTATATCTCTATCTCTCAACCTTTCTGGAAAACAAAGAAAAAATGATATTCCTCGGATAGAGGTCTCTTCTATTCCACATAGAAATTAATCTTTTTTTAAGAAATTAATTAACGTAGTTAATTAAGAATGAAATATTTTCCAGAAGTTTTGAGAGAGAAGATAGAGAGTCAGAGAGAGGTAAATTAAATCAATACTAATAGTGAAAATTTGATGAATAATTAATAGCCATAGAATATTGTCGCCTTCAATCATGGGGAGTTTTTCTATATATGCACATTTGAAACGAACAAACAAATCTTATTAAAGTCCATCGGATTTTGCAAAATCTTTCGGAGTTTCCTATAATCTCGTTTTTTTAGTATGTACTTGTATATATAATTTAGATAAAATAAAATAAAAATCTTTGCTCTATTTTCAAAATATATTTTCTTTGATCAAGATTTATATACCATTCTTTGTGATTTGTTTTTCCCTTTTACTTATATTTATTTTTAGAATAATATTAATTTTTATATCTTTTATCGTTAGCTTTATTCTTTGGGAATATAAAGATTGACGTCTTTTTTAAGACTAATTTATTTTTTAAAGTTATTTTTTATTAAAAATAATTAATAAATATGAGTTGTAAAATTTTAATTATACACTTTAATTTTGTAATATAATAATTTTTTTTTTTAAAAAAAAAACTCATTTTCTTTTCACGGATTCTGTCTTGGATTTATAATATCTACACCATTTATATATATATATATTTTTTTTTTTTTTTGAGTATATATATATATATATATATTATACAAAAAAATGGAAAAAGAAAGAAAATTTTCCTCCGAAAGAAAAGAAATGAGTGGAGTCAAATTAGAAAGTGTTACTTACCACTAAATTGGCCAATTGTGATTTGTCCCTCTCTTTTCTCAAAGCAAGAGGAGGAAGATTTCACTCCAAATATACATCTTTCTCTCTCCTAATTTAAAAAAAAAAAATAATTAAATTTAAAAAAAAAAAAAAGAAATTCAATTAAATCAAGATTATTTCCATTATTAGCATTTTGGTTTATATAGAAAAAAAAAAAAGGAAAAGCCTTTGATGGGGAGAACTTCTTCTGACTTTTCATCCCCAGATCATAATCATCATCAGTCATCAGAACACGAGATCAACGTTCAGCCTCCTCGCCGGAGCGACCCACATCCGGTGGGTGGCGCGGCCGTACATATGCCAAAAAGTGGTGGTAGTAGTGGTGGAGGTAGTGGTGGTGGTGGTGGTTATCATCACCAACCTCATTATCCACCACCAAGACCTCGCCGGCTTTTCAAGAAATGGTTCCCTTGGTTGGTTCCTACCATTGTTATCGTCAACATTGTTTTATTTGTTATCTCAATGTACGTTAATAATTGTCCTGAAAATAATGATAATTGCATCGGTTCATCTTCCTTAGGCCGGTTTTCTTTCCAACCTACCAAAGAAAACCCTCTCCTCGGTCCCTCAGCTGCCACGTAAGTCCTCTTTTCTCTTATACCCCTTGCATGGATGCATTATATATATATATATATATACTATAGTAAGTAACAATTTATTTCGATTTGACTTAATATCATAACAGAATATCTAAGTTCGAAGCCTAATTACACATGATTTATGTTTGGCATTTATGTGAGGGTTGTTATCTAAGTTCAAATTCTTGAATTTATGTTTGGTGTACATTGTGTGAGAGATTGTGTTAAAAGAACTCGATTTTAATATATATAGTATCAGAGCTGAATATCTAAGTTTGAATCCTTGTTGTTAAACATGCACGTTGGGGTTTGTAAAAAAATTCATGTTTGAGGTACATGTTAAGAGTTGTACTAAGAGAATAAATTTAAATTGATTTAATGTCTTAAGTTGGAATATTTGGTTTTACATTATTTGTTTATTGTTTGTTATTCAACTTTATATAGTATGTGACAATCCCTACGGTTACATTATTTATTGATTATTGTGCATATGTTTAACATGTAAATATTATAAAGTAAGTGGTAATGTTTCTAAATTTTGATTAAAACACGAATGTATACATATATGTATATATGTACGTATGTATGTATGTATGTATAATTGACAGGCTACTGAAGATGGGGGCTATGGAAGTGAAGAAAGTGGTGGATAAACATCAAGTTTGGAGGCTGGTTTCTTGTATATGGCTACATGCAGGGGTTTTCCATGTTCTTGCCAACATGATAAGTTTGATATTCGTTGGCATTCGGCTTGAGCAGGAGTTTGGCTTTAGTATGTCCTAACCATTCATTTCCTTTTACTTGTCTTTCCTTAATTTCCCCACACTAATTAACAGTAATTACCTTAGGTTTGCATTCAATGTAATATTTATTTATATTTTTCTCTCAATATCCTCAATTAATAAGAAGTCAAATGATATTTTAATCTTGTCAATCAAATTGACATCAATTTGACTAGAAGTTTCTTGTACATTCTTTTACATTAACAAAAACGTCTTAAATGTCATGATTATATATATACTTGTTAAGAGATTAGATTTAACATGATATCAAAGTCGAAGGTTCTGAGTTCAAATTCTTACTATTGTTCTATCTATTGATTATTGTACACGTGTTGAACCTTTATTCTAAAAATCTGTGATTGGCCCAAATGTGAGGGGGGGCATGCGAAGTGATTAAAGCTTTAACTCTTATCTAACTTACTTAAAATTTTAAAGCAATTAAAAATTTGACTCGATTTAACTATATATATATATTAATGTGAATTTTGAGCATCCCTTATGAGATTATATATATGATGATGATGAAATGTAATTCTTGTGCAGTTAGGATTGGGCTACTGTATGTACTGGCTGGGATAGGAGGAAGTTTGTTTTCAGCCTTATTTCAAAGAACAACCATATCTGTTGGTGCTTCTGGTGCATTGTTTGGTTTACTTGGAGGAATGCTTTCTGAACTGTTCATAAACTGGACAATTTATCAGAACAAGGTACGTTCAAACAAAACAAACATATATATATATATATATATATATATATATTTAGATATCTTTAAATTAATATTAACCTTATAAATAATTTTCTTGTTTTTCTAACATTCAGTTGGAAGCTTTAATGACTCTCCTGATCATCATTATAATTAATCTAGCTGTTGGAATCCTACCCCATGTAGACAACTTTGCACATCTTGGTGGATTTTTGTCTGGTTTTTTAGCTGGATTCATCCTTTTTGTTCGACCTCAGTTTAGTTGGATGAACCAAAGACATGTTCCTCCTGGCTACTTCGCTTCTACACCTGCCAAATCTAAGTACAAAACTTATCAGTTAATTTTGCTCATCATTGCTCTCTTACTCCTTGTATCAGGGTACGTTTTCTTTTTTCTTGTTCCGATGTCTTTTCAGTTAATTTTATGTAGGATATAAAAATTCCTAATGATAAGTATATATATATATATAGTAGATGCAATGTTGACACCATGTTATATTTGTATTATTTATATAATAGTAAATGTAACACGAACATCCATTCTCACAATTATATATAAATACAATCTGAATGGAACTTTTTCTTTGTCACATTTTGCTCTAATGTTATATATATATATATATATATATTTTCAGACTCGTGGCCGGCTTTGTTTTCCTCCTCCGAGGGGTGGACGGAAACGAACACTGTTCATGGTGCCATTATTTGAGCTGTTTTCCTACACCATTTTGGACTTGTGGAGGTGGAGGTGGAGGTGCATCTGTATCTTGCAGAGTGAGTATAAATTCTCATTTTTCTCTATTAACCCTTTCTTCTATTTATTGTTAATTCTAGATACTCTATATCATGTCCGAAGTGGGCGTGTATCATTTTACTACTTTGCCCCTCTTCTTAACATGTTATATATATATTTTTTTTTTCATGTTGCAGTCTAGCCAACTAGAAAACAAGTTGAACTTGACGTGCATGGAGAACAATAAAACCATGTCTTACATATTGGAAAATGACAAGAACAATCCATCTACTCTTCAAGAACTCTGCAGTGAGCTTTGTAAATAAATAACATATCGATACACCCCCCCAAAAAAAAAAAAAATGAAAAGGAAAATTTGTAAAAAAACATTTTGTAGCAGAGATTTATTATATATATACACACACTTGATCTCCTGTACATCATTTTGTAACATATATATATATATATATATATATAATAGTATATATACTATTTGTATTATTCTTATAAATTGTCATGTATAATTGAAATGATTTTTTAATATATATATAAACTTTAATTTTCAAATTACTAATTGGAATGGAAGAAAATAATATTACTTTCATGTTTAATTGAATTTATTCATATATGTATATATATCAAAGAAGTTGTAACTCAAAGTTTTATAGATAATAATAAATGTCTAATAAATTTATATATATTATATTATATTTTTATAAATTTTAAATAATAATCTATGTACCATATTAAATTTTAGCGTGATGTTCTTAAATATTCCTTTTTTTTATTGGTTGCTGACAATAAAATACATCTATTCATAAATAAAAATATTAATATTTTTTATATTATATATTAATTTATTAATATGGTAAATATATATATATTAACAAAAAGTTTTTTGAGATCCGACCCGAGTGTAATTAGTAAGGATTCCGCCCGTTTTTTCTTTACTAAGAGATTTCTATCTTAAGGAAGATTGTCTGTTGAAAGAATGAAAGCCGACTTCACCTGATTACTTCCGGCGCCGGTCGAGAGATTCAAGTCCATCTACGATTCATCATTCAATTTTTCTAATAATCGGTAAGGACATTTTTCCCTATGGAAATTGTCGATTTTAATTTGTTATTAGGTTCTCGATTGCGCAGAAAAGAAGGTGAATTGAGAACCTGCGGTAAATTGAGAACCTGCGGTTGGATTTTTGTGTAAGAGAAAAGCAGTTTTCTTGAATTGATTTTTGTTCCTAACATTTGGAAATTTGTTCTCCAATAATTGGACGATGAAAAAGCGTATTATAGAATATTTGGTACTTTAGATTGGGCGATGGAGAGATCCTATTGTTCATTATACTGGAGGAAAGTATTTGTTTTTGTTTGGGAGTTTTTGTTATGAGGGACAAAGAAAGAACAAGAAAAGAAAAGAATGGGTTTTTTTAAGAAAAAGTTGCTAGCTGTTAGGTATTTATCAAATATTTGGCTATTTACCAAGAATGGATTTACAGAATTTTTATTTCGCCATTCTTCCATTCTTCAACCCTGCTGATGATGATGGATCTATTCAGTGTGTAGTTAAATATTTACTATGAATTGTTTATTAGTCTCTGATTATTCATTACTGATTCACGTATAGCAATGTGTTATTTGTATGAGATTTTACTTACCATGATGTGTATTTTGTTGACTTATTAACTTCTATGAGCCTTTATAAACTGGAAAATTTCTTTTCTTGATGTGTATTTGATAGAATGAAGTAGTGTAGGCTGAAGAAGATCCTGTTTTTATGCTCAAATCCCCCGAGTATAGGCGCACTTAGATAATTTTTGAAAGTTTGATCTTAAAGTAGTGTTCTTTTTCCAAAGCAATAGTTTGAATCATGTTTAGCATACAATTCTTACTATACTTTCTCAGAAATCTTAGAGCAATATGGGGCGAAGAAAAAGCAAGGCTAAATTTTCAATATCTAATAAAAGCAATCAAGATGATCTGCCTGTTGAAACGGGAGCTGCAGAAATTGATGTATCCAAGTCAGTGATGGGGGATGCATCTGAGAACAATATACTCTCTCAAAGTGAATATGAAGGACAGACTGTTGAGGAAACAGAAAATAATAATAATAATTTAGCACTAGTTGACTGCGGCCAAGTGGACAAAAATACAGTGGATGCAGCAGAAGATGAAAACATTCATCAAGAACATGCTGCAGGAGAAGTAGATATGGGACTGGGAGAAGGAGAAGAAGTAGAAGTAGATACAGGACTGGGAGAAGCTAAAGAAGAAGAAGAAGAAAGACTTGATGATAATGGTGATGATGTTAGCGATAATGATGATGCTAACAATGATTTTGATGAAGCAGAGGAGGAAATTGATGACTATGATGATATTGAAGATAATGTTGAGTTTGATGAGGATGATGTTGAAGATGATGACAATGAGGAAGAGGAGGAGGACGGTGATGATGACAGCGAGGAGGAGGACAACGGTTATGACAACGAGGAGGACAATGATTATGACAACGAGGAGGAGGAGGAAAATGACTTCCTAATGGAAGAAGAAGAAATTTATGAAATTACAAAATTAGAGAATAATGATGATGCTTTGAAGGAGGGTGATGAAAGTCAAAGAAATGGAACTACAGAAGGAGAAAATGCTAAGGAAGAGAATGAAGAGAGAGGTGGTGTAAATTTTGGAAAAAAGGAGAAGTCCTTGATGAAAGTGAAGGAAAGGAAGAAGATTACAGCAGAGGTCTCAGATAAAGTGGCTTCTAAACATAATAAAAGGCAAGAAGAAGATGGTCAAGATGATGCAATAAAGGAAGCAGATCAAGGAAATGCAAAAGAAGATATTCAAGATAAAGAAGGAACTTCTAAGCAGAAGATTAAGAAATTGAGAAAAAGTAGGAAAGTTACAGCAGGGAGCTCTGAGAAGGTGGTCCCTAAACAAGATGATAAAGTAGAACCATCTAGCAGGAGAAAAGTTAAGAGCATGGGAATGATTTTCATGTGTAGCTCTAAGACGAAAAAGGACTGCTACCATTACAAGGTTCTTGGGCTACCTGCAAATAAGAAAGAGCTAGTAGGACAAATTTATAAAGGCATGAGATTGTTTCTATATGATGTAGATCTGAAATTGCTGTATGGGATCTATAAAGCTGCAGGGCGTGGGGGTTATAACATTCAACCCAAGGCATTTAACTCCCAGTTTCCATCCCAGGTTTCTTGATACTTCTTACCTATATCTCTTAGCAATCAAAGACTATGTTTTGAATGCATAAACTATTCTGATTAGGAAAGTTGTTCATTTGTTGTTAGCATTGAATTCTTTTGATTACTAATATGTGAGATGTAATTATGTTTTGTAAAAATGTTTTCCTCTTTTGCTTTCTCTCTTTCTCTTTAAAGAAAAAAAAAATGTTCTTTCACCAGTTAATTAGATAACACTGATGTCAGCTGATAAACTAAATGATTGATGGGGAATGTTATATTTGGAGGATAAAATTCAGAGTGAAAAAAGTATTTTGTACCTGTTGGCTGTGGATGGATTTTTCAAATTTACTTTTACGTATTATTTTTTAACTGAACAACCAGTTTACCTTTATCTATTCCCTGCTAAAATACATATATCTACTTTTCTTTCTCCTACCGGAAATATTGCAGGTGCGGTTTACTGTGCTTGATGACTGCTTACCGTTGGCAGAAGAGAAGTTTAAGAAAGTCATTAGAGACAACTACTTTACAAAGAAAAAATTTGACTGCCAATTAACATCTCAGCAGGTATTAAATACATTCTAACTGAGTTTTGCACCCACATTTATCTGTAAGTTGAACAGAATTCTTTTCGATTTCATTTTGTATGCACCTTGTGCAATAAAATGCTTGGACCATTATGATGTTGGACCTGATAGGAGATAAGAATAGGAAAAAGATGAAAGATAGAGGAAAAAGGGCAGGAAGGCAATATCCTTTGCTTAAGTTAATACTATGTAGATTGGGTTGTTTATTATCCATGACAACCTTCTAAAAGTCCTCAATTTGGCATTCGGTATTGGGAAATCCCAATTAACTAATTAAAAATGGAATGAAGCTCCAGAATATTTTGTGTTCTTTTTGCATAAGAACAAATGGAACTCTATTTGCTTTTTCTTGCAATTGAATTTTAAGATGGCCATTACCCGCTGACATAATAGTATTCTACAACAGGTGAGGGACTTGTGCAAACTTTTCCTTTCTGCAAGTAAAGGCTCCAAAGCCGTGAGATCAGCCACAAGAGTAAGGTCTCGTGCATCCACAGACAAAGATAGGTCCAGAGCAAGGCGTGAAGAGAAGCGCCCTGCAATACCTGAGAAACGGCGTTACCATGAGGATTCCCGTGCTCATGAAAGAAAAGTGGTTACATCTGCAGTGAAAAGGCGATACCATGAGGATTCCCACAATCATGAAAGGGAATTGCTTGCATCTGCAGTGAAAAGGCGATACCATGAGGATTCCCACAATCATGAAAGGGAATTGCTTGCATCTGCAGTGAAAAGGAGATACCATGAGGATTCCCGCAATCATGAAAGGGGAGGGCTTGCATCTGCAGTGAAAAGGCGATACCGTGAAGATTCCCACGATCATGAAAGAGAAGTGTTTGCATCTGCAGTGGCTCCAGTGCCTATACGACTTGTGCCTGCAGCAGTTGCCACTCCATCTTATATATATGATAGGACCTTGGAACTGGACAGTTACAGGCATGATTGGCTTGTGGAGCGTCGTGATTCTCGTGTGCATCTGGTTCCAGAGCCTCGTTTAGAGCACCCTATCATTTATAGAAGGGATCCTCTGTTGCGCCAGCTTGATCCTTACAGGCGGGATTCAACTACAGAGGATCTTGATTTGAGACTAAGAGATCAAATTGGAAGGCGCGATCCTGAGCATCTTGATTTGAGACTAAGAGATCAAATTGCAAGGCGGGATCCAGAACATCTTGATTTGAGACTAAGAGATCAAATTGCAAGACGTGATCCAGAACATCTTGATTTGAGGCTAAGAGATGAAATTGGAAGGCGTGATCCATATATCTCATACAGAGAACGCCTGGAGCATCAAGGGCTTTCATCTCGAGACGAATTTGCGAGGCGTGATCCTTATATCTCCTACAGAGGAAGTACTGAGGATGATAACCTTCGTGTTCAAGATGAACTTAGAAGGCAGGATCCTTATGTTCCTAGTGAACGTCCCGCATACCGTGATCATGTATATGTTACGCATCAACTGCGGGAAACTGATCGTTACCTTCCTGCTAATCGAACAGATTATTCTTCTGCTGTAGCCCCATTGCCAGAGTACCGTTCCGTTCGCTCCTTGTACCGTTATTAAAAGTGGAGGTATCTCTGTGCCATTTCACATACTTCCAGAATTAAGTTAAAACGATACTGCTATCTGAATGGTTTATTGCCTTGTAATTTAGCACTTTAATTGTGCAAAGAGAAATTCTTTGTGCTGGTATTTAAAGTCATTGTGTCGATTAATTTGGATTCAACTTGAGTTGTGTCAATAAAGTCTAACTTTTACTCGGGAACATAACGCAAGTGTTAAATTGATGAGTATATAAACTCAGGGTAATACTACTAGTAGATGTAGCTACTTTTTTTTTTTTTTTTTTTTGTGTGTGGTGTCCGGGTTGACCCGAATAATCTACACCTAGATTCGATAGCATAATAACTGAGTTTGAGAACATTAAAGTCGCGAGTGTGGGTGCTGACCACTCGGCCAGCACTCACTTAGACGATGTAGCTACTTTTTGAAGTACATGAAATTTGACTACATTCCAGATATCACTTTGTCAATACAAAAATACTTTGTAAGTAGACTGGGCCAAAAATGGGTTCTTTCCCGTCCCAAAGGCCCAAACCCTTACATTTCTGCAATTCTTATTCATCCAAGCATAGTATGATGTCTTCAAAAAAATTTATTTTTTTTAAGGTTTGGTAGACACTTTTTATGCTACAACTAAATCGGAGTCGAGTCGTATCGGATCTCAATTTGGGAGAAGTTTTCCTTACTCCTGTCTCTCATATGTAAAGTTGACTCAAGACCTTACGTTAGGGGAACCAAACTCCTTCTACAATGGGAAAAAGCATTGTGAATGCTACACGAGGTCGATAATTTGTCTCACTTTGAGCGCCATGTAAAAGTCATTGTGAGACCTTCCTCTGAGTAAAAGTTAAATTTTATAGCGCAATTGAGCCAAATCAAGATCAATCTTACTTATAATTATGAAAGGGTTCATCAATTCAAGTTATATTTACAAAAGCTAGAAAATAAAATAAAAATAAAAAATTTAGTTTGGGAACGATTTTATGCCATATTGAGTCTTGAATAATCTTAAAGAGAAATGTGCAAGTTAAGTCGATTTTTTTTTTTTTTTTTTTTGGGACATTTTTTAAACAACCTTGAGTGTAATACTGAAAAATAGATTCTTTAAAAAAACAGCATAAATAATGTTTTCACAATCAATTGCGGTCCTTAGATTTGAGACTCAAACGTACCAAAATAAAAAGTAATCAAATCTTTTTATTTATTTTATTTTCTTGATACAAACTATTAGGACTCGAACTCAATAATTTACTCAAAATTATAGATTATTGTACACAAATTATGAAGTTAGTTAGATATTGCATATATATATATATATATATATGGTAGTTGTCACAGTTTGTACTACAATCTTGAAACCCCATCTCTTTTTGAGCGTGTAAGAACTTAGAAAACAAAGAAACACCAAAATGATCATTTGAGTGCTTTTGTCCAAGAAAGGAATGGGAAAGAAAAAAAAAAAAAAAAAAAGTGGGAGTTTTCTATCTCATTTTTGCTTCTTCTTCAAACTTATTAATTTAATTGGCCCATTTTAGGGATTGCTTAAAGGTGAAGACCACCATTACAATCCCAACAATGGTCCTTTTTTTTTTTTTTTTGATTTATTGTATGAAAAAGAACCGGCAAGTACTTTGATGACTTCAAGCATAGAGACCATGCTATGGACTAGTTACACGTATAAAAGACAACTATATATATATATATATATATATATATATATATATATATGGTCCTTGCTTCTTTTTTCTTTTTTGGTTTCAAAATGGAAGTGTGATCGGTTATTTTTTTTAATAATCGACAGTAGTAATTAATCTCTCTCGTTGTATGTACTTTTTCATTAGAAGTAAATGGTTGGTCACAAAATATGCTTCATCTTATAGGCAAAGTTTAAATTTCTAACCTCATAATTATATGAAGAAGTGAATAACTATCACGTTACGCCTCAAAATTTGTTATTATTTAATAGTGTATAAAATTTGTACAAGGTGTTAAATATATGAAGGTGATATATATATATAGCCCTAATTTAGAATGAATATATTTGGAGAGAAGAAAGATTATTGAGCAACACAATATGCTTATTTTTTGTTTTCTTAATAAATGTTACACCATTTGTTATACAAAATCTAAATTAAAGAAAATGTAATTAATGAAAAGAGAAGAGAAGAAACAAAGCATAACTCTAGTAGTAGTATAGAACAAAGACAAAGAAACATGGTACATTAGTAACACAGACTAAAAGTCCGCTAAAATTAGGGTTTCTAACTTCAACTAAAAGTTATATACAACCATTTATAAATGCAATAAAAATAACTTTTCAAAACATATATATATATAATTGTGTTATTTTATTAGTGAGAGTCGAATGTTTTTCATGTCTAATTAAAGATATCTATTGTCGAGAGTAATGACTAATTTCTTTTGTTGTAATTATTCTTCTATTGGAGGTAAACAACCGATCAAGAAATTTGCTTCATTTCCATGGACAGAGATTATAGGTATATATGTCTAATTAAGGGTATCTATCCTTGAGAAGTTACTAATTTCTTTTACTCTAAATACTATTCTATTGAAGATAAATAACTAATCACGAAATGTGTTTCATTCCAATAAACGGAGTGAGTTGAAAGAAAGATAAACCCTAAGGGGTTTCACACATAGAAGAAAGCATGTATGGTTGGGTAGAGTATGTTTTGTTTGCAAGGGCAAAGAACAGTGTAAACTCCTGTCAGTCAAAGAGGGATAAGAAAGGCTGCAGAAGAAGAGGGTCCCTTTTGTCCCAATCTATTTATTCCCAACTGCAAAAAACTTTAGTGTAAAAACAAAAATCATGAGTGAGAGAGTCACACTTACCCACACACATTTGTAACCAAATGGGCAAACAATTTGCACGATGTGTCTTGTGACCCATCACTTCTATTCAAATTATATGAGAGCTCACGCTTTTGGGTTTGTTTTTTGGGTCTCACTCCTTACATTATAAACATTAATTGTTTTCAAACCATTTGCTTTGACAGAATGAGAAAACGTAAATTTTACGAGTGTTATATAAGAGTTAGGATGAAGATTTTTTCTCGATTAAGAGTTACTCTATAGGTACAACTCGGACCAAATATGAATTAGGATTAGTCAAAACAATGACTTCGGATACTGACAATCTAACCAAAAAAAAATTAATTGTTGTCTTTTTATATTTCTTGTCGCACCTCACGTTCACAAATATGTTATATAAGAGTCTCGGTGAAACATTCCCTTGAGTAAGAGTTAGACTATATTAGCACAATTCGAGTTGAATTCAAATTTAAATTTATCAAAATAAAGCTTTGAATATCAAATGGTTTAACAAAAAAAAAAAAGGGTTAATTGTTGTCTTTTTATATTTCTAGTAACACTTCATATTCACAAATATATAGTATGTAAATTTGATAACACGTGTTAGTTGAGAATCAAGTAAGGAACGATTGTTTAAACAACTTGATTTAACAGTATTTTGCGTGCATCATCACTATATCAAAGTAGTTGATATTTGAAATCGACTATACATACTTAACGTCTATTTTTTTTCACATACAAAATCTTGATATGAACTTAGTACTCTGTTATATATATATATATGTATAACTGTTTTATTATGAAGAGATAAGGAGGAAGGTAGGTTATGAGTGGCATGATTCACAAATTAGACAAAATTCACGATTTGGTAAGAGATCTTGATATAGTTATACAAGTTAGAGCCTCACATGGGTGAAGCATCATATGGAAAAGGATAGAATTGATTGATATGTATTGGGAATAAATAAATTGTCTATATATTGTGGGGGCAAAAATATATTCACACACAATATTTTTTAGTCCTATTTTTGGCCAAAATGCCATCTTTCACATGCAATTCCAAAATGCCATCTTTCTTTTAATCATCTCCATCTACATCTACATCTACATATACATATATATATATATATATATATATATATATATATATATATATATATATATATATAGATTGGCTTCCAATTTCTCCCTATATATGTATTGAGACATAGCATGTGAATTGTGATATAATATCTCAAATGGGAATTTAGAACAAATGTTTATCCATATCCATGTCTAAATAGTTGAGAAATTTTGAGCACCATCCCATGTGTCCCTCTCCTCCCTTTTGTTGAAGATAAACCAATCCTTTTCTATCAATTAAATGTTCACATAGGGTTCCTTGATTCCCTCATTTTCCTTTGGTTGCAAGCCAAAAGATTTTCCGATATTATTCACCGAGTCAATAAATCGGATACATATCTCCTCTCTCTCTCTCTCTCTCTATATATATATATAACATAATTTTATCGGAGTAACTTAATAATTTCTTACGAGTAAAAAATGTCTTGTTTACGACATCAATGTGCCCTAACAAAGTTGTATATATATGTTTATAAGCCTTCTTTCATCAAGGAAGATGACATATATATATATGATAAATTAAATGCCAAGTTGTAGGTATTGTCCGTGATTGGTAGGGTACAAGCAGCCGTGTGTATTTCTTCCAAGTACCTTACCTTACCTTTCCTTTCCCTTACAATTACAAAATTATTAATTATGGTCAAGAAATTAAACTTGGTTTTGGAGGTTGCATAGGGCAAAGGGGACTTGACCATATTCTTTAATTAATAGAGTGGAACATAACTCTCTCTCGTGTTTTGACTTCATACCACAAATTATGTAAAACTCTGGACCAAACAGACGTTGATCAAGTTAAACTATAACTAACTTTAATGTGTATTTAAGGGTGAATTAAAATTGAATGTAAAGAAAAATTTAAGTATAATAGAAATTTTTTTCGTGATTATTGTTATATACATAATTAAAATTCTGTGTAGTTGGTTAATTATATTTAATATGGTATCGGAAAAAGAAATTTTGAGTTTGAATCTCTGCATGCTGGCTTTGACCTTACATAATCCATGACTTCATAGGAGAATAATTGAGAACATCAATCATCTAAATATAATTACATCAAACTTCATACGTTAATGCCCACCAATAACCCAAAAAAAAAAAAAAAAAAAAATTCTCTAAATTAAAATCCACAAGTCAAGCCGGAAATGGTGGCAAACCATGTGACTATGATTATCAATTATATATATTTTTTTTTTATATATATATATTATATATATATATATATATATATATATATGAGTCTGAAAGTTAATGGTTTATTAAGTTAAAAGGCTGTCACTTTTGCTGATTATTCTTCAAAAAGAGAGAGAGAGAGAGGGAGGAGAGAGAATGAAAGAAAACCAAATTATTATTATTCAAACTATAATTCAAAGTCAAACTCAAAGACCAAAATTTAAATAAATTACCATTTTTTTTTTTTTGCCTTGAAAAAGTCTTTTCTTGTTTTGTTTATTAATGCAATTATATATGGAGAGAATGTTAATTAGTTGAAGTTTTGGATTATGATATGATCAGATAATGCTATTATTATATATATATATATATATATATATATTCCCGTGGGAAAGAATTTCAGTTCGAACGTGGTGATATTATGAAGAAATGCTGTACGTACGGCATATAAACGGAAAAAATGGTCGGGAGATTATTAATTAATTAAGTACGGTCACCGGCATGCATGCTCTGTTCTCCACTACCTCCCTTCTTCTTGCTTGTTCTAATGTCAACTTTATATATATATATATATATGTATGTATATTATATATAGAGAGAGAGAGATAAAGAATGGTGACTTGACCTGTATTGCACGTTAAAGAATATGTATAAATGGATAGTAAGTACTTGATCATTTCAACACAACTTGGTGAGTTGGGAAAGTAGCTTGAATATAATGATACCCCCCCACCCCATTTATCATGTACCTTGTACCTTCAACTAAAAAATAATTATAAAAGTTAAAAAAAAAAAAAAAAAAAAATTCTTTTCCCCATGCCATGAAATCTTTAGTACGATTTTTGTTATAAGTATTATGTAAAAGTTAAATGGGACATGTCGAGTAATGGTTAAACTTTTTTTTTTTTAGTTTAAAATCGGGATTTGTATTCAATATAAGAGAAAAAACAAACAGGATAGTCTGTACAAAGTAGCCTAGAGAAGATATAACTGCTAGGGAGAGGCATCAAACTCCTAAGCAAAGAAAGTAACTTAAGAAGTAACAGTTAGACTTTATAGATGCAATTCGAATTGAATTCAAATTAGTCAAAAATAGTTTCAAATAGTATATATACATACATATATATATATATATAATATGTACACTAGTTATCGTGACAAAAGTTCATAAAAAGTCAAAAATTTTCTTATATTTTTGTACTAACAAAATCATAATCTTGTACAACAATTTTTTTTTTTTTTTTTAAAAAAAAAAAATAAGAATGGTTGTATTTTAAGTTAGGTTACAAATGGCAGAGGATCGGCCATTTGTCCTAAATATTAACTTTTCCTTACAAATATATATATATATATATATATATATATATATATATCAACATACTTTAAGTACTTTGACAGTATTTCCTCATTTCCACTTTGCCTTGTATAAAGGGGGAGACAAGAACATTATGCAGCCAAATAATTTATAATTATTTTTTACATCTTTTATATTTCTATATTTAAATTGAGTTAAATCGAATTCTTTTATTCCGTATATAAATTTTCCGTCAACAAAGTTAAGCTACGAGTTAAATCTTTGTTTATAAACTTAAGTTCTTCATTACTTTGGACTAGCTAGTGTTATGATATGTAAGAGTTAGAATGAGGTTTTCCTTTGAGTAATAGTTAAATTTTGTAAGCACAACTCGGGTTGAATTTGAATTAGTCGAACTTGTGATGATTTCGGATATCGGATGATCTAACAAATATATATATATATATATATATATATATATATATATATATATATATATATATGTATATGATGCCCTTTATGGAAAGAATTTAAAAATTAGAGATTCTAGAAGCAAATAATTCCAAATCAATAAAGGTTAGTTAACCAAGAGAATCAGAACCAGTGGACAAGTAAATATAAAGGAAGAAATCCCAGAGGAAAAGAACAAATTGAAATTTGAAACAATAAATAAATAATCATCCACCATTTATCCAAAGTATATATGTACATACATATATATATATATATATATATATATAGATATACATATAAAATACTACACACATCTTTAGTACAATTATTGACTTCATAATGTGAAAACTATTTGTAGATAAAAAAGAATCTCAGCATATATAAATATATATATATATATATGCCATTTTTCTTTTTCTTGCTTTTCTCTCTCATTAAATAAATGGCACTTCAACCAAGAGGATTGTTGTTGAACTAATTTTAACACTTCCGAACCACCAAATTAATATCCAAAATTTACCAAAAATAAAATAAAATAAAATAATATCCAAAATTTTCAGCATTTAATTCTCTAAAGAAATTTTTCTTTAATTTTCTTTTTTTTTTTTGGGTGTGAAGTATTTTTTTCCAATATATATATATATATATGTATATATGTATGTATCGTGACAAGTTTCAAAGGGGAAAAAAAAAATTAAGGAGAAAAGTTTGAATAAGTGAAGACGAAAAAGAAAGCTCCAAAAACGAGTTTGACCAAAATTAAATATACTAAGAAGAAAATCAAAATGATTAGCGGTAGAATTATTGGAGAGTTAAAAAAAGCACGCTCTAATGATGTACCCATTTGCAGCCTCAACTTCTCTCTCTCTCTCTCTCTCTCTCTCTCTCTCTCTATATATATATATATATATATATGTATGTATGTATGTATATATGTATACATGTATATATATATATATCGATGCCTATTAAAGTTTTAATTGAATTATATAATGTAAGTACAAGGCCTTCACTTATACTTCATGGCAAAGTTTCCCACAAAATTTTGCTTGTGGGCTAACCCTATTATCATTGGTAGAACTAGAAATTGTTCTTGCATTTGAATTTCTATATGTTACGATAACGCAATCAACTACTTGATAATCATTCTTTTTATAATAAACAAATATTTAGAATAAATCCTTCACTTGGCACAAGTGAATAACCGTTTTGTAAATGTTACGAGTGTCAAGTAAGAATTAAGATGAGACCATGCCTCGAGCAAGAATTCAATTTTATGGACGTAATTCGAATTGAATTCAAATTAGTCAAAATAACATATAAATCGTAATAACCGAACACCTCGTATAAACACTGACTCGTCAAAATAACATCATTGAAGGGACAAATATAATTCAGTTAAGATTCAAATTCACGTTGAAACCACTTCATCACTACCCTAATTGACATAAATTATAGTCTTACACTTTTGGACCAAAACATAATCATTAAAGCCTATGCAAGAATTTATAACTTATCTACTACAACTTAGATAGAAATTGTTTGTTCTTTTTTTCCTTTTTTACCCTTTTTTACTACTACATCTACATTTCTACCAAGCAGACAAATTCATTAAATGAATTATCATGAAGAAGAAGAAAAAAAAAAAATTGCTTGGATTCTTGGTAGGTCGGAAAGGTTGGAATCACATTCAAGCCTATACCTCATAATTTGGTCCCCTTCCTTCCCCGCCGGGTGGAGGCGGTGGTTTTTTTTTTTTTTTTTTTTTTTTTTTAACACCCAACAACGGTGGCGCGTGTGGCTCGAGACATGCGTGCGTTTGTGGACCCGCCTAACAGTTAAAAGCGGGTGGGAGTGTTTGGTTTTGTATGCTATGGCCCGTTAATTACGGGATCTTCTTTGTGGGTCCCAACTGAAATCTTCTTTACTTTCGCGTAGTTGCATACTTCACACTCAATACTTTCCTTTTTTACCCCTTTTTCTTTCTTCTTTTTTTTTTTTTTTTTATTTTTTTATTTTTTAATTTCTTCCCCAAAAATATTATGATTTACAACACTTAGTCCTCCTAGTTCGAGTTATTTACTTGTTCTGATATCAATTATTGCGATTTCGACCTACAAATTTGTGTTGCGTCTATAAGTTTAACTATAAACACCATTAGCTATTTAACATTGTCCTTACTATACAGTTTATACTAAGGCTTAAATAAACTGATAATGAGTTCTTTTTGTTTAAATAAAATTGCGTGATTGAACTCCTACTTACATAAGCAACCGTTTAGGATTTAGAGGTTTCCCACAAGAAACTTATTTGTCTCTAACGGATATTAGTTTAGATGTAGATATGATTTAAATACGGTATCTATAGTTTGGACCCAAATTCGAACCTATCTAGAACACCTAACTAAAAAATATTTACCATTTACTTTACATATTCTTGAAATTAACAAAGTAAGTTCTAGTACTTTCTAGGGACCTTTTGAAATTAGTTGTGTATTGAATAAGGGTATTAAAAGTAAATAATAAAAAAAAAAACATTTAATTTAGGAAATTAAATTTTATAATTGTAGTAGAACTACATGTGCAATAATTTCTTCCATAGAGGACCTAAATGCATTTATTGTTATAGTAAAGGGGTGGTTTTTATAATTGATTAATTTCAACTATATTTTTTTTAGTGGGTTGTAAATGTAAATGTATTTGTTTTCTCATAGTCCATAAACAAGCGAAAAAGCGTGGGCCCTTTTACTTAAATTCGGAGAACCTCAGCCGCTTCTTACGCCTAAACTTCCGTTTGACGTAAAGCTGAAGAAGAAGTCGTGGTTGTTCACCCAAAACTCTTTCCTTCCTCTCTCTTTAGTATGTATCTATTCTTCACATTAACACGCTTTCATCGTTTTAAAAATACATAAAAAAACACTTCCAAAGCTTGATATATATGTATGTATATATATATACATACATACATATGTATGTATATATATATTAGCATAATAAAAATTTATATTTTCCCATATTTGGAGTGTGGAATTTTGTCATATATTTTTTTATTTATCGAGTAATTATCTTTATTATTATTACACAAGATCACGAGTTCGACATTCGATGTGAGCACCATGTAAAAGTTATGATAAAATCTTATCTCATATAACAATTAAACTCCGTAGGCAGAATTTGGGTCGAATGTAGATTACTTTTCTTGTGATTCCAAAGGATCTAGCTACATGAGAATCGAGAACGGAAGGTTTTTCCCCCTTTTCTCGTCCAACTCTTTGATTGGTCTTAAGAACACCGATTTTAAGAATAAGTTATTGCCCTTCTCAGCTCCTTACTGTTCAACTTGAGAGCGGATAGCTAATGAGCTCCACTTATTGAACATGATTTTATGGTCGGTCAGTAACCCTAGATCTTTAGAGTTGAATTATAGTTTGGTGGAAATGAGGGGTGTGTGTCTTTATTTCTTTGTGAATCCAACTATAATTGAGCTATGTCCACATCTAAATTATTTCTTGTTTGAATCGGGTATGTTATGTTCGTAAAAGAAACTTTAACTCTAAATTTTAAACAATTATATACACGAAAATACAAATTTAAAATTACAGTCTTATTCAAGATAAAAGAATCTTTTATTAGTTCACGGTATATTATGTTATCATTACATTATCATAAATTTTGTTACTTTTTACATTAATATGTTACATGTGACATTACATTAGATTCAACAAGATACATTGCGATTTTATATATCTAAATATATATAAATTTTGAAATTTGTTGTTTTTTTTTTTCTAACAATGAGCAGAAAACTATTGGCTGGTTAGCTGATTTATAATCAAGAAACAAATACTTGATATAAAATGTGATATAGACTTATAACTCACATGCTAAAGAAGTTTATTTATTTATTATTTGACTCTTTACTTTTTTTTAAAAAAAAAAAAAGTCCATTTGACTTTTGAATAATTAACTAATTTATTTTTATTTTTTAAACCCACTTTTGGTGTTCGGTGTCCCAACCTTGAGACTAATCTGGATTCAGGCTGCGGAGCGCTCGTAAAGTTCAACTATTACTTAAGGGTGAAGGTCCGACCCAGAGCTTTTTTAACATGTCACTAACCACCTTAGGGGAATTCGAAATCTCGACCATCCTCCCTAGAGGAAGCATTAGGAGTTTGCACACCAACTCTCTCAAGTTACCGGGTTGACTAATTTATTTTTAGTGCTTCCTAAGCAATATTCTAAAACAACCGCAATCAAAAGTCAACATTCATCACGGTTTCTTGAGCCTTTACCAGTTGAGATGTCTTTCTTTGCTCTCTCCAAGAAATAAAATTTGAAAGAAAATTTTTTGATTTAGTTTTTAATTTTTAATTTTTTTTTTATATATATTAAAATTGACTAATATTCAATTATTTTTGCACGTTATCGATACATTTATTAAATTCAGAGGATCTCTTCATCATTTCATATCCTTCTTACTACAAGACACAATTATTTACATGTTCTTCTCGAATATTTTGAATTCAAAATTCAACAAAATAAATTTCTTTAATTATAATAATTATATCAGCATGAAATTATATTATATATATAAAAACCTCTCTAAGTTTAATAAGGGTAGAGATCACATACAAAAAAAAGGTTGAATATTAAACTATTTTGATTGAAAGTAGCAATTAAAAAAAAATTAAAAATAGATAAAGTATCAATTTATTTAAAATAAAAAATTTATAACCAACCTAAAAAATATAAATAGTTAAAAGACTAAATAAAAAAAAAAAATTCTAAAAATAAATTTTCAGTTATTTTGTATATATTTAACTCTCTTTCTCTTTTTCTCATTTTTGATATATATTTATTTTATATTCATATATTCTTCGAGAAGATTTTTCTTTTTCTATATGATACTTTTACTCTATTTTAACTCTCAATTCTCTTCATATTTTTTTTTTCCAATTATTATAATTTTATTTAATATTATTAAGCTAATCATTTAAGGCAGGCTTCTAGAAAAAAAAATAATAAATAAAAAAATATTGAATTTCATATTTATTATTATTTATTTTATCTAAAGCGAAAAGGAAACAAGTAAAAATATTATAAATAAAAAAGAATAAGACGAGTGCCTTTTTTTTTTTTTTCTCATTAATTCTCTAGAAATAGATAAATACTAAATAGGATAAAATATCTATATTAGTTAACAATCCGGTAACATTTATATTAGTAAAATGTTTCACCAACCCCCTCAGAGATCTCTTAGAAGTATCAACATACTCTTACCTTTGAATAAAGAGTTTTAGATTATTCCTTAATAACTATTAAGAAATTTCTTAGGCGAGCGATGTGAGACTTCATATCATAACATACCCTTTCATCGCAGGACTCACAAATTTAAAATATATCATTGAATAAAAAATTTCAAACCATTATTTAATAACCGTTCGGACATCACTTACATAAACAATTAGACTTTTGGATCACAATATATATATATATTAATTTGTTGTTGGTGACAGTTAAAAGTTTTTAGTGTTGGTTATTGAATGAGAAGATTTGGACAAGACACATAGGCCCAGCTTCCATGCATAAAATCTGAAAAAACGGAGAACTGGATTACTACCATTCTCCACCTTCCACTCGACTTTCGAGCGCGTGTAACACTACGCCAAACGAATTCTTGTACCGAGCCACCCGGCCCCAGCCTGATCTATTTTTGAACAAGCAGTTCCAATTGGAACGTAACTTACACGTACAGTCCGGGAGTAGTACAGTAGCCACATTCCAAAAATCAAACGGAAATGGAAAGAGAAAATAAATAAATAAGTAAAAAATTCTTCATTTTACATTAGAGGATCATAAATGTGAGTCAAATTACAACAACTGCCACTGATACCTGTCTCGAGGTTTCTCCATAAGTAGCCCTCTTCCCTCCACCCTTTCTTCCTCATCCCCAGTCTTTTTCTCTTTCTCTCTCTAGTTTTTTTTTTTTTTTTTTTTTTTTTCCCCCTCCTTTTTTTTCATAC
Source organism: Cynanchum wilfordii (assembly GCA_025388415.1). Classification (NCBI taxonomy): domain Eukaryota; kingdom Viridiplantae; phylum Streptophyta; class Magnoliopsida; order Gentianales; family Apocynaceae; genus Cynanchum; species Cynanchum wilfordii. Next base: position 85,365 of record JAHSUH010000118.1, read on the forward strand.
TGAAATTGAGAGAAATCAGCAATGGCTATGGTGAATTTGGCCTGCATTGTTTCGATTTTATCATTACTGGTGGTAGGAATTCAGGCGAAAATTCCCGGTGTATACTCCGGCGGAGCATGGCAGAGTGCTCATGCTACCTTCTATGGAGGCAGTGATGCTTCCGGAACTATGGGTATATATCCATTCCTTGTACATTGTATTTTTATCCCTGTCGATTTTCCCTTGCTCTGTGTTTCTCGTAAAACAGAGCAAATCAGTTCTAATTTTTCTAATTCAAATTAGGGTAATCCGTGCGTGTTTTGTTTTGTTTTGATTTGGTATATAGGTGGAGCATGTGGGTACGGTAACCTTTACAGCCAAGGATATGGAGTGAACACTGCAGCACTGAGTACGGCGCTCTTCAATAATGGACTTAGCTGTGGAGCATGTTTTGAGATCAAGTGCGCTAATGACCCACAGTGGTGCCATTCAGGGAGTCCTTCCATCTTCATTACTGCAACTAACTTTTGTCCACCAAACTTTGCTCTGCCAAACGACAACGGCGGTTGGTGTAATCCTCCTCGCCCTCATTTCGACCTCGCCATGCCTATGTTCCTCAGGATCGCCGAGTACCGCGCCGGCATCGTTCCCGTCTCTTTTCGCCGGTAAAATTTGTTTCCCTTTCCCTCTCTATTCTATCACATTCCCTCTTTTAATGTTTTTGTCAGATTATCCCCTATTGACATATGTGCCTCTTTTGCATACCCTCCATTTTTCACCTGCGGTTAAAACTCTTTAATAATTTACCATGGTTAATTAGTACAGTAACTAAATTCATAATTATATACAAATGTACCACATTTGTATATAATTTCGATGTGGGACTCGGTCTCTATAAATCAAAAACAAAAACAAAACTAAAATCCAAATTTACCATGACATTAATTACTTGTCCTAGTATGAGCATTTATGTCTTTTTGTTTGGTAGTTATGTATGGATTTTCCTGCCATTTAAACTGCTATTCTTTAACAAAATACTATTTTTCAAAAAGTATTATTTTTAACTTTATTTTTTTAATAAATAATTAAATGATAATTTTCCTAAGTGTAACTAGAAAGAGTTGGTTCATGTGTGAGCACATTCTTGACCATTCATATTCTACCACGTTAACAAAAATTCTCTGTACACATTAGAAGAACTAGGAAGAGAACCAGGGCAGTAGATTACTGTCGATAATGGAAAAGCGTGTGACATCAATGCGCTGGCGTATGTCATACAACGGACCCGAGGTGGTGGTTGATTACAGTCTCCAAAGCCGGTTCCTTTTTTTCTTGCGTGGGTCGGCCCGGTTCTAAAATTAGTTCTTGGAAACTGGAATAACCAATAATAACCTCGGTTCTTTGAATATAATTACTATGGTCTGCCATTAATGTGAATTGACTAAACTAACCTTTGGAATTTTGTTTGTATTGAAATGCAGGGTGCCATGCAGGAAGCCAGGAGGGATAAGGTTTACAATTAACGGATTCCGTTACTTTAATTTGGTTCTTATCAGTAACGTGGCGGGAGCAGGGGATATCGTGAGGGTTAGCGTGAAAGGAACGAGAACTGGTTGGATGAGCATGAGCAGGAACTGGGGACAGAACTGGCAATCAAATGGAGTTTTGGTTGGTCAGTCACTCTCATTCAGGGTCACAGGCAGTGACCGACGCACCTCCACCTCATGGAATATAGCCCCAGCTAATTGGCAATTTGGTCAAACATTTGTTGGAAAGAACTTCAGAGTCTAATGCGGTTTTAACTCAAAAGCTAAGGGGAAAAAAAAAAAAAAAAAAAACCCCCAAAGTTGGAACAAACCAACCAAAAATTTCAACTTCAATGTAGTATTTTTATTTTTATTTTGTTTTTTTCTTCTTTCTTTGTGGGTCGAGGGGGTGATTTTACTACTTTGTCCTTTGACTATTTGGGGTAAGGGGGTTATTGGGGATTGTGAAAGTGAAAAAGAAAGAAAAAAGAAAATTGTTTGGGTAAGAATAGGAAAAAGTAGAGAGAAGATGGTACTATTACCTTACTTTATTTTTGGCATTTTGGGGGGAGTTTGTAATGTAGTAGTGATTGTTTGGTCATTTCCTGTGATGACTAAAGTGGGGAAAAAAAAAGTTGTAAAAGTTGTAGGGAGAGATGGGGGAAAAGAGGGAGCTGAGGCGGCTGCACAAAAAATGTAGCCCGCAGTTCCTTTCTAAAATTGCTGCTGCATAGTTTATAATTCACAGCTATGTAACTATTGTGCTTTTATATTTTGTAATTTCTAAGGATTTTCTTAATGTCAAATAGATATTATTCTTGGGTGGTTTTTTTTTTTTCTTCTTCTTTATTTATTTATTTATTTATTTTAAAAACACTGTTGATATTTGGGCTTTGGTCTGTCTTGAGGTTTGAAACTGAAGCTCTTGTGGTGGTGGTGAAGATAGTAAGCATGCGAAAAGAGGGGTGGAGGGAGAAGGAAGATAACATGCTTTTGTCTTGTATTCTTCGGACAAATTCTTCATACATGTAGCCAAACCTATTTCTCTTTCACACCAAAACATCAAAGATCATCCTTTTATATATATTCTATTCCATATTTGTTCTTTTTACTAATTTGTATTGACTAAACCAATTCAAGAGAAATTTACAAGAAAAAATACAAAAGACTATCACAGTTGAACTGTAATATTTTTTTAGATAAGTTACTATTTTATTTTTGAGATAATGAAAATTTGATATAGAGCATGTACAAAATCTTTTATCTAATTTCACTATGGAATTTACTTAGCATTTTCAAATAAAGGAATCTCAATTATGATGGATACAAAAATCATATCAATCAAAGGATGTGCTCCACTAAAAAATTATATATGTATATCTCGTCCTGATATGTTTTTTGCTGGTTGAGAAGGGGGAGAAAATGGTAACCCGTGAATCACCACCACTGCTAGCAATTCCTTTTTGGAATATGATAGACATTGATGCAGCCTACCAGAGAAGGGTTTCATGGCTACAAAGAAAGTATTCTTTGCTCACATGAGCCCCATTATAAGTTGGGTTTTGTTCATCTGCAGACAAAACAAATACATTGGATTCCCCATAACCAGAAAAAGGAAAGATTTAAAAAAAAAAAAAAAGAGGTAGAGCGGCATTGCATTGGATGCTCTATTTCTGCTTCTCCCCTTTCATACTTTACTTCCTTCTTTCAAATCACAACAAATTCATCAATAAGGAGTAAAAGTAGTGTGTATTAAACTCATTCATTATCATATATCCCCTGTTATGTTTTAGCCTCCTCTCCTGTTATATACAATGCTAACCACTAATCTCAGCATAAGAAAATGTAGGATGAAAGACAAGAAAAGTAACAGAAAGATAGAATGAAAAATGGCATTATATTGCCTTTGGATGTGATGCGAAAAATCCTTGAACGTTCCTGAGCAGTGAAAGTCACAATTTTTCGAGCATGTTAAGCCAAGCAGATGATTCTTTGGGAAGCAGCTTTAGGATTTTGAACGATGCCTCCTCCACTGACTTATTAAATATGCAACCCCTTCTTTCAAAGTGGCCTTCCTCTGTTGTTTTGAGTTCCACAACTCTGGTATTGGATATCTTCCACTGGGGTTGTACTCATTCATTTCGTTCAATGCTTTAGTAACTGCATTACACACTTCATCACCAAGCTCCTTTTTAAGACTTGAAAGCTTTTCATCATTTTCATCAAGTATCTCCTGCATACACATATTGTGAAAACAAAGTTCTAGGAACAATCAAAGGCAAGCCAGAACGATACTCCCTCCGTGGTTTTACTTTTTACTTATTAAAGGACAAACTTTCACACCCTTTAAGAAAATACTAAAACTGATATATTTTTTGGTTGAAAAAACTAAAATATGCTTTGACTTAACATTATTCTATAAAGAATAACTAATGAATATTAGTTGTAAAGAATGTGTATTGAAAGAAAAATATAATAAATTCTACCTTGATTTATAAGGTCAAAACAAAAATAACAGAGAAAGTAATAAACAAGATTGTTAATCAATGTAGCCCTAGGAGGGAAAAAAAAAAAAAAAACATATATATTGCATAATGAATATTAAACAATAAGAGAGAGGGAAAAAAAAGGTCACGATAAGAGTGATTTACAGAAAAAATTCCTGATATTATTGAAGGAACAAGTTAGAACAAGTCATAAATATGGGGCATCAAATAAACAGTTGTGAGCAGGAAAGAATCACCAAAAAAAGAGTATTTTATGAATGAAATGAAGAATTATTAGATAAATGTAAATATATAGCAGGAAAAGGATTGCAAAACACAGAAGATCGATGAAAGGTTAAGCAGATCTTCTTTAATGGGAGGGGTTGAACTGTTTGGATAAAACTCTGTGAATAGCCATGCTTAATAAATTTGATTAACTGCTATGCTTAGAACTATATAACCTGGAATGGTGAAGCCTAACACACAGAAAATAATTATTAGTGAACCTAGCAATGATAGCAGCCAATAAATATAGTTCTGAAACTATACATATTGATGAGTGTGGCTGAGATCCAAACAAACACATAAAGAGTGAGTCTGATAGAAATTTCCCTATTAGCTAACACAAAATACACATACCTTTGCATTTTCACCCTCCATGATGACCTTATACGGATGCCAATTAGGATCCCTAAGGTGATCCTCCCACAGTGAGCAGAATTGAACTGCTTTTTCCTCAGCTTCCTTCACTGAATATTTCTTTTTTGTAGCAATATGAAATGGCTTTTCATCTAAGTCTCCCATTCGCTTGACACATATAGATGCAAGGCTATTTTGTAAACACTATAGACATTCAAAGTAGCATCAATTATGGATATGTGGAAGTTGATTTTATAATATTTATTCAATAATTGCTTACTGAAACTAAATGGATGCATAATTAAGAGGATTTCACTTTCTGTGCAAAATTTGTTGCTGGTATCATGCATATCACAGTCCTGAATTGTTCTACTCTTGAGAAAAATGATATTTCAGAAAAACAGAAAAAGAAGAAAATATATAACAATCAGAGAAGTTTCAGAATGTTGCTGGTGCAGATAACTTTTCCTGGTGAGATGATAAAAATGCTTATACCACAGGGAGGCTGGATTGTTTTTGACTAGAAAATGTTAAAAGGACATGATAGATTGGCTGAAGAAACATCATCAATACACAGAAATAAGTTACACTTGCAGCATTAAGATTCTATCTTATTAGTGTCATGTAACACCACCCATTGAAAGCATCTACTGCACTTTCACTTGCAAAATGCTAAAAGGCCTTCTTTGCATTAAGATCTCTCAAGTGTTCTCTCGTATGTCAGATCAAAGTGCTACTCTCAGCCCAGTAAACTAGTAAGGCCAAATTATGAAGTGAAACTCATTGTCATGTATCATGATATTAAGTTATGAAACTTTCAAGTCCATATTAAGACATAACAATAGCTACACTAACTTTTAATATTAGTTTAAGAGAGACTCACCGATATTAGTTCCTTGCGTGCTCCTTGCACTTCATCATTCGTATTCCTTTCCACGACGATAAGACTTTCAGTTATACTTTCAAGATGATCAAGTTGTTCTACCTTGTCTTTTAGTTCTTCCTCAATTAAATTTTTCTTATTCAGAGCTTCAATATCACCTTCTTCATTCATGTGCCTCATAACTTCCAGAGCACCCTTCATACGCTCAATTTCCAACTCTAGTGCTTGCTTTTGGTTCAGTTTTGTCTCAAGTTCAATAATTCGTGAATGAAGTTGCTCCTTTTCTTTCTGAAGTGGCAAAGCAAAAGTCATTACACAAGAAATTATGTGAACTCCAATGAAAAGGACAAAAGCTCAAAGATGTAGAACCTACCTTTTGTTCTTCTGCTAACTTCATCACATTTTCATCTGCCTTCTTTTGTTCTGAAATCGCTCTCTCATTCTGCAAGATCAAGATCACAATTACATATAAACTTATTGGAGCGACACTTCAGATTAAAAAATCTAGCCAATTCTAATACTAGAAGAAAATCAAAATGCGCACTTAGACTATATTTCAAAGCTTTAGGCATTGTATTATAATAAGATGAAAAAGAAGATGAAAGTTGGAGTTAGGATGTATGATTTGATATTAACTGAGTCATGCATTTTGGATAAACTAATGATATACAAATAAATTAGTGTGTAAAAATTTAATTTAAAAAAATAATCAATCACCATTTCCTTTTGGAGATCAAGTTTCCTTTTCTCACTCTCATTTAGTGCTTCACGCAGCTGGAGCTCTTTCTCTCGGTTCTTGAGCTCATGTCTATGAGCTTCTAGACTCAATTTTCTTTCGCGATGCTGGGTCAAAATGGTGTGGAGCTCATCATAGGCTTTCTGTTGCATTATCTTCACCTCTAATAACAATGATTAAACAATAAAAAATGTTAATACATTCACTGCATTGCATAAAGGATCAGAAATAGTAGAGTGTCTAGCTTCTTGGTCATTAGAAAACAATATGGCTCAAAACTAAAACACTGAGAATTTTGTATACCATTGTTGAATTTTTCAGTCATATCTTCTTTTTGCTTCATGACTCTCCCCAGTAGAATTTCAGTCTTGCTTAGTTTCTTTTCCATCTGTTCACATTTTTTACTTTTATCGACCAGTTGATTCTCCAGGTTGAAGACGAGCATGGAGCCCTTCCTTGTCTCTTCTGCTTCTATTTCTGAAAGAGACTTCAAATCTCCATTCTTGCGAAGATATTCACCAATCAGACCCATTAAAAGGAATTCTTCATTTCGTGCAATCCAAGCATACAGCTTGTCTCCTCTTGGCCTTCTAGTATACCAATCTCTCTTCCCATGACGATTTACTTCAAAAGCCTTCTCAAAAATCATAGCATTGTTGAATCCAGTCCAATCCTTGCCAAATTCAACTATCGCATACCCTGAATGACCTCTATGATTCCACAGTGGATGAACCTTTACAGGATTATAGCCTTGGCTTATCCATTCCTCCCTAAGCATTTTACCACTTTCACCAACATACTTTCCATTCTTAAATTCAACTGGCAGGTTTGCAACTATCACCATCCAAGGATAAACTATATGGTCTTCATTGGCTTTCCTTTTATATCTTTCATGATGTGTTGAACTAGTAGGGAAATTTGGTGTAAAATTTTGCTTTCCAGATGTGTCCATGGCACTAGGGTCAAATATGGCTTCAACAGTTTTTCCAGCAGCTTTCTCACATACTACACCATCTTCAATTAATTTTTCAATTTCTGTTACCTCTCTTTCAGCTGAATGAGTTTCATGAGTATCATTGCTGTCCAAGGGTATTGGTTCCTCAACTAAACATCTGGATTTAGGACTTTGGAAACGCTCACGACTTCTCCTTCTTGGTCGTAATTTCTTGTTGGAATCTCCATATCTCTCCAAATATTTCAGCAGCCCTAAGTGCTTAGCTTTATCTCTAAAAGTAGCACCTTTTGACCCTCTTCCAATGCGAGAGGAATGAGCAATGAGGTCCTCAATATCATACTCTTTTCTTCTACCATGAAGACAATACGGGCAAAGAGAGTACCTGCCAGAGCTAGGAATTTCTACCCTTCTATCTCTCAGATCCCTGTAATACTTGTACTTCAATTCTTCCAACTCTCTGTTAGTATCTTTCCCTCTAGAAGACATTTCAAAAATCTGGCATGACATGTAAATAGGTACAAGTTAACCAAAATCTTGTTCAAAAGAAAACTACAACCTACTAGAAAATGATGAACAAGAGAAAAGTATCTCCTTTGTAACAAATTCCACTGAAATATTTGATACTTCTTGAAAAGCCACATAATAAAGCTGAACAATTGTCAAAGATCACCAAGCATATCTGCATATGGCAGGTATCTAGAAACCCAATCCATAATTTCTAAACAATCAATAAACAGATTAAAAAAGAACGACATGCCAATACCTTCTACAATGCTTTGATTCCAGAATTTGACCAAATGGAGTAATGCATGAATTAGAAGGTAGGCTGTATGCTTTTCTTACTATGAAAAAGGTTGACATAAGCAAGAATTCTATTGAGTTAGTTGCAATTTTACTTTGAAGAAAAAAGAAATTCTAAAAATAGTAATTAATCATTGTAAGAAAATATTTAAACAATCAAGAAAATCCACTTTTTTTGTCTAATTATTTGATTAGATAAACTAAATTTAGCGTCCAGACAATACTCACATAGTCACATTCAAAACCACCAAATCATTAAAAATCAAAAGTGTAAAACATTCACGGTACGCAATTCAAATACCATTATCAAGAGCCAATCCTTAAAGTCAAACTTAAAAAAAAAAAAAAAAAAAAATGGCACAACATAATCGCAGTGAATATTGAATGAATCTCCCAAAATAAACAGAAAATTAAAACCCAAAAAACCTTAAAATCAAATGACAACGAAAACTCCCTAAGAAAATAGTTCTGTTCAGTACATTGTAAAAAAGAACAGTTGATCATACCCCAAAAACTGAAAATCCTCCTCACTAGAAGCCACTAAATCACGAAACCCTATTAATACTGTGAAGGGGTTTTAGAAATTTCGCCAAAATTCTCGAAAATTCCCTGCACAAGTCACGCGTTCTGCATAAACAGAGATCAAAAAGAAAAACAAAAACCAATATTTTATTAACACTATCTACAGTGAGAAATTCACAAAACTCATTTCTAGGGTTTTTCCGTAGAGGAGGAAGACTTCTAAAACATCCCGGAAACGAGAAACAAGAACATTAAATTTTTGGTTAATGGGAAGAAATTGTTTACGGTAAAACAGACAAAATATAGCGCGAAATTAACAAAAAAATGGAAAGTTCATTTTTTTGCAGTTTTTTTAGCTGGAAGACTGGTGGGAATTGTACTCGTTTTATCTTGCGAAGAAATTAATAAATCATAATCGCTCCCGGGGAAATTGAAGTTCACTCGCGTTTCTATTGGAGATAATCTGGGCCTGGGCTTTTCTATATGTGAGAATGTGTACGTACTCGAGTAATTTTGCGTGGAATGAGATGTTCTCTCTCTGACGAGGGATTCTGTAGTGGGTTGGTCCATGTCATATCCACGTGGCATTTAGATATTTGTTAAAGCGAAACTTTTTTATCCTACGTGGAACTTGTTGATTAAAGTTTTTTGCATATATAGTCCTATATTTTTATTGTTTCTCTAATTAGGTTTTAAATGTTTAATTTTTATATATTTGATACTATATTATTTTTTCTTATCGCATGGGTGTCCTGGGTAGATCCCATCACTGAGAGGCGGCACATTCAAGCCATTCCACGCCCGGACTAATCCCGCTCGCTGATTTGTATCATTGGTTAAGGAAGGAGGAGCTCTACCGCTCCACCACATGCTTCTGGTTAATACTATATATTTTTACGTTTAACCAATTTTATGCTTCCAAAATTTTGTTTTTGACCTTTAGATACTTCATCGGTTTTACAATAAAATAATGATAAAAAAGAAAAAATAATTTAACAAAAAAATATATTGTTTGTAATTAGAAAATAATTGATATTGTTGCCTTCCATCTTTCCTTATAAGAAGAATCTCTCAATTGATGAAAAGATTATCTTTTATCTTTATTGTTCGATCCTATATAGTTAACCAAAAAATATCTATTATCGAGAGAAAGACCTTCTTTTACTCTAAATTCAAAATAAGGTTTATTCATAATTTGTCTCTAAGCAAAGTTAGTAATAGCAATAAATAGATAGATTTGATATATTTATCAAGAACTCTTGATCATTGAACTTATAGTTTGTGGCAAAAATCCAGAGGACATTAGGGAAAGTTCATTACAATTAATGACAATATTGCCCCTCACACTATTCCTCGACTTCCTAGGACATATCTCTGATCTAAGACAAGAAATATCGTGCAGACTCGTAAGTGTTCCTACTCCTAAGACCTATATATATATATCTGTGTGTGTATGTATATATTCTACGACCAAAGAATGTTAACAATGTTTTTCGAATCCTATCTCTCTCTCTCCACCTATAATATTGGAATAATGTCGATGACGACCCACGTTAATTAGGGTTTATCTGTTAAAGTTGTCGTCCTAGAATTCTTCCTCATTGATTGGAAGATCATGCATGCATGGGTGTGGTACGTCCAAGCAAAATGATAGCTAGCTGCTGTCTTTATATATATATGTGTAAATGATCACATTTTTTTCTTTTTTTTTTTGCATGATTGATCCATGTTTTTTATAAAAAAATTATGTAGGGTTTTGGTGTGATTTTAATTATTTTCCCGTTTTTCTTAGAAGGTTATTTATGTTTGGTTATGGTTGCCAGTTATTTGGCAAGGACGGTTGTCAAATCGATATATATATATATATATATATATATATATATATATATTAACGAATAGAGAGAGAAAGGGGCACAGTGTCTCGGATCGGATCATTGTAGCATGGACATGTTCAATCACCACGTATTGTCAACCAAGAAAAGTTGATTGACTGGTACCCTAGATTAATTCCTTTGGAAATTTTGCTCAACATAAAGAGGCAAAAAAAGTGTCACCTTCTTTTATTTTTATATATATATATATTAACACAATAATAGAACAACATATAGATTACAATATCGATCACTAGATACACCCGATTTGTTCAAATTATGACCTAATATAGTTAAACATATGATTAAACACTCTTACTTATGATAAACAAGTTCATAAATTCGAATCATGACATTGATTAAATATAGTTCATAGAAGAAGTACATATATCTTCAATGATGAATAATACGATGATTGTCAAGTTAATGTTGAAATTATATATATATATATATATATATATATATATATATATATATATATATATATGTATATATAATTTATTAGTTTGACACAAATAAGTAAACGACTTGTAAATGATATACAAAATCATAATTAGACTTTTTTGGTGCAACATGATCCTCGGAACAGTCTTTTTGGATACTTGTTAATGTTTAAATAATATATATATATATATATATATATATATATATATATATGTATGTATAATTTATTAGTTTGATACAAGTGAGTAAACGAATTATAAATGTTAGATCATATCGTAATTAGACACTTTGATTGCAACTTTGATTGCAACTTGAGCCTCGGTTACAATGATTCTGAATATTGGTTAATGTTGAAGTATATATATATATATAAATCATTGTTTTGGCACAAATGAATGATATTTATAAATGTTGTACGATATTATAAATAGATTTTTCGAATGTAACTTGAGCCCTCGAAATAATAGTTCTGGATACTAGTTGATTAATGTTGAAATATATATATATATATATATGATTGTGTAGTGTAGTAGGTTATAGTACGTACTTGGCCCCCTAGCCCTTCTTACAACGTCAATATATATTCACATGCTGTCCTCGTCCTATAAACACAACACCTATAAATTTACGTGTTTCGTTTTATACACATATCCTTCTCTCTCTCTTACTATCTATCATATTTCTTTCTTTAATTTTCTCTGCGTGTTTTCTCTCTCTAGAAGATGTCCGGAGTGTGGATATTCGACAAGAATGGAGTGGCCCGTTTAGTAGCAAACCCGACTCGAGAATCATTCGAACAACCAAATCCTCCATACCCGGGTACAGCAACAGCACCCGGTGCTCGTCCACGTGTCCTGGTTTATCTCCCTGCAAACCAAGTAATCACTTCCTACTCGGAGCTGGAACAGAGGTTGACGGAACTCGGATGGACCCGCTACTACGACCCGAATGGATGCGGGTCGTCGGATCTGATTCAGTTCCACCGTTCGGATGACTCAGCTCACCTCATATCTCTCCCTAAAAGCTTCGCAAATTTCAAGTCTCCTTATATGTATGACATTGTTTTCAAGAACCGTTCTTTCTTTGAGGTTCGTGATCACCGTGATTGTAATATCAATATATAATCACCTTATATATATATATATATATATATATATATATAGCTAGAATATATTACCGATAAGAATATGCAACTCAAGAAGTCATAAGTTCTAGTATTAATGCAAAAAGGCTTCAAGAAAATCTTCTATTTCGGATAGGAATATGTATTAACAGGTTATGAGTTCGAGTATTAATGTCAAAAGCCTCGCATATTTCGATATATATGTATTTATCTACTTGTTCTAATCATTCAGTTATGTGAGAGACAAATATAATATATATGTATGTATAATTAGTTAATTAATGGTGATGGTGGAGTTAGGTGTGAAGGAATAGTATGAAATGTACGGGAGATTTTTTGCAGAAGTGGATGAATGAAAGGGAACTTTGATAATAAACCACGTACTGATGTGGTCACTCACTGTTTATTCTTAAGTTTTTTGTGCTTCGTGGGCTGTTCTTAGTTTTAGTTTTTGGAGATTTTCATTTTACCTTTCGATAGTTTCTTATCATGTTCTATATATATATATATGTATGCCCACTCCTATTCTTTTTGTTTGAATGCTCAAATATGTTTTAACATGTAGAAAATTTGTTTTGTTGCTTTTCTAAAATTATATTTTATTGATTACGACTATAAATTATTCGCTATATAGTATTTTATTTGGTCCACAAAAGTTTAAAGTGATAGAGAGGGGTAGAGATAGTAGCTATGATTTAAATTCTCTCCAGCTCTGATACCATGTGGAAAAGTAATAAATTGTCATATACTCTAAAATCTTAAGTTGACGTAAATTCATTTACTTAACATTCAACTATACAAATTACATTCCTAATTTAAGATGTATATATACAATTATATATAAAATTTGATATAATTTATATAGCTTATACTACATACCTCTATTTTTTCCCTCTTTTTTCAATTTTTCTTTCTTTTCGAAAAAGTAAAAACGAGTCATATCATAATACACATTTAAATTAATTACTAAGAAAAAATTGAAATATTTGTAGTAAAAATGTAAAATAACTTGTGTATATATACATTAAGATAAGTAAGAATAAAAATAATATATAAATATCTTTTTAATTTACATGTATTAATTAATTTAGAAAATTGAAAAATATTTCTTACACATCTTTAATAATATTAAACTATTATGAATAAATAAATAAATAAATAAAATCAAAATATCAAAGTAGGAAAAAAAAAAAAAGAAGCTTTGTAATAACGTCAATTATCTTCATATGAAAATGGTAGGGAATTGTAGCCAAAGCAACGCTAATTTTACGTATCTTTTATTAAGCTCTAGAAAAAGAGATATAATATTTTGACTACCCTCCAAACCCGGCCCTACATTCCATCATCTTATATCGAAAACCACTTTGATTAGTTTAAATTTGATTTGAGTTTTTTCCGTAAAATCTAACTATTGCTCGGAAAAAGAACTTATTAAAACTCTTACATAATGCTTGTCGAACTATATGTTTACTTGCATGTAATCGATACCAAACCAAGGGATTTCTTAATAATTCTTATGATACAAATGATAATTTCATTGAGAAAAGTTGCCATGGTTAAGAAAAAGAAAAATTTAATTGACAATTAAAAATATGCAAGTTAAATGATCAAATCGGATAATTATCCAATATTTTAAAGTCTATATATATATATATAGATGATCCATGAACTTGTTTTTCATTTCATTATAATAATTGGTACACTACGAAGAAGCAATCTAGTTACTAATTACAGTAAGGAAGAAGAAGAAGTTTGTTGAAAGATAAAGATGTAGCAGAGATAGAGAGAGAGAGAGAAAGAAAAGGAAAGATCAAGGGATGAAGACGATATATATGCATGTTTTTAATTAATTAGGGGTACTGGTCACGATCAGGCACATGCACCCCCACCTGTCCTCCGGTAGTACTGCTTGTTCATGTATGACATCGTACTGAGAGGTGATAACTTACAAGAAATAGGCAAATTGGTATAAATAGTCCCCAAACTATGAAGGTTTGGTGACATTGGTCCCCAAACTAATTTTTTTTGTGGGATTGGTCCCCAAACTATAAAAAAATTGTGACATTGGTCCTTCCGTTAAAAATTCCGTTAAATCACCGTTAAGTTTAAAAAAAAAAAAAAACATCATGGACATTTATGTCATTACACTATTTAAATATAAGACAAATTGGTATAAATAATCCCCAAACTATAGACTTTTGGTGACATTGGTCCCCAAATTATTTTTTTTGGTGGGATTGGTCCCCAAACTATGAAACAATTGTGATATTGGTCCTTCCATTAAAAATTATATTAAATCACAAGTTAAGTTTTTTTAAAAAAATTAATAACATATATCATTTTTAAAAAAATATAAGCAATTAATATATTATTTTTATGCCCAAAATATTAATGTGTAAATCATTGATAATTATTAAAAATTATTTTTATAACTCAAAATATCAACAAAAGAAAAAAAAAAGGAAATACAAACTCTACTATTGATATATAATTTACAAATTGATATATAGTTTACAAACTCTACTGTTATTTAATTTTTTTTTTTTAAACTTAACTTGTGATTTAATATAATTTTTAATGGAGGGACCAATATCACAATTTTTTCATAGTTTGAGGTCCAATCCCACCAAAAAATAATTTGGGGACCAATGTCACCAAAAGTCTATAGTTTGGGGATTATTTATACCAATTTGTCTTATATTTAAATAGTGTAATGACAAAAATGCCCATGAAGTTTTTTTTTTTTTTTTTTTTAAGTTAACGGTGATTTAACGGAAGGACCAATGTCACAATTTTTTTATAGTTTGGGGATCAATCCCACCAAAAAAATAGTTTGGGGACCAATGTCACCAAACCTTCATAGTTTAGGGACTATTTATACCAATTTGCCCAAGAAATATTTGAGATGATAATAATGCTTCTTTTCTTTTTTCTTTTTTTTGTTTGGTAAGCAGTGATAATAATGCTTCTATACAACTGAATGATCTTCTAAATTGTTTATCCTCAATGATGAAGGCGGACCATAAAAAAGGTTTAGGTGTTAGTGAACTTGCACAAAGTCTATCCGGAGGGAAATCTTCGAGATGACCCTCTAACGGTGGTGAAGTTAGAGATTGTAAGAGGATGATGGAGGGCAGAAAATAGAGAGAATACAAAGAGAAAATTTGAGAGACAAAATGTTATGTTAGAATAATTTAGACTGTAATTTTTCTTCCACGCTGATGTTGCAAGAAATCAGTCAAACAAAATTTAGGATTTAAAAGTTGAGAAAAAGATCTTGATGTGAAATGAAGATGAAGTTTGCTCCACTGGTGAAGAAGATCTTGATGTTCTACTCGGAAACTTGAGACCTGCAAACAAGTTTAAACGGAGGTATTTCTCCGTTTAAACTCTCTGACGATCAAATTAGTCAAGAAGATTTAGAAGTTAGGAAAGAACAAAGTTCATGAACAATGTTCAATCCTTTTTGGAGAAGAGAATATGGGAAATAGAAGATTTAAAATATAGCTTTTTTGCATGGAAATCAACTACCCCTTCTCTGTATTTAAGATCTTATATATATAAAAGATTGAAAAAGATTTCGGAAAAAAGCCCCCCTAAATGATAAGGTGCAAACCTCCTTATTATTTAGTGGAAATGTGTCATGAGATTTTTACCACTTGTCCACTTCTGGTCATGCAACCTTTAGTTCATAATTATTGCCTTTTGTGGGTCCCGCCACTTACTTCTTGTTATATTTAAATAAGAAATAAGTGGGCGGAATATTCAAGACGTGCATCTCGTCAGCTATTTACTTCGTTGGTTTCCTTTTCGTCTTTACTAGTTAGCTCGGTCTTGTACTTCGGCCTAAGTCATTTTACTTCGATCCTGCTTTAATTTGTCGGTTCTTGACCATATTGACGTATTTGGTGTTGACTTTTGTCCACGTGACATAATTTCCTTTCACACGCCTTTTGTTAAGAGAGACTCGTTAGGGTTTCTGTCCTCTACTGACGTCATGTGGTCGTTGAGGCTGACTATCAAAAAAACGAACTAATCATGACCTTTTTTTTTTCCCTCTCATATCAACTCAACATTTAATGTCATCAAACACCGATACTATTTGAGACAAACATGAAAAAGTGATAAATTATCCCTTTATCTTGTTTGACCCTTTACCCCATGCCTCGGTCGAAGAGTCCGGTCGCCTTCTTTGGAGGGTGACATGGGGGAGGGGGCTGAGTGTCGAACCCCAAATGAGGCGGTTGGTGGGGTGACAACATGTCACTCGGCCATCCAACCTTCTTTGGAGGGTGAAGTTGATCAGGGTGCTACCATAGTTAATAAGGTGGGCTAATAAATATTGACTGGACTAGTAAACACATACTTTTTCCCCTTAATCCTATTTATTAGGTTTTCAAAGAATGTTTTCCTTTCAATATATATATATATATATATATATATATATATATATATATATCATCAGCCAATAGAGTCGTCTCTGTCTCCTGCAAGCGGCGGCCATTAACCGTAAAGCTATTTATATTTTTTGTGCAAAGTTACGTTTCAAGTACTACTCAACATGTGCTCTCATTACTAAACTTCTAGATAAGTTTTTTTTTTTTCCCAGATTGAAAGGAACTTGACAGTATGTACATACACCATTATCTCTGCAAATTGCTGTTCTTGAAATTATATAGATATATATATATATATATATATATATATATATATATATATGTATATTTTCACTATTTTTTTCTTCCCCTCCGTTGGATCATGGATTAGGTTTACAAATACTATGTAATTACATAAATGCCCTTAAAAATAATAAAGATACTCAAAAACTTAAGTTTTAGTATCAAAGTAGAGATTTCTTGAATTCGAATATTAGTTCTTAAATTATTTGTTAATTATAGTGTACGTATTGAGTTTTAATTAAGAAAATTTGTATTCGGCTTACACATAAAGAGTGTATTATATAAAACAAAATATATTAATTCTCGCCAAATTAATTCTTAAGAAATGTCGAATCAAATCATTTATCATTAATTCAACAAAAGAAGATCGGACTTCTTCAAGAACTTATTTTTTGTCTAGAAAATAAATTTAATTATTTTTATCCGTTTAAATTAATCTCTCTTTATTAACTTAAATTTTGAAGATATATGATAATTTAAATCAATTTTTTTTTTTTTTATTTTAAAAAGCACAGATTAAGAGGACGAAAATGACCTTCTGGCGATTAGACAAATCAAGCAGTGGCATTTCATGAAGGGTGTCAGGCAGGCATCCTTGTTTGCAGTACAAGTCAACCTTGTTCATCATTTAATAATCCCATATTGACTCATCCTACTGTTCTGTTACTCTATGGGAAAAAAAAAAAATAAAATTCCCTAGAGCTGTTTTTTTTTTTTTTTTTCTTAATCATTCGGTATCCGAACCTACACGAACCGACTAATCCGAATTCAGTTTGGGGTGCGCTCGCAGAGTCCAACTCTTACTCGAGGGTGAGGGCACGACTCATAGCTTTTTAACGTGGCGCTAACCACCTCGGGGGATTCGAACCCTCGACCATCCGCCATGATGAGAAACTTTATGAATCCGCTTACCAACTTCCCCAAGCTACTGGGTTCCCTAGAACTGTTTTGCCATTCAACGAAGTGTTCTCAATGAATTTCAATTATGAACGATATTTTCAAATTATATATATATTAAAATAATTTTCATTCGAGTTCAATAGATCTCTTATATATAGATTGTTGATCTTAGGATTGATGCAATAATCAATCCCCTATGGTAATTAATCTCAAACTAACTTACTTTCGGTGAATTCGAATTCAAGAAATCATTAAAAGAATATATATATATATATATATATATATATATATATATTTTTTTTTTAATGTAAGAAGTAAAAAAGAAGCAAAAAGGTTGTAATAAAATTGTCTATCCACAATTATCATGTGGTAAGAAATTATGATAGCATGCTTTGCTTCATCAATGTGTATCTCTATTCCTTACGTTTTCATACAACTAAAAAGATAAACAAAAACGTTACTTTATAAAATACAAATTGAGTTACGTCTTCTTGTCAAATTAAATTAATTAGCTTTTCTAAAAAATATTATATATATACACAATATGTATAAACACACATACGCACATATCACACACTATATATATATATATATATACACATAATCAAATTTAGATATAATATACTATCATGATCTTTCATACTAAATAAATTGTTTATGAGTGTTAGACAAAATATTACAACAAATAGAACAAAAGAGACAAAGTTGGCGTGGAGAGGATGTAACATATACACATATATACAAACATACTCACACACACACATATGTGTGTGTGTGTACGTATGTATTCATTGTAACCTAGTCCATAAGAAATGCAAAATGCATGAATACAGTACAAAGAATAGTTAGGTGAAGTACCACTATGAAAATATTCTACAAAAACATTGAATGCTACAATTTGAGTTTGCAATGTGTTGAACTTTCTTCCGATATGTATATATATATATTGAGAGAGAGAGAGACAGCATGAAGTGCGTGGACTGGTTTAATCTTTTAGCCAAAGAATAACAAAGAGAAGAATATTATTCTAAAATTGACATTCGAAAGAATCATGGTGGAGCTTAAATATATATACATATATATATATATATATATATACATATCATATATATATATATATATATATTAAATTTTAAAATATTTCCATAACCAATTCTAATTTGGTTGCTGTGCCATGCACAACAGTAACCCCATTATTCTAATTAGCCTACCACTACTATATATATATATATATATATATATATATATATATATATATATTTGTATGTAATTTTAGGTCTTAGTAATTTTCAACTTAAAGAAAAGTATAATTTCCACACAAACCCCCCCCCCCCCCCATTGTTTTGTCCTTATCCCACAATTATGGAATATCTCTTTCCTACCATAGGAAAAAAAAAAAGGTTAGAAATCGACAAAATGATATAAATTTATTACATACATACATATATATATATACATATATATATATATATATATATAATTCTCACAATTTAAAAAAATATTTTTTCTCAATCCAAATACATCCAAAACTTTCAATAATGTAAGAAAAAAGGTCAAATATTTGCTTTGGTCATATGTAGATCTTCTTTAGTGTTACCTATATATATAGCATATGGGGTTCCAATGATCTATTTACATTACAATACTATAAAAACAAGGATTCCCTCAAATGTATATGTTAGAAATTTTATATAAACATGTATATGCATATTCGTTTTTATAGAATTTCACATAGTTTAAAAATTTGTGGAATAAAACGAGATATGACTCAACTGATTATATATATATATATATATATATATATATATATATATAAAAAAAAACTATACATATATATTGTCAATTTCATGAACTTTTTTTATCTCACCATCAAATGATGGCATAAAATTAAATACTTTACTCATATAATTAAAGCATCTCTTCCTTCTTCCCTCCAAATGTCCTCTTCTAAACTCTTGTTTGTCTGAAAATTACTAGCCAATCCCTCCCTCCAAATCTTCATTTTGTATTCAAAAATGGTGGTTCTCTCTCTCTCTCTCTCTGCTGACTGCCTTTCATGTCTCACAGCCCACCCACCCCCCCTTACCCATACACACACACTGCACCTCTCGTGAATGACTTTCCTTTCTCCCAACGCAACACAACACGACAATCCGCACCAAACCAACCTTGATTTACCCAACCTGCTTCTGTAAACTATAAAAAACATGATCTAATTCTTAACTAATTTTTATGAATAGTAGTACTTATATTTATGTTCTGCTAATAATAGGGAAAAGAAAAAAAAATCAAATCTTGATGTTTTTAATGTTCGTATATATATATATATATATATATTCTTGATATTGAGGTGTTCTTTTTCTGATCAATTCAACTCTGCCCTTGCTCTTTTGACTGCTTCTCTTTATACCTTGTTTTGTCAAAGATTCAATCTTGGTATCAATTTCCATGTCGATTTGAGCTTTTAGAAAAAGAGTTGCAAAGAAAAGAAAAAGAAATGAAATGCTTTCATTTTTCCAACGGAGAGAAAAGAGGAGGAGGGGAAGAAGGGGAAGATGATGGCGTTATTGTTTCAAGAACATCCAAGGTTAATTGGGTTAGGTCACTGAGTATAGCTTCCAGCAGTGTGGAATCCGTGAGGAGGTCTGAGTTTGATTCCGAGTCAAGGGATTTTACTGACTCCTTTGGTTTTTATGAGTTCTTGAGTCAGAGGAGAGCTAATGATCTCCGAGTTTTCACTTTTGCTGAACTCAAAGCTGCTACTAGGGGTTTCAGTAGGTCTCTTTTGATTGGAGAAGGTGGATTTGGTTGTGTATATAAAGGGATTGTTAGGGTTCCTGATCCAGCTCCTGGTGAAGTTTCCAAGATGGAAGTTGCTGTTAAACAGTTGAATCGCAGTGGATTCCAGGCATGCCTCCCTTTCGTTTGTTTATTTGTTTGTTTAAATCTTTTACTACATTCTGAATATCCTCTTAAAACCCTGTTCTTTTCTTCTTCCTTTTTGTGTTCTTTGGACAAGAAAAATCCATTCTTTTTTCCGTTTCTTGTGTTTTACATGACATGAATTCTTGAATATTAAGCAAACAAATTAGGCAGCTGATAAGGTTTAGGTGGGCATAACAAATTAAAGCCTCTCAATTAGCTCAAATTTTACTTGCTTCATTTGTAAAAAATCCATTTCTTTTTTCTCGTGATAGCAATCTTGAAGCTCAGAATTTTTTTCTAACCTCAATAGTTCTGTATGGTTTGTTAGCCCAGATCTGGTAAAGAAAAAATTTCAACCCATACATTTAGTTCATCTTTGACTTCATATAAGCTAGTTTTTCTTCATTCAACATAGAAGGGTACTCAAAAATTCAAACTTTCAGTGTCACTGACTGAATCAAATGAAAGAAATTCATCACTTCAGCAGCCCACAACAATAGACTACCAGAGTTGACTGTTATTGTTTGTTATACCAAAATGGAGAATACTACTGGCTACTTGGTTTTGAAAGCATGATTAGGCATACATTTGACTTGAATCCTACCTATTCCTTATCCTAGTACACGTGATATGCTACTCTACATGTGTTTTTGCTGATCTAAATTTATCTTAATATCTTGATTCAAGATTTTAATCAACTGTTTATGATACAAGGTTATCATCAATTTACACGACCAACCAAAGATTTTAAGCCTATTCCTCTGTAATTTATGTTAAGTTCGTAGTGATTTTTATCTTTAATTGCTGAAAAATCCTCTATACTTGAGTTTTTCATTGCAAGCTTTTATGTTCCCTTTGTCTCATGCGTTTCACTATTCTGCATTCTAGTATTCAGGGGCATAAAGAGTGGATCAATGAAGTGAACTTTTTGGGAGTTGTTAATCACCCAAATCTTGTCAAGTTAGTAGGATATTGTGCTGAAGACGATGAGAGAGGCATACAACGGCTGTTGGTTTACGAGCTTATGTATAATAAAAGCTTGGAGGATCACTTATTGGCTCGTTCTCAATCTCCTCTTCCATGGCTGCAGAGATTGAAAATTGCTCAGGATGCAGCTCGGGGTTTAGCTTACTTGCATGAAGAAATGGATTTTCAGGTGATTTTTACCTTGCTTTTCTAGTACCTTCATTGGTCTTTATAATATCTATGGATATCAATGTCAGCAGTGCTAAGATTGAGCATTTGAATAATATTGTCTCTACGACTAACTAAAATCAGGACATGTTTTGCAAGAGTTAAGTTAAAAGTTGAATCTGCTCCTATAGTTGCTCAATACTGGAAAATACGTGATCAGGTCATCGTTTGCTTCATCCCCATTTGATCATTCTGCAAAGGCTAATGTACTAGAACTACATGGTTATCAAACAAACTACTTGTAATAGACATTAACTACGTTAATATGAACTATTATTGTGGTTTTTCTCTGTATAACATTGGTTGTGTTTGTATGTCTTCGCGATTCTTAGTTTTCAAAGGTGCAATTGTGATACCCCCATACAAGATATGATATATGTAAGTATCTGATACGGAATATTAGCCGAGTCTAGGTAATCATTGTCAAGTTTGAATATCTTTTTGACATAATAAAGACGGTTGCCAAATAATTGATAGTGGATACTATTACGTGCCTTTCTTGGTTTTGATTTGCTTCCTTTTTCCTTTTAGCTAATATTTCGAGACTTCAAAGCTTCAAACATTCTTCTGGATGAAGATTTCAAAGCAAAGCTCTCAGATTTTGGACTGGCAAGACAAGGTCCAGCAACTGGATCAGGTCATGTTTCAACATCTGTAAGTTTCATTTCTAGTCCAGTTGGATATTTACCCTGTTGTTTTGCGAGAAAGAAAATCTCCATTCTCTTTATCTCAGGGTACATGATTCGTAATCCTAGCTTACTGAAATGCTACTCTATCCGTTTTTTCATCAAAAAGGTTGTGTTTGATCACTTTTTTCGGATTCTGTATAGGTTGTTGGTACAGTAGGTTATGCTGCCCCTGAATATGTCCACACAGGGAGACTCACAGCCAAAATTGATGTATGGAGTTTCGGGGTAGTTCTGTATGAACTTATCACAGGAAGGCGAGTATTGGAGCGAAATCTGCCTCGAGGGGAGCAGAAGCTTCTAGAATGGGTGAGACCATATGTATCAGATCATAAAAAATTCCACTTGATAATTGATTCCAGGTTAGAAGGAGAATGTTGCATGAAATCTGCTCAAAAACTTGCATCCCTTGCCAATAAATGCCTCATGAAACAACCAAAATCTCGGCCTAAAATGAGTGAAGTGGTCGAAATCCTTGGCAACATTATTAATGAGATCATAATAACCTCACAACAACAAGACTCTGAACCTGAAGATATGATGAAGGAAGAAGAGGAGAGTCGGGAGGAAGAAGAAGCTGTGTCGTCTGCAAAACAAAATGATCGAAGAAGAGGGTTCGATTTTAAAGAAATTGTCAGCTTCCGTAACAGATCCATTGGTAAGCTGGATTGGAGAAATTGGACTCCTGGTCTGGTAAGAACTTCATGACAATATATATATATATATATATATATATATATTTATGTATGTATATGCAGCTGCAGTTTCTCTGCTGACAGTCTTTCTCCTTTGCATCTGCTAGTTAGTTGTATATACATATAGTGTAATGGAAGGCAGCATTCATTAGGAATTGCTGCCTTACAACATCACTCAGATGCAAATGCTGCCCCATTCACAAAAATTGTCTTTTTTTTTTTTTTTTCTTTTCTTGTGAGTTTTGTGAATGGATTGGTGGGGAGGGAGAAAGATTGTATCTTTTAATTCCTGTTATGTGGTTGTCGGAAGTACTAGAAAAGACATTTCCAGATGGATCTCTACTGGAATCTTCTTCTTTTTTTTAGTACAAGAAATGGACGTCTTTTTCCCACATATCATTGTTCTTCAACAAAAATAACCTTGCATTATAAGCCCTCGCTTAGCAAAAAGTCTATCATAAATGCTACAAGAGATCATGAGTTTGACCGTCATTGTGAACGTCATATAAGAGTTTGAATTTTCCCGAGCAAGTGTTAGACACTCATTATAAGCGTTATATAATAGTCAAAATAAAGTTTTATCCCAAATAAGTGTCAAACACTAGTTGTAAGTGTAAAACTCTCTCAAACAAGTATAAGACTAGGTATAACTTTAAATTGAATCTAGATTAGTCAAAATAGTGATTTTGGATATTAGATAGTTTAACATAACTTTACATTATAAGTACATTGTGAATGTTATAGGAGTTTACGAGCATGGGTTTACTCCGATAAAAACAATTTATCTTAAATTTATATTAGCTGATATATATATATATATATATATATATATATATATATATATATATATATATATATATTACAAATGTTATCATTGTATTGGAAATATCTTTATATCGTGTAAGAAAAAACTTGGGAAAAGTATAAACAAGTTACTACTGGTGGTAGACAGGAGCACGCCAAACAGGTCAAAAACGAACTGCTGGGAGACTTCTCTTTATTTTCCATTCCCTTTCCCTTTATTTTCTTGATCTTTTTACTCATTCCCATAATTAGAAATTCTTGCAGCCAAAGATGACACTTGTCATTCACTCTAAACTTTGAAAAATACAATTGCCAGATGCTAGCCTGTCTTATGATCATATGGTAATAATTTTTGCACAATCTTGACACGCCTCCTTTAACTAGCCAAAAAAGATTTTGGTTTCCAAAACTGCTCAAGAAGATTGACAGATATTAACAAGATAACCTTAAACTAATGACTCATTATTAGTCCAAATGGAATGAATTTATTTTCCTTAATAGGGATTGAAGGACAGCTAGATTCCAAATTAATTGTAGATGGCATCTTTAAAAAATGAATGTTAAAGATAAGTCTAGATTAATCGAGTTAGATATAACATCAGACAAACAACCTACGAGGAACATCCAAAAAGGTTTGGACAACAAACCACACTTGTAGCATAAAGATGAGATCGTTATGGAGGTGGCAATAGTAGACATCATCTCCCACTAAGAATCTTTTCTTGTTTTACTTTCTGATTGCTACGTTGCAATTTGGCCATAGCTTTCTGATTCTGTATTTTCTGAGACATTTCTTTCATACCTTATCATCACAAAGAGGTTAAAGAAATGAAGTAAATTTTAGATTAGTTAAAATCGTGGTGATTTTGAATATTAGACTGAAGAAAAAAAAAGATGAACAACCTTTCATGTACAATTTTATAACATTGACAAATCCTCTAATTGGGGGGGTGGAGGAGGGAAAACCAAAATTCCCAATAAGATAAGCCAACATCAACCCATTCCTATTTTAGAATCACAAACACTTTTGGTAATTGTAGGCAATAATATTACATATATATTAGCCTTTATTACCACCACTATACATGTCATTGATATTATGTCAATCCATTGTCACAATTTTGTGTTCATTTGGCAAAAAGAGGGGATGCTGATGGCCTAGGATAAGCAGAAGGTATCCCTTTTGTTGCAGAAGCATCATCTGCACTGTGTCTCCTTGGCCTTGACCTGTTACTATTATTATTATTGCTGGCATGTCTGCTAACTCTTTCTGACTCCTTGGAGCTTTGAAGTTGCTCCTCGAGTTCCTTAACGACCTCTTCCATTGTCGGCCTAAACCTAGGATCCATACATATGCATCGTAAAGCAAGACTAGCCGCCTTATGTGCTACATCCATTGAGTACTGTCCTTCTAGACGATTGTCCATAACACGAAAAACTTTCCTTTTGTTGGTTAGGTATGGTTTGGCCCATTCTACCAAGTTGTGTTCTCCAGATGGTCTGTTCTTGTCAATTGCTCTTCTACCAGATAGCATTTCGAGAAGAACAACACCAAAACTATACACATCACTCTTGGCACTCAAGTGACCTGAATTATTATAGATACATAAACATTCTTAAACCAAAGCTATGATCTAAGTAAGAAGATTTTCACGATGCAGGTCGAGACATCCATGGGAAAAACCTTAAACACATACCTGTAGCAAGATATTCCGGTGCTGCATATCCATAGGTTCCCATCACTCTTGTAGAAACATGGCTCTTATCACCAGTAGGACCATCCTTTGCCAATCCAAAGTCAGAGAGCTTGGCATTGTAGTTCTGCAATCGTGCATGAGAAGAGAAAACATATTATAGAGACAGATAACTCGATGTATAACTCTTATACATAGTCAAGAAAAGGGATTTCATACTGAATCAAGCAAAATATTCGATGCTTTGAAATCACGATATATCACTTGTGTTTCATTGTTGTGAAGAAAAGCAAGTCCTTTTGCTGCTCCAAGTGCAACTTTCAAACGAAGCCTCCATGAAAGAGGTTGAAAATATGAACCCCCTGTTCAGAAATATTTTCACATCAATGATTGTGAAACTATTATATGGAGAAGGTTCTAGAAGGGAAGTGAGGGGGGGAACTCACTTCTAAACAAGTGGTTCTCTAAGCTGCCTCTTGGCATGAACTCATATACCAAAAGCCTGTGTTCATCCTCCAAGCAGTAGCCAATCAGTTTTACAAGATGAGGATGACAAAATTGTCCCAAATAGTTCACTTCTGCCTAATTTAACCACAAAATTAGCAAGAAAAAGTTAACAAAATCATGATATTTTTTAAGAACTTCATGAGTATTACATTTAATCAAAGTATGGAACTCACCAGCCATTCTCTGTGACCTTGAAAACTTTCTTGGTTAAGCCTTTTGACAGCAATAACAATGCCAGTTCCAGGCTTAGTGGCTGCAAATGAGTTCTCATCAATCCAACCTTTAAAGACAGAGCCAAATCCACCTTCTCCAAGAACACTATCGGGGCGAAAGTTTCTAGTAGCAACCTTGAGATCAGAAAGAGAAAAGCTCTTCAAATTAGAGGACTGCAAGATCTCACCCTCACTCCTTGGATTCGGTGGAACCGAGGATGATGAGACCTTACCACTTGAACTTCCGGAGTCTCTTCCATCTGTGCTTACACTTCTTGAATTAAACCCTGAAGAAATTTATGAATCCAATATCTCAATTAAGTAGCAGCCATCTTACTTAATGAAGAAATTATTGTTGTATAGGCACACACTAAAGCATTTCAAATCAAGAAACGGATTCTCTTATATAAGGGATGAAAAAATCCATCATCCTTTGCTGAATCTTTGCATATATTAATCAAAGTTAGAAACAAAACAAAGAGAAAAGCTCCATACAGTCACCAAAGATATAGGAATTGATCTAAACTTGGTTAAGTCAAGAAAATCAAAACAAAGATGAACTTGTTTTTAGCATCAAGAAGCCTAGAAACTCCAATTTGGAAAAAAAAAAAAAAACAGCACTATATTTTACCAGTTAATCCATCTTAGCCACAAACTGGGAATAAAGTAAACTTTTGTTCTTCAACTGAAAAGAAATGAATAAATGAATACCTGTATGAGAAGGGCTTTCAGCTTTAACTCTGGCACTCAAACAAATACCCATTGAAATGGACAAGGCTTTAAGAGTTCCTTTCCCACAGAGCAAACTTCAAAATTCTTCTGCAGATCATATATATATATACACATACAAATTAAAGAAAATTCTTTACAGCTGTAAAAAAATTGTTTTACAAAACAAAACCAAGGAAAAGCAGATCTACTACGAGTTCAAGAAAGAAGCAAAAGACGTCCCTTTCTTTCTACTCAACAAAAGGTACATACATGGGATTAAATTATAAAAAAAAAAGAAAACTCATTCTTGGTTTTCATGACTTAGTGATAAACAACCCAGAAAACAAAGGAAAAAAATAAATGAAACCAGCTAATAACTAACTAACCCCAAAGAAAAAAGTGATTTTTAACAAAAAAAGAAGAAAAACCCACCTCTGATTTCTCTGTTCCTGTGAAGAAAAAATGAGAAAACTAAGCTACACAGTAAAGAATCAAGAGAAAGACGTTGGAGAAGTGAAGAAGAAGAAGAGGAGGGGTTGATGAAAGTTGGTAGAAGATGGTATTAATGGCGGGCTGGTCCCTTCCCCTTTCCTCCGTTAGCCAAAAAGATTGTCCTTTTATATGTATATACATATATATTATATAATTAGAAAATTTTCATTCTTAACTTTTTAATATATACACTATATATATATATATATATATATTTATATTTCTTCAAACTTTATCGTCTCTTTCTTCAGCGTGGACTGCTGATTGCTGAGTCTTCTTCAAAGAAGAGGAAAGAGAAAGAGAGAAAAAGAAGACCAAAGAAAAAACAAAGGGATTTTGCCCTTTGATTCGATCCCGCTGGATTTGTATCTTAGACTACTTCGACGACTTCTACGTTTGATGGCTTCTTGTCCCTAACCGGCTCGGCTCTGTCGCCGGCTATATGTATTATTTTTTCGTGGAGGAAAAAAACATTCCTCACAAAAAAAAATAAATAAATAAATAAATTCAGATAAGTTCAAATGTATTGTCTTTGTCCGTCTGACTTCTAATTATTTAGACTTTATTTCTGCAAATTTTCAAAATGAAAAAAATAATTATATATTAATAGTATGGAATTATTAGAGCTATGGATTTTTTTTTTTTTTTTTTTTTGGTGAATTATTAGAGCTATGGATAGTTATACTAAAAGAAGCAAAAAATTATACATAATTTTTGAATATTTGATCCACTAATATTATTTTATAGTGATCTTATAATATATTATAAATTTTATTTTTTTTTTCAAAATCAAAATTTGTTCCTTTTTGAAAAAAATTTCAAGACCAACTAAAAAGAAAAATGGGGAAAAGTCTTTAATTCTAGAAAGAATAAAAATCTAAACTTAGCTTTCCATTTGATAAAAACCGGCACAGGTTGGAGACTAAATGGTATATTTTGATTTTACCATTCGTTATTCAGTAATCACTTGTAATTCTGAATAAAATAGAATTGAGTCATCTCAGATTTTTTTTAAAGAGAGGGAAATTCTCTCTGACACCTATTTTTTTTATATACAAAATTCAAACTCGAGATATTGTTTAAAGAAAATCAAACTCTTACCATTTGTACGAAACTAAATAGTATATATAAGTATTTGCATAAAGTTATGACATAATCAATCATTATACTTTCTTTTAAGAGTGAATGAAATGATCAAAAAGGCAAAATTGAAAAATCTTCCAAAAAGAAAATTGAACACACTCTCTCTCTATATATACATCTATCTCTCTCTCATGCAGCTAATTAGCTACGTTACTTCAACTTTTCAAGCAAAATGACAAGTTTGCCCTCATGTATCTATCTATCTATCTACAAGTAATTAATAACAATTATATGTTCTATTTCACCAAACTTAATATCTATTATCTCATATTGCAAAAGAGTACTAAATTTCAAAATTAAGATATTATATTAGGATCACAATTCTTTGTTAGTTCGAAAGAATTTGTCTTTCTAAAGACACTTTTGTAAAATATAATATAATATTATAAATAATAAATTATCCGAAATGATAAGTTTATAAAAAAAAGATATATCTTTATCTAAAAGATATCTTATATTGATATTGATTACAACAAAATATATGACTATCAACAATAGGGATATACAAGTAATAAAATTATGATAATATCAAATACTCTCCTAGTTATTTTTATTGTATCCTAAAGGCAAATTATATAAGACAAATATTGTTTTTATGAAAGTGGCATCCGATACACGCCTTAAAGATAGTTACTGTTTATTATTCTTACGTTTCTTTTTTTTCTATTCTTCTCTTACATTCTTAATTCTTTTCTAATGATGAGATTATATAATATAAAACACAATAATCCCTTATGTATATATAGGAATACATATTTAAACTCATAATTTCGTTAAAATAAAAAATTACGAGTTTATTTATATATACATATAATAGATTTTTTATTTATATATATAATTGCTTTCATACCAATTTGACTAAAATAACTTGAGAAGCAAATTTTATATAAGGTAAACTATCGAGATGACATTTGAACTTTTCAAAATTCTCCGTTTTGCACATGAGATACTTTTATCAATAAATTGACACATCAACAATTAAAACTCAACTTTTTTTGCTAAGGTGTCTGTTTATTGACAAAAGTCTTGGGGCAAAACGGCCATGCCCACACAAGTTCAAGTGTTATCCTCGGTAGTTTATCCCTTTAAATAAATAATATATATATATATATATATATATATATATATATATATATATATTTGTGGTAGTAGTTGTTTCTTTTGAAACATCCAATTTTCAAAAGCACCTAGCAAACCATTTGCTGGAAAGGAAACAAAAACAAAATCATGGACCAACTGTGACTATTTGATTTTGTCTCCCTTTTCCCCAAAATCATGAAAATTTGTAATATTCTCTTTAAAAAAATAGAAGAAAAAAAATTTTGTAGTAAAAAGTGAATTACACACACACTTACCTGCAAATCAATCAATCCCGTGACCCTCACCAAATTCAGCACCTTCTTTTCCTTATTTTTATTAAAATAATTTAAACCCAGAAATAATTTTATATATATTCGATTAATTCTGATTCAACTAATCCGATTAAAATTGTTAAAACATAACTCAATTAGAAATAGATTCACTTATAATATAAAAGATCAGACCTTTGAGTTAAGAAATCTTAAAAAATTTCAAGAAATGAAAAAATAGAAAAATCATTGAATATATATATATATATATATATATTATGTATATAGTGTGTGTAGTTGGTGTTGGCTTCTAGCTAGAGAGTAGAAAGAACGGCTTAAGCCGATAAGCATTGAGAATCTTTTTTTAATATTATAGGAGGGACCAAAGAATATAATTATTTAATTAGATTGCTTAAAGGATATTTAGTGTAATAATTAATTTGATATAACGTACTTAATTACTTGTAACTTGTTTTACTTAAAAATTCATTTAATATATATATTGTGGGGAGAAGCACGATTAATTGTAATGAGTGTAACGTGTTAGATGATGCTTAGCATGTATATTTCTTTTTAAGGTTTGAAATCCTACGTTGTTAACAATTGTTTTTGGAAAAGGTTTGTGACTTAGTACTCCATTTTCTTCTCATTGTATTATTATAATATTATTATTATTATTATTATTATTATTATTTTATTCTAAAACAAATTGTAAAATATTTTGTTTAGAAAGCTGATCATGAAATGTATTTTATTTTTATTGGTAAAATTCGAACTTCTAACATCATGAATAAGAGACGATGTGAGCATTCGAACTTCCAGTCACATGATTAAGGGATGGTGTGAACAATCATCGTGTCACTTGGTTATATATATATATATATATATATAATTACTCGAGTATGTTAAAAAAAAAAATTTGTATGTTTTTTTATCTTGAGAGTTATGTGACCATCATGATATGGTGCAATGAGTTAATTTTAAAATCTTTTACATGATTATTTAATCGAGTTAAAAAATCACGTATAAGATTTCAATTAACTTGTTACACTATATTATAAGAGTTACTTGGTGTAACGTTTATATCAATTTTTCATTTCTTGAATTTGAATCCTCTAGAACACTCTAAGTAACCCTTTTTTAAAAATTTTTTAAATAAAAGTTTTTTTTTTTTTTTTTTTATAACATAATATATATATATATATATATATATATATATATATAATATCTCTTTTTAAGGGCTACTACCCCACTAATCTACCTCCAAATTTAGAATGTTATCGGTAGTGTGGCAAAGGATTTGAGTCCATTGAATGTCAAGACTTCAGTGTATATATATATTTATATATTAGTATCAAAATTTATAGAAGACAAGATATTGTTTTGACATAATAGGTCATGACTTAACTATAAATTATGATACGATAGTTGTTCACATTGTTCATTAACTATAAGGTTCATGATCGAGAATTCGAATCAATCCGTAGAAATAAAACATATTTCATAACCTATTATTTACTTTCAAAACGAAAGAAATTAGTCATTACTATCAACAATATAACTAATATATATTGTATATATATATATATATACATATGTATGTATGTAGAGAGAGAGAGAGTAAGGGGAGTTTGGGAATAGTCAAAGGTTGGCAATTTTGTCTACAAAGGGGAACGAGATTGACGGTCACCAGAAGTGGCCATCTATCCATCCATTAAGTAGGGAACTATTATTATTATTATTTTTTTTTGTTTACTTATAAATTTCTTTGATTACTTTTAAAACCAGATTTGATCCTTAATTTAATAATAGTAATAATTGTCCAAAATGGGACATTAGTCAAAAGAACCAAACACAAAGCTTTTGTCATCAAAGAGAAAAAAAAAAGAAAAAAAAAAGGGTAATTAATATTGTCAAAGTGGCATCCAAATTGAGGTTTACTTTTTACTAACTACATTACAATATTCCACTAAAAAACACCACAAAACTTATACAATTATACACACACACACACACACATATATATATATATATAAAACCCTTTATAAATATTATCCTTTTAGGGACATTTTGAACCTATTCCAACTAATTAACCACTTATTTATTTTGTATTTTTTTTCATTAGTTAAAGAATTGCACCATTTCTAACCCTATTAATTAGGCGCCTACTATCATTAGATGGACTAATTCAGAGTCTAATTATTATTCGAATGAATATTTTATTTCATTTTAAATCTTATATGATGCTTATAGTGAGTATTAAATTTATGTCCTCTGTAATATTTACAATGTATTTTCTGATTGTGTAAAATCAAAGATTATATCTCGAGATTTGTTATACATATTAAAAGAATTGTTAAAAAATTAACACTCCAATAATTATTTATAATTGTTACAAAAATGAAATAATGGACAGGAATGGTGTAGGTAGTACTTGGCTTTTTTTTTTTTTTTTTTTTTTTTGTCCCCTTTTTTTAGGGTTTTGACAATGAACAAAAGTCAAGTTGCAAACCTTAAAAAAAAAAAAAAAAAAAAAAAAAAGGGGTCCTTTACCATTAATGCAAAGCAACAATCAGAAATGGGCAGTTTCTAGATGAGAGGAAGAAGAAAAAAGAATTCAATAATTCAAGAATTCAAGAAAGAAAGAGAAAGTGTCAGCCAAAAAAAAAAAAGATAAGACTCAAAGAACTCAGGAGTCTCATGACAAGCCGACCATCTTTTTTTTTATAATAAATACTAAAACCACTGCTCTTTTGTATGTTTGCATGTCCTTATTGTCCTTTTCATTTATTTGTATATATTTTGTGTCCGAAACTATTTAAACCCCATTAATTCAATTGAGATATGTTTACAATATTTATACATATTATCACTCAAATTCAAATTTTGTATATCTATATACAACCTGGTTTTGTAAACATCTCCAAATTTTGTAAACCTGTTTTATTGTTTCACTTTTTTTTTTTTTTTTTTGATAATTGTTTTATTGTTTCACTTATTTGTGCTTGTCTTGTCCTTGGAATCGTAATCATGAGGGCATGCTGTCGTACAATAGGCAGTGCAAAATTAGATCATTCTTATGAGTTTATTCTCAAAATATGATAAATTTTGGAATTCTTTCCAAAATAGTGTTATTTTTTTATCATATTCCTAAAATAAGGTATCTCTATTTTGGCAAAGTAAAGGCTCATTTTTTTAAATAAAATATTCAAGCATCTATTTTGTCAAAGTAGAGACTCATTTTTTTAAATTAAAAATTAATATATATATTTTTAATATTATTAGAAAATGATAAAATTAAAATTTATAAATAACTTTTAAAAAAATGATGATAAGATGGGTTCACGGGTTTGGTTTGACTGGTCGTTGTTTTTTTTTTTTTTATTTTATGAATTGTCATTTCACATCTCATCTCACATTATTCTTTTTTTTATTCATCAAATAAAAAAAAATTGTGTATATGTATGTATATATATTCTTCAATTAGTGATTATTATATTATATATATTTATGAGAAAATAATTTTAATATTTTTTATGTAAATATATAATATAAATTTATTAAATTATTTACTTAAAAAACATAAATACAAGTCTTCAAATAAAAAATAATAATTAGTTGAAAGAGTTAAAAAAGTAAAAATATAAGAATCTTTTGTTATTCAAGTGTGGAATAATTTTTTAAAAAATTATTAATGACTTGTTATTTCATGTCATATTAGACTTTATTTTTTTTAAAAAAAATAAATCATCAAATATATAAAAGATTTTTTATTTGAATAAAATATTTTTATGTCAATATATAATATAAATTTATTAAATTACTTAATTCAAGAATATAAAAACAAATCTTAAATTAAAATTAATTGAATATATAAACACAAATAAAAAAATTTACTTCACATAATTACATAAAATATTATTTTAATATTATAATATATTATAATTTCAATTAATTTTTACATCACTTTGTTAAATATAATATAAATATAATGATAATAATTAATAATAAATATAATCTATATTATGAAAATTATATTAAAAAAATGTTTATAAATTAATATTATTAGAAAATGATAAAATTAAAATTTATAAATAACTTTAAAAAAAAATGAGGAAAGTATACTTTAAATATTTTATTAAAAAAATGAGCATTTATTTTGTCAAAGTAAAGACCGAATATTTTATTAAAAAAAATGAGCTTCTACTTTACCAAAGTAGAGGTACCATATTTTAAGAATATGGTAAAAAAGTAACATTATTTTGAGAAGAATCCTAAAATTTGCCTTATTATGGGAATAAACCCCCATTCTTATGGTCCAAAGTGCAAGATTCCTTTTAAATGAGTTCTAACTTTATCCATTGAAAAATAAATATAGGTAAAAGTTTTCATTTTTTTTTTCAAAATATTTGTCCTTCATTGTATCTAGAAAAATCTTCAAATTGAGTTATAAATTCCTACTTTTCACCACGTAATTTTTAATTTTTTTTTTCTACTATATTTTATATTTTTAAAGAAAATGTATGTATAATATTACTCAAGTTGACATTTAAAATTTTGGAATTGTCAATTTTATTTTTTGGGGTGTTGGTGATGAGGGATGGGGATGGTAAGGGGTAAGGGGTTCTAGTGGTCTCACAAGGTTCAAGTTGGTATAATAAAATAAAAATGGACAAAGAAAAAAGTGAATACAGCCATTCCTGAACAGCTTCATTTGACTGGTGGATGACTACCTGGTTGAGTAACCCCATATATACATTCATATATATATATATATATATATATATATATATAGAAAGAGAGAGAAGCCCTACGAGTCAAACCATCCTAATATATATGCATACATATATATATATTTTCCTGCATATTATATTTATTATTATTATTATTGTAACTCGAATTTACAATCTATCAATCTCGTTAAACTCTTACATTACACTTTTAAAGTATAGAATGATAGTTATTTACCTTGTTCTTTAACCATAAAATTAAATATTCGACTAAATGAATAGAGTCCATTTCATGACCAGCTATATTTACCAACAATATGAAAAAGTAAAAACAAGAAGAAGAAGATAACAAGTTAAAAATCCTGACAATTATACGAAATGCATCCAAAGTCTTTTATGGGCTTTTGTCCCTTTCTCAATTGATACAAAGTTGACTGTCTAGAAATTCTTCCAATCCCTTTTTTATCTTTACTTGACAAGAAATGGTTGACATTCTTCAACTTTCATTTCATGCCCTTTTAGGTGATTATCTTTGATAATAATGCTTTTCTCTATTAATCTTCGACAAGAAGTTTGATTTATATATATATATATAATTTTGAGTTTTAACAAAACTCGAGAAATAGATGTCAAGAAAGTCTAAATACATCATCAACTTGCAAGTATAAGTGTATAAGATTTAAAGACTTCACCTAAATCACCTTACCTTAATAATCATGTGAATAGAGAAAATTAGGAGCTTCTTTTTTACTCCTATGACTTTCCTAAATGTGTTTTTAACACAAAATCGTTTACAAAGTCTTCTTCATGTTGACTTTAAAGATACTCATGTTGTCCACTTCTGAAGCAATTTCTAACTCGTAAAAATAACAATCATGACAATGCTGCATTTTATTGACCAAACAAAGCACACTGAAATTTTTATTAAAGTATACAAAGATAGAAGTTTATGTTATGGATTTCTAATAAATTTCTGAATCTAAGTGACATCGAACTTTTTATAAAACAAACAAGTGTTGGAAAAGTTTATTTCTCGAACTTTCTCAACTCTAAATTAATCACTAAAGTAAGTATTGGATATCAAGTTTAAGACTAAAAAGAGCAAAAAGAGATAAAGAAAAAGCAAAAGAAAGAGACATATGCATTCCTAGAAGAGTTTAGGATATAAAGGGTAGTTGGATAATTACTCATACATGTCAAGTGGGGGTTTATGGCTATGGGTGTGAAAAAGTGACTGCATGAATAGACCTGTCTTCAGCTGTGATGGCTATGAGAATTCATGAGAAGTGGGCATATGACTAGATTTAATGGAGGTATGAAGCAAAGGATTTTGAGGAACAAGAAGAAATTTTCTCAAGGTTTCCTAAACCAAAACTTTCTAGAAAAAGTTGTGTTATGACTATCAGTTTCCTGCCTAGTTCTGGAGAAGAAATGAATGCTGCCTATCAAAGACTACTTAGTAATGGCAAAAAGCAACTATAATGAACTAAAACAGGAACCTAGTAAACCTCTTAAGAACTAAAACTGCACATATATGTAACTTAATCAAAATCCCAGAAAGGAAATTGTATATCTGCAGTGAATAAAAAATTAGTTACATGAAGGACAAGTTAAATTATCTGAACCACTTATTCATCAAACCATTGAACAAAAGTTTCGATGATAGAAGTAGAAACACCAGAAAGTTTGCAACTAATGTCAGGAAAAAGCTTGAGGCTGGGAAAATCTACTTTGTTTAAGAATTTAAGCACTCTTCTTCACAGCAGAAGACTTGATGATGTCAATAAACTTGGGCTAGTTTATGAAGATGTAAAAATTTGAAGTTAGCACAACATTCCCGAACAACTCCCACAAAAACAAAAAATGATGAAGCTAGAATAGGATAGATTCAAATGACAAACCTTAAGGTAAGCTTCTCCGACCAATCAACAACCGGATCTTGCTGTGTGGCCAATTCTGCAGTTCACTCCATTTACAGAATCTGCATTATCAGTTAATGAAATTGCTGTTGCAAATTGAAGCTAATGAAAGAGTTGAGTATGCAATTCTCTTCCATGTATTTACCTACCTAGTTTACACTGAAAATGTAACTTACAATGCAAAATAGGTGATTAATGAGGTTGAAATTGTACCTCTATATATGATCCTGGTTGATGCAGCAACATCTGTGCCAGCATTATCATGAACCCAATTCCTCAGGTCAAAATGAACCTGCAAGGGAAAACCATGGGCAAAGAGAGGAAAACAAATGAAAAATGTCAAACATAAGCAGCTGAAATATAGACCCACTACTATATGCAACCCTAAGCAGGACCAATAATGCTCATGGGTGAATATTAGGCTTAGTTATACCTCCAGACACTAGTTATTCAGCAAATGATATGTTTGTTAAAATATCTCCAACCTATATATCAAAAGTAAAATTCCCAAAAGTTGAAAGAGCAAACTTTTAAATAAATAAATAATGAAAAGCTACTTAAACTGATCATGAGTTTATGTTCTCTAGCTCATTCAATGTGTGCCATGAGTCTGCTGCTAGAGTCGATTTCAAAAAATCATCCTAAAAAGAAAGTAGAAGACAAATACATATCCCTCTTATAGCTTGAAATACAAAAGAGATCTTCAAGCACATAATAGCATTGTTGGTAATGAGTTTCAGCAGTCTTTCTGAAGCATCTCATTAAGAAGGACAAAGAAAAGGTGTCACTCTAAGACAGTGCCAGTGAGACAGGGGATCTTAATAACCAAAAATAAAAATTAAAGAAATTTTCAATCAATTTAGCAAACTATTAAATTTTCTACTACTATAAACATACATTTATTGATGAGAAAAACTCAATAGAAAGCCCAATAAAACAAGAATTTCTATATCCACTAGGGTGCCAAGTTTTTTCCAACTACTTGCAATAAATAAAAGATTCCAGTTCGCACCTCTTAGGTTTCTATTTCATGCTGCTTTCAACCAACCTCAATAGCCCGTGATTGATGAATCATATCAAAAGTATTACCCAAGGGTTGTAAACCGGAATTTATCATGTCATTGTAAAGCATTTCAGCTTCATTCCACTTGCCATCCTCACAGAGAACTTTAATGGTCATGTTAAAACTTGCTGCGTTAGGAACCATGCCTTTTTCACACATTTCTTTTATCAGCATCATTGCTCTATAAGAGCTAGCTTGTTTGCAATACCCATAGATCAATGTATTGTATATTATATAATTAGGTTTCAAATTCTTCTCCTGCATTGACCTGAACAGCTTCAAAGCTTCCATCATATTACCCTGAGAACACCAACCATGTATCAGGACACCATAGGTGCAAACATCTGCAGCCATGCCAGCTTTCTCCATTGCGGAAAGAATTTCAAAAGCTTTTTCCATATCATTGGACCTAGCAAAGAAATCAATAAGAATCGTATATGTCACCTTGGAAGGAACTATGCCTCTCCCCTCCATTTCACGAACAAATTCCATAGCTCGTGATAGAGTCCCATTTCTGGATAGACCTAAAATTAAAACATTATAGGTGATTAATGATGGTGTCAAACCGGAAGACTTGATCTTATTAAACAACCTCATTGCTTTATCCACCCTTCTAATGCTGCAATAACCTTCAATGAGTATGTTGTAAGTAACCAAATCCGGATGTAAGCCAGCTTTTTCCATCTGACTCACCAATTTCTCAGCTTCGGAGACTCTCATCTGAGAACACAAACCTCCAATCAAAGTGTTGTACGTCACAACGCTGCACAATACTCCTCTCTCCCGCATTTCATCAAACAGTTCAAAGGCTTTGCTCACTTTTCCATCGTTGCAATACAGGTGCATCACAGAATTATGTGTGAACAAGTCTGGTAATACACCATCTCGCTTCATTTTCTCATATAACTCAAGTCCATCTTCCTTAAGTCCTCTCTTGAAAAACCCATTAATCAAAACAGTGTAGGTATACTGGTTAGCAACCAAACCTAACTCCTCCATCTTACAGAACAAATTCTTTGCCTTATCTGTGTCCCCAATTTTGAAACAGCCACCAATCAAAGTAGTATATATCACCACATTAGGAGACAAACCCAGATTTTCCATCCACGTCATAACCTCAAAAGCCCTATACAGTTCACCATTTTTACAACAACCCTTTATCATTATCCCAAAACTATACACATCCAAGACAACTATTCCACGCATTTCATTGAAAATGCTCCAAGATTTCTCGTAATTATCTCCCCGAATAAGAAAATTCAGCAAATTATTGAAAGTAATAGATGTTGGGGTAAGGCCTTTACCAATCATTTCGCGCAAAAAGGAAACCGCTTGTTCTGGCGATTCAAATTTTACATAGGCATTGATAATAGTCTCATAAAACTCAGTAGACGTACCAGACTGAGATTGAGTAGTTAAATAGCTCAAAAGAGAAGATACTGTGAATGACGTTGAGGTGATGCGCTCAGATAATATCCTCAGTATCAAAGATTGCGCGTGTGAGAACATATGCCATGAAAGAAGCTGATTTAGAAGAAGCGATATGGATTCTTGAGTATGTTGAACGCCTAGCAATGCCGACGAATCGAAGAGTTGCAGAGCTCCCACTGGCGGCAGTTTTAGCATTTGAGAGAGAACGGCGATTCCCTCCCGTCTTCCGCACCTTAACATTTTGATGGGATCATACGTTTTTTAGTGAGATTCAGTGCAAAACAACAAGAAGGATTGAACTGTGCAATTTATTTAATGCATCTGCAGGCTGGAAATCAATCATTTTCGGATTCTTTCCCTCGTCGGGCGGGAGCCATTAAGAGGTATAAACAAGAACTGGAAGTTTGAGAAGGAAGAGTATCACTAGCTTACTGTTTGAATAATATTTTTTTTTTTAGTCAAAATTGTCAAAGCCGAGTATTAGCTGAATTTGGGGAAATAATTCATAATGTTTGGAGAAAAGTGTCATTTTAACTAAATTTTTGTAATTAATCATGTAAATCATCAATTTAATTAGACTTAGACATGTGACATCCACTTCAACGTCCTCTTGTGCTCCGCTGCGTCCGACTCCTAATGTGTAGATTTTTTAGTA
The DNA here is from genome assembly GCA_025388415.1 of Cynanchum wilfordii. NCBI lineage: Eukaryota > Viridiplantae > Streptophyta > Magnoliopsida > Gentianales > Apocynaceae > Cynanchum > Cynanchum wilfordii. Next base: position 125,119 of record JAHSUH010000118.1, read on the forward strand.
TTTTTTCCCGATTTAATTTATCAAAAAATTTTCAAACTCGTTATCTTCTTAAACTGTGTAGGTATTGTAAAAGACATTTTTTTGTCATTTATAATCTTGACTTTTTTTTTTTCTTATTGCATATATTTTTTTTATGATAACTCGTCTTATAATAATGTATTGATATTTAAAAATGAGTTTAATTATAACGAAAACGATACTAAGTAATTAATCATAAATACATAAATAATGCTAAGTCTATTGTTGCATCATGGTCGTAACACTCTCATCACGGATAAAAAAGTTTATTACGAATTGTGCTTTATTCCCATAAAAAAGAACTGAGCTCTTAATCTCATAATAATTAAGAGATGAAACGAACAATTACTCCACTACACCTTGCAAATTATAAAAATATATAATTTTTATGTTACGGAAATGTTGACTTTTTATTTACCATTTTCTTGGGGTCCAAGCTAAAGAAATTTAGACTAATTTGTGCTATTGTAGCTTCTTTGGCACGCTCCTTTTACATATATATATATATATATATATATAATGGCCCTCCATGCCTACTCAATATACCTTTTATATATATATAATTTTTTTTTTCTTTTTTTTATGGTAGAAAAATATGTAGTGTAATTAATTAATTTAAAAATGAATTGCATTATATTTCAATAATATTATGTGCAATATTATTTTTAAAATGATTAAATATATATATATATATATATAATCAAATGTCAATTTTCAAGAAATAAAATATTAGTTGCGTGTCCTCTCAACTTTTATATTTTTATTTAGTTCATATGAAATAATATGGGAACTAATTTTTTTTTTCTTTCTATTTTTCCTTTTTATACCTTGTAAATAGAAATATGCTTAACTTTCCTTTTACTTTAAATTTTATAAATATATATATATATATATATATATATCTTTTGACTTTTGTTCAATTTTTTTTTATTATTATTATTTTAATGAATTATGAATTATGAGTTATTTTTGGTCAGAATTTTTCGTACTAATCACATGTCAATTATGTAGTAAAAGCTTTAACAGCTTTCTTCACCAATTTACTTTTAGGTCTCAATTATTTATTTTTAGGTATGCAAACTTTTTTTTTTTGAGCCATTTCTTGATATGATTTGATTTCCTACTTTCTTTACTTCATATCTAAATTAATTTAAAGTCGAGTCTCAAATTTTTTTTTAAAGAAGTCGAGATAACAAAAAGATGTAACTTAAACTTCAAAGCGTAAATGAGTTAATAAGGAGTTCTTTTCGAATATCGAGAATTCGAACTTTAACTCATGTCGTTTAAAATTTGGGACTATAGCTTCTTTCTCTTGCAAAGAACCAACCGGCTGGAACAGTGATTAGTTTGAATGTGGATTAACTTAAAGATACCACATCAAAAAGTTGAAATGAATATATACTGTTACATAAAAAGAAACTTATATACTCATAATAATATTAAGTAATTGAATCGGACTCATAATCGTGACTCGAACGTGTTATTCGGATTTGTAGGTGCCAATTATGTGACCTATGATTTAAAGTACTTTTTAGTTTTTACCACAGTCGGTCCGCTCCCATCCGATACGCTGTCGTTACGTACATCTTTCTTTTTTCCTTTGTTTGATTCTGATTTTTGAAAAATGGTGTCCTATAAATAGGAGGCGCCTCTCTACGTTAACTTCCCTCTTCTTCTGGAAGGGAATTTCCCCTGTCAGAGATTGGTTGTTTCGTTCCCCCTCAGAATTTCACCAAGGTAGGTTTTCGAATTTCAAAATTTTGAATTTCGAATTCTTTCTGAAATTTGTCTAATTTATGTTGTGATTTCTTTGTTTTGATTTTAGATAGGGTTTCCAATTGATTGATTAAGTAAAACCCTAGAATTTTGTTCCGATCAGATTTGCAGGGGTTGTTTCTTTATTATAGTCTTGCAAACAAATCAAGATGCCAGCCACAGCAGGAAGGGTTCGCATGCCGGCGAATAACCGGGTGCACAGTAGCGCAGCTCTACAGACTCACGGCATATGGCAAAGCGCGATAGGTTATGATCCTTATGCGCCGACTAACAAGGATGATAATAATAAGAAATCAGCGAATACTGTAGCTGTAGCTGCTTCTGCTGAGCCCGAGGGCGAAAACGCATACGCCAGCTTCCAAGGATTGCTGCAATTGGCCAAGATCACGAATTCCGTTTCGGACGAGGCCCGTGGGGCGTGTAAAAAGTGTGGTAGGGTTGGGCATTTGACTTTTCAGTGTAGGAATTTTTTGAGTGTTAAAGATGAGGTGAAGAAGGATGGGAAGGACGATGATTTGATTAGGGAAGTCGTGTTGGAGAAGCTGAAAGGGGAAAAGGTGAAATTGAATGGGAATCTTAAAGATAAGGTGGAGGGTGGGGAGAACAGCGAGGAGGAAGAGGAGGAAAGCGAGATTTCAGATTCTGAATATGATTCTGAAATTGAGAGGATTATTGCTAAGAAGTATGGGAAGAAGAGTAACGGTAAAAGAAAATTGTCCTCCGGCAAGAAAGATGATGATGATGAGGAGGATGATGAAGAGGATGAAGAGGAAGAGGGTAAGAAGAGGAGTAAACGGGGAAGGTCGAAGAAAAGGAGCAGCAGAAAAATGGCGAGTAGTGATTCAGAGGATGCTGATGAAGGAGGTAGAGGCAGGAAAAGGAAGAACAAAAGGAAGGAGAAAAGATGTAGAAGAGATGACTACTCCTCCTCATCATCAGATGACGGAGAAGATCGAAGGAGGAAGAGGAAGACTAGACAGGAAAAAAGAAGAAGGAGAAGTCACAGGCATTCCTCTGAGGATTCTTCTGAAGAATCTCCTGAGAGAGGCCACACGAACAAGAGGAGAAGCAGGAGGCTATCTTCACCTTCTGATTCTGATGTCAGTGTATCCGATGATTCAAGAATTGGTAGGTACAAGAAAAGGAATGACAAGAATTGCAGAAAACGCCACCGTGAGAGGGAGAACTGATTGATTACTTGCTGCATTGTTACGATAAAATCCATTCAATTTGTGAGGATTTGCAAACTCTTTCCTACTTCCCATCCTTCCCTGAAAACAAAAAAAAAAAAAAAAAAAAAAAAGAGTGAAGAATTGGTCGTTTGATTGTCTTTTGTATTTGTATTGTATTTTCCCAATTCGGTTTGTTTGTGGGGTTATTTGTATACTTCTTGGTTTGTTTAATGAAATGGACTTGCAGTGTGTTTGTGTGTAGATGTATCTCATGATCAAAATATTCGGTTTGAGTTATACATAATGAGATCTTGTGGAGTTGTAGTTCCTTTTCTTTCTATTCACATACAACACAGTAAAATGGTTGCAGTGGTGGAAGAAGAACACTTGAAATATTACTTTAGCTTCCCCCTACAAGTCACATGATGTTGAATTAATTCATCATGTAACCTAACCATTGGAAGCCACAAAACACACATTAAAATTTAAAAGAAAAGAGCAAATTTGAGACCTTGCCAACATCTTCAAGAACAGAAAGAGGCTTGAAGCCTTCTTCTAGGATTGTAGACGGTGGCCATTGCTTCTTGGATTCCTCTGGATGTGAGGAAAGCTTTTTATAGGCCACTTACTTATTTAAAATTAAATGGTTGTTTATCACCACTTTTTATCTTCACGGAAGAAATAAATCTTGTATAATGCATAAGAGAATATGCACAAAGATTTAGTGTAGTAGTAAAGGGGGTTCAATAAGAGGTTAAGGGTTTACTGAATACTATTCAAAGTAAAACTCAATGTAAGTAAATATGCACAACTTCGGTTAGATGTCAAAGGTTCAGTGGGGGGTTAAAAGTTTGACACTTGATATAAGTGAGTAGACATAACTTGGGTTAGATGTCAAGTGATTAGTGCGAGGTTAAGGAGCTTATTGAATACTACTCAAGATCAAGGGTTTGGTATGATGTTAAGGGTTTGACACTCAATGTAAATGAATAAGCACAACTTGGGTTAGATGTCAAGGGTTCAGTAGGAGATTAAAGACTCGACACTCATTATGAACGAAGATTTAGTGTAGCAGTCAAAGGTTTAACATTCGATATAGACGCAACTTGAGTTAGATTCAAATTAAGGGAGAAAATGTTTTACACTCATATATAAGAGAGTAGGCACAACATGGATTAGATTCAAATTAAGGTTTTGACATTTGCTTGCACAACTTAATTAGATCCAAATTAATCAAATAATAACTTTGAATAGCAAATCGAGAGTTGCTGGCAGAGTGGCGGAAGGACTCCTCCCCAAGCCCCCCATTGCGAGGGATCGACACCTCCCCTTCCCCAATTGTATCAAAAAGCAAATGACTCATCTTTACCGCTAAAATATAAAACAATAAAATATATGAACTGGATCCATAATTCGGTCCACAAAAGCTTAACGTTGCAGCATGCTCCCACCACGCAGAGGTAGAGGATCCGGGGGCCTAAGGCGAAATCGGCTGGGGGCCTTTTTAGTTATTTATTTTTCTAGCCTTTTGAGATGCAAAATCGGTTATTATATCTTTACAATCAATATATTCTAACATTTCATTTCTTCTTTCTTTGTTTTTCTTTTTTTTCAATAGATAAAATAGCTAATTCATTTAATCTATATTTTGTGTCATGGTTGATCTTAAATAGGATTTGATTAATTTTAATTTAGAAAAACTTCTTTCAGAGCTAAAAAAATTCAGGTATTGTTAATAATATTCTATATGCAATATATGTATTTGGAAAACAATCTAATACTTTAACATAATTTAATATATCTATAAGACTATTAATTTCTTTTGTTTAAAACTTCTATCAATATTTTTAATTAAAATAAATCAAATCCATCAATATCGAATAATCATTAAATTTTTAAATGACTTTCAAGATTAATACAACATTTTTTTAATGTTTCTTCATTCAAAGTTTTGAATTTTTGTAAATCAAATAAAAACCAAAAAATATTTTCATAATTCTAACAAGTGTTCAAATCTAGTTTCAAGTGAACATATTGATTTATCAACAATATATAAAAAATATTCAATACGAAAAGAATCTTCAAGAGAATGCATAGTCTCATTATTATTATTATCATCAAATTTTTTTTTTTGTAAAATTATGCGTTTTTCACGAAATTTAGGTTCAATATCCATTTCAATAGCCATTAATTTAAGATTCCAAAGCGGATTCAAAACCATTCTCCCTATAATTTTTAAAATAACTAATTAGACCTTTTAGTTGATCTATAGCTACATCTATATGCATTTCTTTAGATTGTAAACTTTTTACTCACAATATTAAATAAGAAATAATATGTCATACCAAATATTCATTCCAAAAATTCAAAATTCTCAATCTCATAAGTTGCTAAACACATAGCTTCACTTTTAATTTTAGGATCTTCACTACTACTTGATAATTGAAACAAAGCATCTCTTATTTTAGGAGCTTGGAATTTAATAGCTTTAACACTTTCAATTCTACTATTCCCACGGTGTTTGAGATAAAGATTTAATGGATAATTTACATGCATTATCTTGTAAAATTCTTCCACCTTTTAGTTGAAGAAGCAAATAAAGAATAAATCCTTTTGAAGATCCAAAAAAAAGTAATAGCTCTAGGACATGAATTGACCATATCACATAAAACTAAAATTTAAGTTATGACAACCACATGGTGTATAAAAGCTCTAGGATTGATGTCTAATAATCTTTTTGTACTCCTTGATTCTTACCTTTCATATTAGATCCATTATCATAACCTTGACCTCTTATATCATTAACATTAAGTTCATACTTTTTTAAAATATAAATAAGTTCATCAAAAATACCTTTACCAGTTGTATCATCAATTTTTATAAACTCTATAAAATACTCATTGAATTTTATAGGACTAACTAAAACATCAACACACCTTAAAATAAGTGTCATTTGTTCTTGGTGACTTATATCGGGGGTGCAATCAAGAATTATAGAAAAATATTTGACTTCCTTAACCTTTTTTAATAATGGTATTTCTTATTTGTGAAGCTAATAAATCTATTATTTCATTTTGAATAGTGTTACTCAAATAATGATTAAAAAATACCATTTTTGATGCGTCTAACATGATCTTGCATAATAGGATCGAATCGCTATCATTTCAATTAAACTTAAAAAATTACCATTATTTTTCTCATATAATTTTTCATTTGTTCCACGAAAACCAAGATTATTTTTTGAAAGGTGTTTTACTATAGCTATAATCCTTACTAAAACCTTTCCCAATGTTCTTTTTCTCTATTAATTTGTTCTTGTAAATCTTTATCAATGGTATTATTAATTTTTAATCTTGTTTCTAATTCAATCCAATAGCTCATGTTAGTAATATGTTCGGACTTATTTCATGACATTTAAGTTTTGAACTAAGATTCTTCCAATCCCTAGTGCCTTGATTAATGAATTGATTACTTATACATTTTGAATCAAACAACTTGCAGAAAAACAATAAACTTTATCTAAATATTTTGAATATACTATGCCATTGTCTATCATGTATTTCTCCATTAGATAATCTACGTTTGTAAAATAATGAAGAGAAATGTCTATTATCTTTATCTTTTGGAAATTGTATATCTTTATATCTTATTGGACCTTTTTCTATAATCAAGTCTCTAAATTTTGTATTAATAATATTCTAATTTCCGGATCATAAATATTTTCATTAAATTTCATTTCTACTATCTAATTTTTCTTTTTCTAAATATTCATCAATTTCATCATCTAAATTAGTTTTAGTAACATTTTGAACATTTTCTTCTTTTTCTCTCTCATTATTATAAAAAAAAAATATTATTATTATCTAATAAATCAATATCAATTTTTAATTCATGTTCTACTACTTCATTATTTGTACTAATTACGTCATCTTTTTTATTACCAATAATCAAATTTATTCAAGTGCACCGTTGTGATTCAGGAGGTTTTCAATTCTTCTTTTTTTTTTTTTTTTTTTCATAAAAGATCGTATTTTCTATTTGACATAATAAATAAAAACATAAACAATAAAAAGTTTTAACACACTATTAAAAAAATAAAAAAAAACGAGTACAAGAGAGTCCAATCTCAATCAATAACAAACAAAATTAACAAAATAAATAATATATTCTATAAAAAAAAAAAAGATAAAACTGTTTAAACTTGAAGATAAGACTTCTTTTTAGAGATAATACCCTTTTGCTTTTAGATTTGAAATTCAAGATTGAATAATCGATCTACTAAATATTTGGAAGGCTGGTTTTGGTAGATCAAGAGTACTCAAGAATTTGGTTATATTCTTTGAAAGTAATTGAAGAGAAATATTTCTTATTAAGATCTCTATATATAATAAATTTTTTATTTAAAAAAAAAAAAAAAAAACCCAACGGCTATTTTATATATCCAACGGTCTAGAGACTCCAACGGTCTACAACTAACGGTCCTCAAATTGGAAAATTGGAGTATATTATAATTTTATTAAATTGAACATTTGGACTAACGGTCCTCAAATTGGAAAATTAGAGTATATTATAATTTTATTAAATTGAATCACTACCAATGGCTTTTATTGGGCCTTATGTTGGATTTTTTTTTATTGGGCCAAAGGTTTTTTTTTTAAAAAAAAAAAAAAAAAGTTTGGGGGGCCTTACTGGGCCTTATGTTGGACTTCCTTTTACTGGGCAAAAGGTTTTTAAAAAAAAAAAAAAAATTTGGGGGCCTTATTGGCCTTATGTTGGACTTCCTTTTACTGGGCCAAAGGTTAAACAAAAAAAAAAAAAAAAAAAAAAAAAAAAAAAAAAAAAAAAAAAATCAATTTGGGGGCCTTCTGCCGTTGCGGGGCCTAAGGCGGCCGTCTAACTCGCCTTAGGCTCTGCACGGCCCTGCTCCCACGTGGCGGTTGAGTATTCTCCAATCCTTTCATGCCAGATAAAATAAAACTATTAAACCTTAAATGGAATCCTAGGTTTAAGATTGATAAAATGGGGTGTGTGTTACAGTGAGTGAATTAACAAGAAAGAAAGAAAGAAAGGAGATGCCGATGAGCAGAATTTCAGGATCAATTATTAGTAGTACTCCAAAAGTAGACTTAGTTGTGGACATGGGCAACCCATTTCTCAACCTCACCGTCGACGGTTTCTTGAAAATCGGCACCGTGAGAATTTCTTTCTAATTATTGTTGATTAAATTTTGATGGGTTTCTGTAATTCTTCACTGATTGAATGTTTGTTGAATTGGGGTTCGTTTTAATCTCAGGTTGCCGCTGCCAAAGTAGTTGCAGAGGAGACTTATCACGCTGTCAAACGAGGTATAATTTTATTGAAAATTTACTGTTTTTCCTTTGAATGTTTTGGGTTTTTCTCAAATTTGTCTTAAAAACTTCAAATCTTCAATATATTGGATAGTATGGATATATATATATATATATGGTCCTTGTATTTGATTGTTTCAATTTGAAACTTGTTTGCAGGGAAGGTTTCAAAGCACAACTTTGAGGAATCGGTGAGATATTTCTTGGCTTTATTAATGATTCTTTTGATGATATGTAGTCTGTGTGTGTTAGATTTATGCAGTTTTTATTGGATAAATCAAACTAATACAAATTTTTAATAATAATACAATACAAATTAAATAGTTAGAATTCGAATTCTAGATATCCTATTAGTTAAAAAATAATAAATTATCACTTATAATTAAATATATTCTCTCAACTGTTTGGCTCGTTTCTCCACGAGGTTGGACTGTCATCTTAAGTTAACTTTATATTAATTAATATAATATTATCTGTTTTGGATCTGAACCCTCACAGTTTTATTTTTAAACCAAATGTTTTGTGATATTTTCAACAAATTTCTTGTTTTTAAATATATATATATATATATATATTATTAAAAAATAGGAATTTATCATTCGAGTCAAACTGAATTAGTACGAGTATTATTTAACATGCAGATTTGTATTTGTTTTGTTTTACCCAGTTAAAGAAAATGTGTAAAGAAGGTGCATACTGGGGTAAGCACCATTTTATTTCAGTCTTTTTCCTCAACATTTTGCTTTTGTAATAATCTGCTTAATAATTTCTCATCTCAAAAATTAACAGGAACAGTAGCTGGAGTATATGTGGGAATGGAGTATGGTGCAGAGAGAATCCGTGGTGCAAGAGATTGGGTATAAATCTACATTCATCATATTATTATTTTTGTTTCTTACAACAAGAATCTTGAACCTTCAATGAAATAAAACTGTTCCAGATGTCACGAAGAATAGATAGAGAGAGACATGATAATAATAAGTAGGAAAATTTTATGATCTTAAACTTTAGGACAAAGTACAAAAGTATCTAACATGTTATTTGTCTTCCTCGAAGTAATAGTCTGATTGGCGTGACTCCCTTACTTAAAAGCTTTATGTCTTGAATTCAACTCATTTTAAAGACGATCTTGTATTCTATTTCAAAACAAGTGAATCTCTTGTACTCCATAAACTGTATGTTGTGTTGTAATCTTGAGAATCTCCCACATAGATTCCTTTAAAATTAGTCGATCATCTTCATCAGCAATTGGAGTACTAATTGTCTGGTAAATGCAGCTCATGTTGTTCTTCTTGGCTATTGTTTTCCCCTGATTTTGCAGAAGAATGCCATGATTGGGGGAGCATTGACAGGGGCACTAGTTTCAGTAGCTAGCAGAAAAAGTAGAGACAAGATTGTGATAGACTCCATTACAGGTGCTGCAGTTGCAACAGCTGCTGAGTTTATCAACTATCTTACTTAGAACAAGAAACGTTTTTCAAACTGTTCGGACTCGATGACCATAAAATCATAATAATAAACATCAGTTTCTGTTAATTCACATTTGAGCATAATCTCTCTACTTTTATTTCTCAGCTACTGTAAATCATAGTATATTATCACTTGGGAAACTGTTCAATGAGCTTCAACAAGCTATAAGTCTCAGCGTCTGGCCTCGACCCGCCAAGAATCATCCTTTTCAGAAGATTTGGATCATATTTCTTGGCCTTAACATATGCTTTAATCAATGTATTGTAAACAAAAGTGTACCTTGCATAATTAGCATCTTTTAATTCTGCAAACAGTTTCTCAGCATTTTCTACGTCACCAATGTCAGCAAACATATCAATTATCAAAAGTGTAGTCTCTAGCCATGGAGTTGATCTTCTCACCTTTGTGTTTGCTAATAGATCACTTCCCAATTCAAGTGTTTTAATACCTTCTTTAACTAACCCTGATTTCAAACAACCTAAAGCAAGATGTCTGAAAGTAATAGCATTTGGTTTGCATCCATTTTTCTCCATCTCTCTGTACAGTGAAGTTGCTTTAGTGATAAATCCATGTTTGCAGTACACAGATATCATTGAATTGAACTGTTCTGATGATGATTTCAATGCCTTTTTTGTTCCCATCTCAAAGAAAAGCTCTTCAGCTCGACCTATTTCTCCAATCCTACCAAATGCTTCAATAGCCAAAACATAACTCTTTGTCCTAACATTTGGTAGTCCTAGAATAATGTTCCAAACTCTTTCCAATTCCTTCTGATTTCCTAAATATCCATACAAGATGATGAGAATGTCAAATGTTGACCAGTTCTTTCCAGTCATAGATTTCTTGATATCTTCAACATAAGCTTCACAGACAGTATACAACCTTGCCACAGCATGTGCAGTAGCTAGAATACAGTAAGTAATCTCATTTGGTTCAACTTTTGCTCTTTTCATATCACTGAAAACTTTTACCAATCCCTCAATGCTATGATCACAAGTTTCTATCTTTAACAAAATGTTATACGTGGATACATGACGGACTACCTTGTCTGCTTTCATCTGAGTCAGAATTCTTGGGAGGATCTTTTTACGACGGGTGGGAGAAGAATGAAGAATAATCAGGCGGTTGAATACCAGGTATGAGATTGAGTAACCTAATTCCCTCATTTTCTTCATATATTCAGATGAGAGTTTTATTGAGCCTTTATCCAAGCATGCTAGCACAAGATTGTTGTAAAGTAACTCATTTTGAAACTCTGGTGGTATATGAGAGAAAAGACTCTCACCTTGTGATACTCCATGAAGTTTAGAAGTGAATTCAAGCAAACAAGAGTAATCTAGTTCTTTTGGCTTGTAAGGCCTCTCTCTGATCACCCATTCCATAACCTGTCAAATTTCCAATTTTTGCAATCAATGAAGATTATTTATAACAAGAAAATTCCCATATCATTTCATTTCATTACAATCCAAGCATAAATTTCTTCATAAGGCCATATAAGATGATTAGACCATAGAGAAATGATGAACATACAAAAACACAAAAATTTAAGACTTTCAGCTGTATTATTCTTATTAGGCATTTTAACAAACACATGTGCTGCATTCAATTAACAATGAATTCACGAACCTCAAAGGCCCGTTTGTTAGCTTTGAGCTTCCTTAAACGATTGATAGCATGGAAAATATCTCCTCTGCCAATGGGGAAACCATCGCCCATCCAACTCTGAAACGCAGAGGCAACCGATTCTCTTCTCGAAAGCTTTTCAATTCTCCAACTCAAGCTCTTTGCTTGCGTCCCTTCTTCTCCACTTTCTTCTTTTCCCGATGAATTCAGACTAGTAGAATCAGAACACTGTATTTGGGTGCAAAAATTGAAACCAAACTGACTGAAAGAGCGTGATGGCCGGGAACAGACGCCGACTCCGTGACCAATGGCTCCCATTAGTTTACTGTTTCGTATAACGGCCAAGAAAAGCATCTTGGAGGCAAATCAAATTAAGGTTCAGTCATCTGCACAAGTTTTTATGGGCAATGTTCAGATACAGTCACCCCCCACCCCCTTTGAATTTGAACTTTCTTGAAAGGACAAGGAGAAGCAGAGGAGTCAGCCATTGCAGGAACTTGAAAACAAGCAGAGAAAGAAGGCGGCTAACAGGTTCTTGCGAAGATTCTGGAAGAATGCACACAAGTTCCGATCTTTGATGACAGTGGCCTAATGGGATACAGACAGTTCTTCCATTGATAAATTCAGGCCGTTTGTTTTTACCCTCGCTGGAAGTTTTCCATTTTACCCTGATGAGTTCGTATTCGCTTGATTGCAGACTCAAATAAACCGGTCCTAAAGTATAATTGCAAATTAAGCCCGATTTGGTATAATGAGAAAACGCATTGTAAATGTTACGAGAGGTCGACAGTTCGACACTCGTTGTGATGGCTCCAGATACCAGATGGTATAACGAAAAAAAAGGAAGAAGTATAATTGCAAATTAGTCCTTAAAAATTAAGAAAACTCTACTTAAGTCCTTATATTTTTAAATTTCTCTTAAATTAATCTCTTATTTTTAAAAAATACGTATTGAATAAATTTTATACTTTGATGTATATAGATGAGATATCATTTATCCCAATCATACATTATATATATTCTTTATCTTGTGAAGATATACTTTTTACTTGTAATAATTTGTTATTGTCATAACTCGAACTTAACTTATAACTTTTTGATTATAAATAACTATGCATAGTCAATTGAAATTACATCTTTTATGTGTCCCTACAAGTACTTAATGCCCATGGCTTAGGATCCATACGTTTGAAGTTGATGTAACTTGTATCGTTATTGATTAATATAAGATCGAATCTATTGAAAAAACTCTCAAAATTATAACGCACAATTAAAATGCTCACAAAATCATCCATAAGATACTCCAAATTGACTTCTTTATATGAAAGAACACCAAGAAATTGCATATAATAATAAAACCACAAAGCCCGGATAGTAACCAAACCATACCAAATCCAAGTAGATTTTAGCAGAAGTCATACACAAAACATACAAACATATATATATATATATATTATAATATCAAGCTGTCTTATTTCTCAAACATATATATTTCACACACTTTCAACACACCAGATATATATATATATATATATATTTATTATATCATCATATCTTTCCTCCCCTATACACATAATAAAAACTATTATTTTGAGGAGAGTCGTTCCCAAATTCCATCAACAGGTGCAAGGGTTACACGTGCAGTTTGATCCACACTTGCATGCATGTCCTCCTTCTGCTCCAGAGCTTTTCTCATCAGATTCCCTGAATCATAAAAATCAAAAATTGAAATCATAACACAAGTACTCATCAATTCTCTTTCCAGAGTAACTCCACTTTCTTAACACAATTAAGTCCATGTGTCTTTTACGACAGTAACACAATACCAAATTTCACTTTTAAGACAATAACGTGACACCAAACAGTAACGTTATACCACGACACTAATTAAATTCATACGTACATCTTCGTCACCGGTGCAACCCCTTCAACTATGACGGCGGTGGTAACCTTCTCCACATCTGGATACATCGTGCACCTGTCGATTTCAAAAAAAAAAAAAAAAAAGATCAAGAACCCACTTAGAACTGATTAAAATAATACTGGGTTTCGAAAAAATAATCAATTTTTAGCTAAGAATTTATATTTTTTTTACCCGCTTTCACAGCTGCAACCAGAACCGCAACCGCAGTTTCCTCCGCAGCAAGACATGTTAGAACAGAAACCTGTATTGGATATTTTAGGTTAGAAGAAGACTAAATTAAGGATTATGAAAAAGTTTGGTGTGAAATTTATATGTGGTGGAAAGAAGAATAAGGGGCGGCAGAGGTATGTACGTGTTCCAATTACAGCAGATTACGTGAAGCTCCCGCACAAGAAGAAGTCTTGATTGTGATCATTTGTCTACCCTCAATAATTACTATATATATATACATATTATATGTATATATATATTCATTGTCCCACAATTAATATTTGTACATGCGTAGTTGATGAATCTTTAATTTGGATTAATTTTCTTTGTATTCAAATATGATGATCCTAAATAGATTATGAATGTTATATAAAGCTGTGAATTTGATACTCGTTGTAATAAGAGATATAACTCGAATCATGTAAAAAAAAATATATATATATATAATGATACTACGAACATGGCCTAAAATTTAATTATGCTTTATATATTCTTTTTTTTTTCTTCTTTCTATGAATAATAATGGCTATATATGCTTCTCCTGAAAATAAATTCTGTACATTCATTTCATGATCAACCTACTCATGACTAGATAGGTATCCTTTTTTATTTTATTTTATTTTTATAAATCTAATTAATTCCAAAAGAATTTATATAGAAAACCTTCAAAACTACGATACAGTTGAAGTGCTGCACAAGATTGCTTTTAATATCTCTCACCTTGATAAAAAAATAGTCACGTTAATCCCTTAACCACCTTATTCTAATTATATATATAATCTAGTGGTATATAAGGTATAAATATACATACATATATATCTATATATATATAATTAATAAAGACTTTTTTTTGTTATAAGTCTTTGTCTTGACTTACATAATGGAAAACACATAAATATTATCCAAAGAAAAATTTAATTATAGCGTCAAAGTAAAAATTAATAAAGACTTTTTTTTGTTATAAGTCTTTGTCTTGACTTACATAATGGAAAACACATAAATATTATACGAGATCAAAAGTTCAACATTTATTATAAGCGTCAAAGTAAAAGTTCAACTCTGCAAACACAATTCAAGCGAATTTGTGTTGACTCTAGATATTAAAGAAATACAATTCCAATATATGTATTACTATTATTATCCTTTTATCTCTTCAATTATTTATTGATAAATATACTCCAAGGTGACAAAATAATCAGGCTATATGATATAATATATATATATATATAAACTTTGGATTATATGTATAAGTTTGCCGTAAGGAGAAAATTACCTAATTACGGATTATGGGATTCCACTTGCATTAAATAAATTACCAAAAGAAGTCACTTTCACTATGCTGCGCTTGCTTGCTTGGGAAATTTTGTTTTAATTATAATATATATATAATTGTCAACCAAAGAGATTCATTACGATACTCAATCAAATTTTTATTTTTATATATATATTATATATATATATATGTATATCAAGGAATTCTTCCTCTTTATTACTCCATTACCAAAATATTATATATATATTATATTTGTCACGTCATAGCGTGATCTATCAAGTTACACTATTTACTAGTTAAGTTAACTCATTTATAATATTCGAGTTCAAAATTTTATTTAGGAGGAGGCAATAAAGAGAAATCACCAAAACAATACATTAATTAATTAATTAGATTTTTCAGTAGCCCTTGTTTGGCTGTCTTATTACAAACATTAATATTATCATCACATCATGACTTTGATAAACCACAAATCAAACGACACATACATACATATATATATATATATATATATATATATAGCTTGATTGTGGGGGTAGGGGGTGAGTGGGTGGGTGGGATATATATTTAATAATTATTACATATAGTCTCCGAAGTTCCTTATCTTCAACAGTTACAAGGATTGCATTTGCAGTTTGCTCCACAGCTGCATCCATGGCCTCCTTCAGTTCCAAAGCTCACCATCTCAGCTCCCTCAGAGTAGCTGCAACAATATACTAAAAATATATATATATATATATATATATATATATATATATACAAAATTAATATATAACTCATTGAAAATGGATCACAAACAAATTAAGAAATAAATATTAAATAGAATTAATTAAATTAAAATTGTGATATATATAAAAAACATACTTCTTCATGGGTGTAACCCCATCAGTAAGGACAACAGTTGGTGCCTTCTCCACATCAGGGTACATCCCACATCTGCTATAATAATATATATATATATATATATATATATATATATACATAACAAATTCAAGATATTAATCAGAGACAAAATCTTCAGACATCTATTTCTTTTTATTACACATATTATAAGGTTCTAATACGAAATTTTGGTACAACGAGGAAGTACGATATATATATATATATATATGCATATATGTAATAAATTACGTACCCTCCGCAACCATTGCCGCACTTGCAGCCTGAGCCACAGCCACAGTTTCCACCACAGCAAGACATTTTTTCTTCTTTTTTTTTTTTTTCTTCAAGAAAATGGAAGAATTTGAGAGAAATGAATTATCAAAGCACAAAAAACACACTTCAATTTGAGTTTGAAAGATTGGGAAAGATTGGTTCCTATTTATAGAGTGGGAGAGATGATCATATAGACACGTGGACCAATCACATTAGTTTATTGTGTTCTAGTTGTTTTCTCCCATCTAAAGGCCTAAAACTAAGAGTAAAAAGAAGTATTTCTTGAATTATTGTTGACAAGACTTTTTTCGGCTCTATTATTGAACCTTTTTTTTTATTTGTTTTATTTTTTGTTTCCATCCTAAACACCAAAATGATATTTTAAAAAACGATTATAATATTTCGTCTCTTATTAAAAGTGTATGGTAATAAATGTATAATGTTATATAAAAATAAATTTTGTATTTATAATTAATTTGAAACACTCATTTAATAAAATAAAGATAATTCCAAATAATTGACTCGTGAGTTGATTTATCAATCATGAAAAAGGTAATATATTCAAAAGAAAGTTTTTATAAATTCACGAAGGAAAAAGTTTATGTTGACTTTATACTTCTTGTCTTTGTGAGATGGGATAATCTTGAAAATAAGAACCCATCCCTTTTCATTTTTCAACAAAATAAAGCATCTCACCATAAAGAAAAAAGGAAAAAAAAACAGAATATATTCATAAAGCCATGTTTGAAGCTGCACCAATTGAAGGTGGATAGTATATATATATATATATATATATATATATATATATATATATATTGTTACACCATTTAGCTGGTATTTGAAGTTATTATTTTGACTAATTTAGATTTGATTGCAGATTATCTTAATTTATAGAGTCTTGTTCAAGGAAAACTCATTCATCGTGAGTGTCGAGTGAATACCACTATTAAACAAGGGAATTCTAGTTTATGTGTACATTTGTCCAATACATAAATATATATTAACCTATTTTATAAAAATAGTATTAATTAAAGTTTTCTATTTAATTATAAAAAATAAATTAAAATATTCATATTCTAGTTCTTTCTTATAAAAAAAAGTATAATTTTATCTATAAATATAAAACATCATAAATTCAAATTTCTTTAAAATTTTCAAATATATATTCTTCCTTGGAATTTAAACAAGAGGCAAAAAGGGCTTTTTTTTTAAAATATAAAATAAAATAAATATATATATATATATAAGCACTTTGATATCTTAAGCAACATAATTTTCATCGTCAAAGCTATAAATAATATATATATTTTTTTTATACCCACTTGGGCGTTCGGTGTCTCCACCTTATTTGGTGAGATTAATCCGGACTAGGCTTGTAGAACGTTCGCAGAGTTCAACTCTTACTCGACGGTAAGGGTGTGACCCAGAGCTTTTTTTAACATGACGCTAACTACCTTAGGGGGATTCGAAACATCGATCATCCGCGTACCAACTCTCCAAAGTTACCGGGTACTATAAATAATATTTTTACCAACAAGAATTTCTTGTCAAACATGAAAAATGTCGATGGTTAATGTTTTTTTTTTTATTATTATTATTATTTAGAAATTTGTAATATTTAGTATCATAATTATCAATAAAATTAATTTTAGGCTTCTAAAAATACGAAGAAAAAAAATTATATAAGTGTGTGCATTAGTTATAAACTTAAATAATTATAATTATAAGTCATATTCGAAACTTTTATCTGTATTATTTTCATCATAAAAGTTATATATAATATTATATATATATATATATATCTTTCAAGCTAGTAGAGTTTATATAACAAATCTGCATATGTAAGTAATTAAACAATTTTGCAGACCAAATACATAGATTTTTGGAGAGAAGTCTCTTATTTATTACAAACTTAAATTATCACACTTTTTCCATAACCACAAATCAAAACCATATATATATAGGTTCTTGATTAGTGGTGGAATAAGTGGAAGGAAACTTTTCATAGTACATAAGATTTGTTTTTCTTTCTTAAAATTTAAGAACAGTTACAAGGGTTGCATTTGCAGTTGGATCCACACTTGCAGCCATGCCCTCCTTCAGCTCCAAAGCTCTCTCCAGCTCCTTCATCATTGTTCCTGCATCCATATCGAGTATCAATTTAACTCGATTTAAGAAGGTTTCGAGTTCAAATATCTTTTACTAGCAATTTACTGATATATTATTATACACGTTCTTAGATTTTATTAAAAAAGTTTGTGATCAAATCAATTGATTAATTGACATTTCTATATATATATATATATATATATGTATGTATGTATATACGTGTACGTACGTCTTCATGAATATAACATCATCATCATCAAGGAGGACAGTTGTGGACTTCTCCACATCAGGGTACATACCACATCTGCAGAAGATGATCAGAACACAAAAATTATTAATTTGATGATCTTGACTGGAAAATTAAAAAAGAAGAAACTATATATATATATATATATATATGTATGTATGTATGTATGTATAATTCAGAATGGAAAGGAGGGAAATTGTTTAGTTAAGTACCCTCCACAGCCGTGGCCGCATTTGCAGCCTGAGCCACAGCCACAGTTTCCGGAAAAGCCTGACATTTTTTTTTTCAAGAAAAAAGGGGAGATTTCAGAAAAAAGTTTTTTTTTTTTCACTTTGGGTTGGAATTTTCTTGTCTACCGATTGGCTTCTATTTATAGTACGTTTTTTATTTGAGAAAGAGAGATAGATGCTCATCATCATTATCATGATTATGATGTCCTTAGCATATCACAATAGGAAAAAGCATTATGAACCATAAACAAGGTCGTGTTGTGAATGTCACAGTAAGAATTACGAGGTAATGTATGTTATGCAATAGTCACAAAGTGTAAGAGTTTGACACTTGTTAAAAGTATTATGTAAGAGTGTAACTGGGACTAGTCGAAGCAGTAATTTCGGATACTAATAGTCTAGTAAAAAAAATCATCATCATATATGTGTAAAGTTTGACATGACTCGATTCTGAATTAGTTTCACTACATTATTCTTTTAGTTCATCATCATCATCTTGATATATACATGTAAGGTTTAACCTAACTTGACTTTGAATTAGTTCCGATTACAATATTCTTTTAGTTCATCATCATTTATATATGTATAAAATTTAACACGACTCAATTCTGAATTAATTCAATTGCAATATTCTTTTAGTTCATCATCATCGTCATCTAATGTGCATGATTTCTTAAGCAAAATTTTAAAAAATATTAAACATATCTCGACTTTAAATTAATCAAATTATAATATTTTTTTTTAATTCATCCTTTTAAGTCGGCCATTATTAACAAGCAGAGAATTGAAGAAAAAGGCATGAAGCATGCAGTTTGCCCTAATACTTAATATGCTTGATGTAACATACATTGGTCAATTTCAATATTTTTATAGATAATCCTTATCTGAAAATTTACAATGGATTATCAAAATGAAAAACCCTAATTAATAATTACCAATGTTCTTAGGTCAAATGTAACCTCGACCTTCCAAACTCTCAAGAGTTGATATAATTTTCCTTTTCATAAAACTTGAATATGTTGTGATCTCGAGTTTCTTGTTTTTCGTCTAAAAGATCGATTGAACGATTATTAAGCACGAGTCTGAACTCTGAAGCCCTTTACTCAAAAGATACATTTTAAACTTGTAAAACTCATTTCAAAAGCATCTTTTGTTCTCTTACAAATAGTCTTACTAATTGAAATTCATTTCTAGATGTTGACAGTTTCAAATTATAAACCTTCAAATTGACAAGAAAGGTATACTTTTTTACAAGGATGGTTCTTATACATTTTGAGTGCTCAACCTCACAATCTTATCACTAATATTACTTTAATAAGTAATATATATATATGTATGTGATCGTGGAATCAAGGCTGTGCAAAAAGTTCTCAAAAATCAAAAGATAGAATATAATTATATATATATATATAATATATATATATATATATATATATATAGATGGAATGAGAAGATGATGCCTAGAATTATATCTTAATGAACCCCATATGCTTTGATTCTTACTTTTGTGCAATTGTATGATGTTTATGTATCTAATTGTCTCTATCATTTGATCATAATGGAGAAGAAGATGTTTGTTAATCAATAACTATCCCTAGTTAGTGTGGAATAATGTCAAGCATTCATTATTCCATCCTCCACCATACAAGAAATTATATTATATATATAATTTGATTCAAATATAAATATTCGAGTTAAATATATATACATATATTATGATATTCCGTCTTGAAAATATATAAGAATGTACAATGGTATTATTATCAATCCGCAATATCTTTTCTAGTTAATTGTAGGGTTGCTAGACCTTAATTCCTTTTTATCATGCACAAGACTTAGCCATACAATATCATCTTCTCTATGTACAAAATCAATAACTTTGCAGCAAATTTATGCACAGAAAGTGGAAAAAAGACTACCCTAATCAATTTGAATGAACATTAAACAAAAAAATCAAAATCAAAATCAAAATCAAAATCAAAAAAGTTCTTCCAAAAGTTCATCAAAGATCATATCTTCTATCTCTAGTGCTATATCTTCACTTTCCACCTGCAGGTTCATCCAACCATCATTTTTCTTCAAGTCTAAACCAATAACAGAGTCCAGTGACTGCATTTGCTCTGGCTTTAAGCTCATCAATGACATAATCTGGCTAAAGATCTCCTGAAGAAGACGATCTCCTAAGGGAAATTGACGAACATGACAGCTAGAAGAAATGGCCTTAGGATAATATGTGTATGATCCATCGTATAAACGAGCTAATTCCTCATTAACTAACTCAAATAGGAGATGGTGATGATAACAACTGCTCCATAAGTCTTCTTCTTTAGTACATTCCAGTTCTTGATGCCAATTCGCCTCTGTTTCTTCGAAAACAGAAGGACTTAATGGCTGATCCAATGAATGCCATTTCCATTTCAGTGCATTCTTAGTGAACCCTGAACTTTCAAGGAGATCCCTTACATACTTGAGATCATTATCATACTTCTGCACGGCCCTTCTATCGAGCAATGATGAAGAAACTCTATCAATGCCATCGTGCAAGTTGATTGAAGAGTCCTCATGGAGGTGATCACATCTGCTTTGCAAACCTAGTTGTTCATGAGGAAAAACATTCAAGTTCCTTGTGCATTTGAGAAATGTTAAAAAAACAAGAAAAAGAGCAGTATTTAAATGAATGTGATTGGTTGGGTATACCTTCTGAAGATCGGAACTCTCTGATCGATGATGCTTCATCTTGGAAGTTGTTAGTACTTTCTGAGTTATTAGTTTCTTCATCTCTGAAGGGATTGCTTTCAAGAAATGTGGGTTTTTCAGGAAGATTTTCCATTCTATCTTTACATTCATCAGTAATACTCTCTTCGAATTCACCTGAATTATCAACTGGCTGGATACCATCAATTTTCTCTATCATTTCAGTTTGGTTTTCTGGCTCTTTAGTCTCATCTGGAGCTACATAATCTCCTGTGCTGGTGGAGAAGCCTTTAGATTTTAACTCGCCATCCTGATTATCGTCTTTACTGGTTTCCTCAACAGATTTGACTGCCCAATCTCCAAAAATACCTCCAACTTGGACTACATTCTCGAGAAAAGAATAGAATTCATCTTGTTGAGAAAGAGACCGAATTCTTTTGTAGATAGCAGGATTACTCTTGCCTGTTCTATTCTCGTTTTCATTACTCAACCTTAAGCTCTTGGAAGAACGTAATTTCACTTCATTCCTGAAATTGTTCTCAAACAATGAAGCATACTTGTCTAGTGATTCATTTAAAGAAGAACTTCTCCTGGAGGAAAATGTACTATTACTACTACGGACATCATCTCTTTCATGACTTTTGGAGGAAATCTTACCATCATCCCTATTCATTCTACTGTCTGTATAGCTCTCAGCAAAATCTTTTTCTACCATAGAAGTTTCCTCTCCGTTAGAAACTTTGCCAAGGACTAAAAGAGATGAGTTGGTTTCTTTCCTACCTTCCACTCCTTCAAAATCTGTAAGCCCTTCATTATCGGATTCAATTGTACTTTGTAAAATAAGACTTAATGCTCGACCAAGCCTGATTCTGCTGCTACTGTCTGAAGAAGACACTGACCTTGATAAGAAGTTCTTCGAGTTGTACAACACATCCATTGAATATTTCTCTCCCAGTGGAGCTGGCCAAATTTCATTCTGCTTATGCTTGAGTTTACTAGAACCACGGTTTCTTCTCTGTGACAAATTACCAGCAGGAAATGATCCAGACTTGGTCAATCTTGACTTTGCATTCGAAGCAGGCAATGTACGAGAGAGCTTTTTTATGCCATTATCTGCATTCTTTAAGATTTCAAGAAATAAATCTTTCTTCACTTTAAGCATTTCTAGAACATCAGCTTGCTCCTTAAGCTTGCCCTCTGAATATGGCTTTCTCATTTTATTTGATTTTGTTGGGTCCTGGAGATTTTTTGTTCCTCCACCAAAGCCATGATCTGAAGGTTCAAGATGGTGGATTGAGTGAGTCCTTTCCAATCTTGAATCATGTCGTTTATCATTCCCTTCCTTATGTGTCTGATCAGCAATCAGTGCTTTTATTCGAGCTTTAAGAGATCTTTTGCTGTTTGAAGCAGTCCCTTTATGAGTTTGATCAACCTGAGAGATTTAACGAGCAAAAGAAATGAATGAATAACCTAAATTTACATAGTTTCCACTCAAAAAAGTAACACGAGGAAAAGTTATGTAGACATCGAACTTACAGGAGAGACTCTTTCCTCTTCATGTAGAAGCATATGCATTTCACCAGAATCATGGTGAGTTGCTCTTCGTTTGGGACTTCTGTGGCCTATGTGAAAACGAGCAAATTTCATAAGACAGTGAAAGAGAGCCATTGGATGAATACACGACATGAACACCTAAACTCCATTTAAAGAACATTGTTGAACCGTACTTGAACATGTGATCATGCAAGTCAAGAATATATATACTTCACATTGTTTAGTGAATCTATCATCAACAATAACCAGCAATTTATATAATTAATGGCCTAATGAGGTAACCTGTCAATATTCTGCAGCCCCTGCCCTGCTTCTTTTGATCTCAAAATCATAGCCAGTGTGCAAGAAACTCATTATGTACAAGAAATTCCCAGAAGAATTCTAGTTTGAGTAATCCAACCAACAAAAGAGGCAACATTTTCACATTAATTTCCTAGGTTCATTGTGACTAGATTCAATTAAGACAACTGTACTAAAGATTAGATGAAATAATGTTGTTTTTCCTTGACAGATATTATAATTACAGCACCATAATACCATCAAAATATTGTAATACAAAACTTTAGTAAAGAAGTGCAAGCAAATATGGAAAGCTCACTCTTGGCACGTCTTCCTTGATTCTTTCCATGAGAAAGCAACCTTTTGACATTACAATGCCAGTGATGATAGTCAATGACATGCATAATCCCCCACATGCAACTTGGATTAATATGCTCAAGTTCATCTCCCACGTGTTCCGTATTCATGTTCTTTCCCATCTCTCTCTATCGACTTCCTGTCTTCCCTGTTTGAAACATCAAAATCCAAATATCCTTGTCTCAATAATCATATCAACTGCTAATTCGGTTTTATCCAATCCAGATACACAGTACAGAAATTTAAGAACAACAAAACATGTAAAGATGATAAATTTAATTCATCAAGAGTACCAAAATCATGAGGAGAAAAATCCAAGGCCTATCTTATAAGGTTCCTTTAACCAATTCAGTTAAACCTTATCTCATACATCTGATCTGCACTCATATCTCTACTTATTCATATAGATATCTACTTGGTTGTAGCTATGATTGCCCAAAACATGAAAATAACAGTCAATTAGGGATATTAAAACCATTCAATATAAGCTCCAAAAACGAAACGTACAATAATCAAAACTTTCAGAAGGGATCAAATAAATGAATTTCCAACCCTGCATCATCCGTACAATGATAATTTTTCCATATTATACAGTATTAAGATACAGCCAATTCAATGAACCAAAAAGTGGATTTGTTTGAAATAATATACCTGACTTTTCCAGAGAAACAAAACGATAACCCAGAAAAAGGGACACAAAATAGAGCAAAATCGATTGAATTTACAACAAACAGAATTCGTTTTACCTCTGAATTGAAAAAAGAAAACTGGGTTGTACTTGTATTTGAAGTTGTAACACAGGAGAAGAAGAACGACAACAAAGATGAAGTCTTTATGTGCATGCAAGAGATATTCTAACTTATGGCGGCTTTGAAACAAGAAACAGAGGACTCGGGCCAATTTCTATTCTTGAATATTAATGAAATAGTAACAGATTCTTCTTCAGTATATTAATAAATCAGTCGAAGGAGAAAAAAAAAATATATAAATTTAATTTATTTATACTAACAAATTAGGGGTTATTTTTTCTGTTGATTTGACGAATACCAGGAAGGAAACCAAGAAGAAGAAAACGATGGTCTTCCATTAGCCCCACTTCAAAACTTTGAAGCAGAAGAAGAAGAAGAAGAAGAAAGAAGAAAAAAACGACTATAATAACAACCTGACGCCCATCATTTTGGGCGCCCTATTTACCCGTCAACTACTCTTTGTATTTCCATTTATTATATTTTTTCCATTTATTTTCAAGAAAATATAGTTTAGATTTTTGAAACACACTAAAAGTTAAAATTTTTTAGGGAAAAAAAAAAGTAAGAGTCTAAATCTCTTTAGATATTTAGGCGTTTTAAACTTATAAGGCCTCTTGAAATAGATTAAAACGAACAATATCATTGAACTATATATAACACATTACAATATATATATATATATATTCATCAAAAATATATATATATAGATATAGATATAGATATAGATATAGATAAATTCATATATTTAACAATATATATTTCAATTATTGCTAGAATATCTTAATAATTTGTAGGTGTTTTAGGAAGAAATATTTAGGTGGAGGGCGCCAACAAAGAATAGGTCAATGAAGTAACTTTCAAGGATTGAATTGGATTACCCAACTCTTTTTTCTTTCTTTTTTTTTCCTTTTTTTAATAATAATTAAAGAACTCCAAATTACTACTTTGTTGTCAAAATAATGCGTAGCTGAGTTAGTATAAGTCTCACTTATAATTCAAGAAGTTATCATAAATTCGAAACATGTAAGAGACGCAAATGTCCGTAAAAATCAAAAAACATATATATAGATAAAATTAAATATATATATATATATATATATATATATATATATATATATATATATATATATTTTACTTTGTTTCTTGAGGTTATAATGGTCAATCTAAGTACCGTTTGGTTCTCTTTTTTTTTTTTTTGTTTGTACAATGTGGTATGTCCTCCTTCGGGATCATATCATGATATAGACATTATTATCAACATTTAAAAAATTAATGTTTTGGTGGTTTATCATATAGAGACGTATAATGATTTTTAACGATTAGATGTATACATATAGATATAATATATATATACATATAGATAATATATATATATATATATATATATATATATATATATATATATATATATATATATATATATATATATATTATAAAGCTATTTTGATAAGAAATCGCATCATATTGGAACATTTTTTCTAGTAAAGGTAGTCAGCTTTAGGTTGAGAAGAGGAACCTACCTTGTTATCTATAAGTATAGAAAAATCCTTTTATACCTACATAGTATATATATATGTATGTATATTTTTATTGGCATATTGTAGCAAATACTTCTATAATTTCCATTTCTTTTATCTTTAGTTGTGGGTAAAAATTGAAGAAAATTCTAAATAATAATACAGGTACAATGATTTCGACTTTACTTTTTTTTATATTAAAATGTTAATTTGTAAGAAATATCGTATTATGATTCATCCACATGAAACCTAAGAACTAGAAATAAATTAAGATACGAGTTTTAATTGAGGATATCCAGAGAATTTTACAAAAAAAATAATTTTTGCCCTAAAACCTTTTGTTTCTTAGAGTGTAAATATGCATGTATATATATAAGAAATAAAAAAACTCTTAGCTTGGTATAATGGAAATACATATTATGGATGCTACAAAGGAAAAATATATTGTGAATGTTACGCTCATTGTGAGCATCATGTAAGAGTCACGGTGAGACTTTCTCTTGAATAAGAGTTTTTCTCGAATAAAAGTAAAACTTTACTGACACAATTCAAACCGAATCCGAATTAGTGGAAATAATAACTTTAAAGAACAAAAAAAAAAAAAAACAAAGAAATCAAAGCTGAAAAGGAAATGGTAGGACTAGCCAATAATACTTTTGCAAAACTTGTGACAAAAACCGTGTTAACCTAAATTTCTTTTTGATGATTTTAAATTAAAGTTTACTTTTTTAAAAAATTATAATTTTTAAATAGTTGTACGAAAACATACTTTTTTTAATACACGGTTACAATAACGGATAATAGATTCATCAAAAAGTTTTACGAATAAATTTCTTGTTACACGTGTTTATTGATATCTTTTCTTATAAGTAATAATTTAGAGACAAAATAGAAAATACATAAAGAGTTATTGAATTTTTTTTTAATTTTTAAAAAAATTATTTTAAATATGACTCGAATTTATTATGTTTATATTCATAGACAAAAATTTATTAGGATTTTACAACCTAATATGAAAGTGAAGGAGCTCATAATACTTCTGGAAAAAAAAGTATTTTTGTCAAAATTATATATTACACGAGAAAGAAAATTAAATACTTTAGATTTTGAATTAATCGAAGTTGAAAATATATATATTTTTTATATTGAGAATTTTAATGTCAAAATATATATATATATATATATATATATATATATGTATGTATGTATGTATGTATGCATTTGGATTGAGGGAAGGACTTTGACTTAAGTTAATCACATCAAATGCATTAAAGTTGACATTTCCTTTATCATCCATGAGTCGGATTTATAGGCATTTATAAATCACCAATTCATTGAATGGATCAAATCCAAAAATATCTTATTTTGAAATATTATTCAAATTGACCCAAAAATATTAAATGACATAATACAAAACTTGTAATAAAAACATGTTTTTCATTAATAATAACTGCATTTTAGGAAATGAATTGTATGGGCTTGACTATATTAGCTTTGGGTTTGAAAAAAAGCCCAATGGGCTTCTTTAATGGACATTTGATTCCCACTCATTTTCCCTTACTTTTTTGGAGCCTCATAGTTCTTGAATAGCCCTTGGATCATATTAAAGTAGGTTATGAGTTCCAACTTTATTATAATTGTTATATAAGATTAATAGTGAGATTTTTTTAGATAGTATAATTATAATTTAAGTCAAATCTAAATTAGTTGAAACATGACTTCAGATATTAGATGATCTAATAAAAAAATTTCATTAACGTAAGGTGCAAGTGAGCGAGTAAGAAGCTCTCCTGATTTAAGTGATGTTGGGATTTAAACTCCAACTAATATATGCAGTGTTTAAAATTTGGGGTCCAGAGCTTCCTACCACAAGGGATCAACACGGCTCAAATTGGAATTAGTCTATATGTGGATTTGGTTTAAAGACGCTCGTACCTAGAATTACCTCCTACAAGGACTTATCCAACTCGAATAAGGATTAGTCCGAATGTTAATATAACTTAAAAGGTCACACTTATATATATTTTTTTTTGCTTAGGCACGGGATATCCTAGATGGGTCCAAAACTATGGGAGGACACTTTTAAACCAAATCCATATCTAAACTAATTCAAGTTCGAGCTAGGTTGGTCCCTTGCGGGAAGAAACTCCGACCCCAAATTTTAAATAGTTGCATACATGAGTAGGTGTTTGAACCCCCAACCTCACTTAAGTTATGAGAACTCTTTACCAACTTACCTACTCCTTAGTCACACTTATAATTATTACTATTCAAGACATGTCGTGTCATATAGAAACAATAATTACAATAATATTGTGTATGTAACAAAGTGAGTATTGAAAGAAGTATGATTTGTAGAAGCATCATGAATTGACTTTTGTTGTATTCGTATTATTGTTAATCATGAAACCTCTTTTTTATTAGTGTTTCATTGTCTCTCTTTCTTGAGCTTCTTGTTGAAGCTTC
Organism: Cynanchum wilfordii; assembly: GCA_025388415.1. Lineage (NCBI taxonomy): Eukaryota > Viridiplantae > Streptophyta > Magnoliopsida > Gentianales > Apocynaceae > Cynanchum > Cynanchum wilfordii. The sequence goes on from JAHSUH010000118.1 coordinate 153,290, forward strand.
ACAACACATTTAATTTAAGTAGTTGCCTTGTTTTTAAAAGAATATATATATATATATATATATATATATATATATATATATATTATATAATTAATATTATAAAATTATTGAATCATATCATAGTTTAATAGATGTATGAAATTTCACAAATCAATATAAACCTACGTAACAATTTTCAAAAACATTAGAATTTAAAAGAATAAATAATTAAGAATAAAAAAAAAATTAAGAATATTACTTATAGTTATTAGACCGACAAAGAAATTATATCTCTAAAATCAACAAATGAAATAATTTAAGAGTTAAAAATAATTAAGAGATAATTATTTTTATTAAAGATAATATTTTAAAAGTTATAATAAATAATAAATTAATTAAAGTTAAAAATATTAATATAAAAAAAAATAAAAGGTTGAAAAATATTAAATAATAAAAAAAACAGTTAAAAGTTAGAAATAATTAAAAAGATTGCCATAAAAAAATCAACTATTGTAATTTTTAAAAATAGATAATTGGTTACAAATTATAAAAAAAAATTAAAATTGAAATAAAAATGTTTAAAAATAATATTAAAAAATATAAAATTAAGATAAAAATGTAGTAAAAAGTTAATAAATAAAAAAATTAAAAAAAAAATTAAAAGTTATTAAACATTAATTAAAAAATAAGAAATAAAAAAAAATTAAAAAATTTAACTTAATTACAAGAATGTCATTAAAAACGTGTAATCTTATATATAATCAATATATATTCTCAATAATAATAGATATATAATAATTAATTTTTGTTTTTAATCTTCACCCTAAAAATAAAAATAATAATAAAAAAATAAAGTAATCATTGTCTTTTTTTTAAGTTTCAAACGTCAACGACAGGTATCAAATATAAATCTTTAAATACTTTTTTTTTCTAAAAAAAATAATATCTTTAGATACTTTTGACACAAAAATAGTGTATTTTTTTTTTTTTTTTGTTATAATTAAATATATATATATATATATATTTATATATATTTAGTATGAAAATAAAGGGTTATGTACCAAAACTTTAAAATGATACATATTTTTTTTTATAAAAATGGTAAAATCATATAAGAATAATAACACTTGTAAAGTGTTTATAAAAAAAAAAAATAACACTTGTAAAGTGCTGGGAGAGCTTTCTCCAATAGAAGTTTAACTAGGCTTCCAGTTTAGTTAGAACATAAAATGGTTATCAAATACAAATAAATTACCAAAATGGTAATAATTTTATTTATTCGAAAAATCATGAATTCGAGTTACAATTGAAAATAAAAAAAATCTAAAAATGAGAAGCATATAAGAATAAGGAAAAACTCAAGACATATGTGAGCTGGTAAGGAGCTCTCCTATCTTAAATAAAGTTGGGGTTCAAACCCCACTCATGTATGCAACTGTTTAAAATTTTCGGCTAGAGCTTCCTCTAGTAAGGGATCAACCCGATTCGAACGAGGATTAATCTAAAAGTAACTTAAATATGTCTTCTTATAATTTGTGACTCATCTAAGAAAAATAATAATTAGAAAGAAAAAACTCATAAGCCAGGTGGTGTGTACAAAGAATATTCATTCATTATATAATATATATATATATATATATATATATATTATATGTATGCAAATATAATTCTAAATATTATTATGCTCCATCATGCACTATCATGACCAACTCATCCCTACCCAAGCATACCCCACACCCCATCCCCCCACACACCCCCACTAGCTCATCTCACTCACTTTCTTACACTCTCCTTCCCAATCTATCTCTATCTCTCTGCTTCACTTCTCAGTCCAAGAAATGCTACCAAGAAAGAAAATGGCTACCAGATTTTCTTTTTCCCATTATACCCCTATTACATTCTTCTATTTTCTCATTTTCTCCTTATCTTACATATCCATTTTCGCCATTGACATCTCCACTATCTTATCTTCATACCCCGATCTCTCCGACTTCAACTCCCTACTATCCACCACCTCCGTCGCCGCCGATCTCAGCCTCCGGACCTCCGTCACACTTCTCGCTGTTCCCAATACCGTCGTCCGCTCCTCCGATCTATCTAATCACCAACTCTCTCCTTCTCTCTCTCCTTCTTCTCCATCTTCGATTAACCTCGCCGACATCCTCCGGTACCATGTTCTCCTCGAATACCTTTCCTGGTCCGACCTTCGGCTGATTCCGCCTAACGGAAAAATCGTCACTACCCTGTTTCAGACGACCGGTCGGGCTTCGAGTAACTCCGGTACCGTCAATATCACCCGGAACCCCATCACCAACGACATCACTATCCATTCCTCGACTTCCAACGCCACCATTCTGTCCCCTGTGAAAACCCTACCTTACAATATCTCAATTTTTTCGATTAATTCGTTTTTAATCCCATCTGATATAAACCTAATGGCCTCTGAAACTCGACCCCCTTTAGGGCTAAACATTACCAAAGCTCTACTTGACGGCCACAACTTCAACGTAGCAGCGTCAATGCTAATGGCTTCCGGTGTAGAGCAAGAGTTTGAAGAAGATGAGGGCGGAGCTGGGATCACGCTTTTTGTTCCGACCGATGACGCTTTCTCTGATTTGCCATCCCGGTTGAAATTTCAGTCTCTACCGGCTGACCGTAAAGCTACTGTTCTGAGATTTCACGTTCTACATTCGTATTATACGTTGGGTTCACTCGAATCGATTGTGAACCCGATGTACCCTACATTGGCCACAGAATCAAAGGGGGCCGGAAGTTTTACACTGAATATATCTCGAGTGAATGGTTCAGTGGCGATTGATAGTGGAATCATTCTTGCGACGGTGACACAAACGGTGTTTGATCAGAAACCGGTAGCAATTTTCGGTATATCGAAGGTATTATTGCCCAGAGAATATTTTGGGAGTAATCCAATTGAATTAAATAAGCCTAGTGGTGGAGGAGTTGCTCAGCCACCTGATATTTCTATCTCACCGGTGAAGTCACCGGTACTTGACGGCCCACCAAGTCATTTATCTTCACCGCCGGGATTAGAAATGAGATCTGGAACTGCGGCCGAAAATGGTTTATTGAGGATATTTTTGGGTTTGTGGTGTATAGGATTTTATCTTTTGGTATGACATTGATTGTTTTGGAACTACTCCCATTTTTTTCAAGTTTCTTCCCCTATTTTTTTTTTTTTTTTTTTTTTTTACACGAGCAAAATCATCTTCAAGAACAAAGCCATTTTCCTCCATGGATTCTCAATTAGGAAAGGACATTAATTCTGTGTTTATGTCTGTAATAATTAGGTCTAAGAACACTAATTTTTTCTTTGTAGATTTTAGGTTCTTTTATTCTTCTTGATTTCTCCATTGTTGTTGCTGTTGTGTAGTAACTGTAAAAAAGGAAGAAGAAAACATCTTTGGATTCATCTGAAACTCTCTCTTCTCATCAATTATATGATGATATATAAATTAATTGGAGTGTTGTACAATTGTTGATGCCGGAATCAGAGGTTTATAATTAAATTATCTCCCTCTTGAATGTTGTCTTTTTTTCCTGTAATGCTTTTCTGTAAATTCCGACCATTTTCAGAATCTGATCTTCAAGAAGAAGAAGATGAGGAAACAGCAGTTCAGACCGTGTCATCACTTCTTGGTTACACTCCTCCGGTGATGCAATGCTTTTGTGTGTATATATGTATGTATATAATTATGCTTTTAATCTGCTTACTTTTTCAGAAACAAAGCAAAATCATTGGTTTAGAAAAGAAAGCAAAAAATTTCCCCCCCTTTTTTATCAGCCAATACGGAAATTCATTGTCAATCTTTATTACAATAATACTAATATGTATTTTTTGTGTATCAATTGTTTTGACAAATTTATATAAAGTTGTACAAGTAATGAAGAAGGGATTTTGGGGTTAGAAACAAAATTGGTTTATCTTCAAGAAAAAAGAGGAATATTTTTCTTTTTGTATGTAATTTATAAGTCATTGAGAGATAAATTTTGACTTCTAAGTTATATATGGATTTGATTTAGATTTGATTTCAATAAGAACTCAATACTAGTTTACTTGTGTTTTGAGATGTTTCAAACACTATATATATATATATATATATGTATGTATATCTGATGGGTTGCCGGAGGAGGAAGTAAGTGAACAGTATACAAAGTAAAAAATCACCTGAGGTACTATTCCGGCTGAAGTGGGCGGTGGATTTGTGTCATTTTCTATAGACAGGTAGGGGAGGCCAGAGAATATTGTGGGTTCACACATGAAAAAAAAAAAAAAAAAAAAAAAGGGTTCTTTTTGGGGGAGTGGTTGGTTAAAGGTATACAGCTAATCTCTATTTGGATTGTAATGGAATTTTTGATATTAGCCCATATGATTCCGAAATTCCATTCACAAATATTATTATTATTATTATTTTTTTATACCCATTTGGGCGCTCGGTGTCACACTTTATTTGGTAAGATTAATCCGGACTTGGTCGGCGGAGCGCTCGTAGAGTTCAACTCTTATTCGAGGGTGAGAGCATGACTTAGAAATTTTTCAACATGGTTCTAACCACCCCAGGGGATTCGAAACCTCGACCATCCGCCCTGGAGGAAGCGTTAGGAGTCCGCACACCAACTCTCCCAAGCTACCGGGTTTACAAATATTTTTATTCTTACATTGTAGTTTAATAATTGATAGCAATTTTAGTGATAAATCTAAACTAATATAGGTTTGAGTTATTTTCCAAACAAAATTTTTTTTAATCACTTGATGTTTAAAGATACTGTATTTTGATTAATCCAAATTGGAGTCGCAAGTCACATAAAAGATTTATCCTAACTCTTATATCGGGATCGGAAATTAAATAAAAGTTAGGTTTGGTTTTGTTGGTGAAGGGCCAAAAGGTGAGGGGTGCTGATGATTTTGTTGCAGTTCTTTTAACAGTGTACGATCGGATCTAATGATCTGTTTTTATTTGTAGAAAGAGAGAGAGAGTATATATTCTGAAAATGACGGTCGGACCAGTTTTTAAATTTTATTTTGGGCTATGGGCTTTTGCTTGGGCTTATTTTGTTCATCTTATTTAAACAAAATATAAATACGGGCTTCCTTTCACAACTTCTGTAGAGGACCTTTTTTGGCTTTCCATTGTTAGAAAGATTATGGGCCCCCGTTTGAAATATAATGGTTTACACTTTTTGTGGTGGGCTTCTTTGCTTCAAATTTTCCAAAAGTTTCCCTTTTTTTTTTGGTTTGATCTAGTATTCGAAACTACATTCAACTAATTTAGATTTTGGAGGACTTGCGCTTATGAAGTCTAACTATTACTTAGGAGAATATCTCATCATAACTCTTATATGACTCCTACAATGCGCTTTTTTATTGTGTCAAGTCTATCTTCAAAATAGATAATAATAATCCGTTGGTACAAGTATAAAGAGTTTGGTTCTTACCCCAAGACGTAGGTGAACTGGTAAGGAGTTCTCCTACTTAAGTGAGGTTGGATTCAAACCCCTACTCATGTATGTAGATGTTTAAAATTTAGGGTCATAGCTTCCTCCCCTAAGGGACCAACCATGCTCGAACAGGGATTAGTCTAGATGTGGATTTGGTTTAAAGGTGTCCTCGCATAGTTTGAGACCTATCTAGAACACCCCGTGCCTAATAAAAAAAAAACAAAAGAAAAAAAGTTTGGGTCTTTTTAAAACATGGTCTCAAATTTGAATTTTTTTTTTTGTTTAGGCACGGGGTGTCCTAGATGAGTCTCAAACTATAGGAGTGCAACCTTTAAGCCAAATCCACATTTAGACTAATCCTCATTCGAGTCGGGTTGGTCCCTTGCAGGAGGAAGCTCCGACCCCAAATTTTAAACAGCTGCATACATGAGTGGAAGTTTGAACCCGAGCCTCACTTAAACTAGGAGAGCTCCTTACCAACTCACCTACGCCTTGGGGTTCTCAAATTTGAATCTTTAACTATGAAGGAGGAATGAGTATTAGGAGCTTTTTTTATAAAATAGTTTGAAGTGACTCATTTATGGATTATGCGTAATCTGACTATCAAATATCGAGTTAAACAAAAAAACAATAAAAATAATTAAGCACATAATTAATATTATGGTTTCCGATTTATAAGTCTAGAAACGTGATAATACAAGTAAATCACATATATATAATATATATATATATATATATGTATAGGTGTATAAAATTCAAAGCTGTTGTTAATTTAATGCAGATTACAGGTCAGATAATTGACTAATGCCGGCTAAATTAAATGCTGAATTACTGTAGAAGAAGAACAGAACAGGTCAGGTCAATTTTTTTAAAAATTTTTTTTAATGAAAATTAACATCGGTTTATTTGTATATATATAGGTTTTGACTTTAATCTTGTACTATGAACATTCTAAATTGTATTGTCCAAATTCTCTGTACCAAAGCAAAGTTTGAAACGACTACGTTACCTACCTTAATTCTCTTGATCCATACTTTCAGGAAATTATGATTTTTGGTTATTTCTTCAAGCAGTTTTCTTTTTATACCATATTTGGGGCCTCCTTGCCTAGTTAATTTGTTGACTAGAGACATTACACCATTATATATATATATATATATATACATATTTGTCTAGCTTTATATTTTCATCAAAGTAAAATGTGAGCTTGTATTTATGGGTCTTGTGGTATCTAAAGTCAGATCATCTAGTGGACAGATTTAGTTTCATAATCAAGGCTTGAATCAACTTTTGTTCATAGTGATTATTTGCTTTGATACTAAAGTTTGATCATCTAGTGGATAGATTTAGCTTCATAATAAGGGGGATTATCAGTTCCGATATCAACTTTTATGACTTGCAATGATATTTTTGGTTAGGCACGGGATATCCTAGATAAAATCTCAAACTATGGGAGGGTACCTCAGCTGCATACATGAGTAGGGGTTTGAACCTCCAACCTCACTTAAGCTAAAAGAGAGCTCCTTATCAACTCACCTACGCCTTGGGGTTTGTTCGCAATGATTATTTGCTTTGATAGTAAATTCAGATAATTTACTGGACATATTTAGCTTCATAACCAGAGCTTGAATCAACTTTTGTTTGCAGTGATTATTTGCTTTGATATCCGATGGATAAATTTAGCTTCATTATTAGGGTGGATTATTAGTTTTAATATCAACTTTTACGACTTGAATAAGCTTTTGTTCGCAATAATTACTTGCTAATCATACTAACTTTTACAACTCAGAATTTGCAAAACTATGATGAGATTATGAACTTAGCAACATCCAACATTTATATTCTATTACTTAGTAAATGTCCTTATTATAATAAATAGATATTTTAAATTGATAATAAATATCTAAATTTATAGTATATTTTATGATATATCTTTAGATATTATATGATAAATTTGGAAACTTGCCATGTTATTTTGTCCAACTTCAAATAGAAACGTTCTGGCATTATTCTCCCTTTTTTCTTAGAGAGAGAGAACTGCCATTAAAATGTTCAACAAAAGCTGCTCATCATTGAAGGAATGAATTCCATCGTTTTCCAACAGTAAATCAAAGACCTTAAGCCCAAAAATGAGCAAAGATATACACTAACTATTGTTTATACAGATATATATATATATATATATATATATGGTAAAATAAATCAATAAATTGGTTTTTTTATTCTTTTAATATGAAATCATAAATGAAAAGCTATATAAAAGACAAACTAAGAAAAGAAACTAGTTTTCATGCAGACTCACTCAAAACCCATATTTTGGAATTATAAAATTAGGTTCAAATTCTTGACCGTTTGGTTTGTAAAAATTGTCAATTTTGGCACCCTAGTTTTGAAATTCTTTAAATAAAAATCATAAAAATGCTTGAAATATATGAAAAATAAATACAATTTTGGTTAAATATTTTGTTGATATAGAAATTTAATATAATATGTTAGGTGAAACATATAATTATAAATGATATAAAATTATAAAATTATACATATAATTTACCTAGAAATTCGAGATTGAAAAAGAGATTACATGCAAATTTTTTATTAAGACAAAAAATTAATACTCTATTATCTCAAAATAAGTTTTTGTCAAATAAGTCACACCATGAACTTTTTGGACTAACGCATAACGAAATTTGAGTAATAATATCTAACAATAAATTTAATTTTCTCTATCAACTTAATCATTTCTTAAGAAATAATTGAGATGGGGAGGGGGGGTGGGGGTTTCCTGACTCCTGGGCTAGGTAGTTGAATAGAGCTACCAACAATATTATGGAAGAAAATACAGTGCCCTGAAAAGAAAGGAATATGGCGTGCATATAGACAATGAGTTGATGAAGAAGATACGTACATATATATATATATATATATATATAGTGAGCGTGTTTGTGTTATAGTGGTTGAGCTTGCAGCGGCATTGGATGGTGGTGGTGGTGGTGGTGGTGCTGACGGCCATAGACAGCGACGATGATTGGCCATAATTTTGTGTAGAGTCAAACCCTGTGGATTATGTTTGCTTGGTGGATGTCAATTAAGCACGCCATTCTCCAATCATTCATATATATATATATACATATATAAATATATTTTAATATATTATCGTATAAAATAATATCTTCATATATTTAACAATTGATTAATTTGAATTTTCAGAATTAGGCTTATAAAGTCTAAATTTTATTCGAGAGAAGATTTTACTCTTACTCTCACACGACATTTACAATTTATGATCTTCGTGCATAATTCACAATACACTTTTCTATTGTGTTAAACTAAAGATTTAAAATACGTCTAAATTTTATTGAAATATAACCGATAACTTTTCTAATATTTTAAAACTTTGAAGAATGAGTATGATACTTTAATTTCCATCTAAGGTATTAAATGTTTGAATGTGATACATGATTAATTAGAATATATGGAAATGTCTAACTAGAGAATTGAATATGTCAAAGTGCTTGTGGATGAGTTGGTAGCAAGGTTATCTCCAAGTACACTCCCCACCCAAAGGATAGGAGTTCGACACCCTGCTCGGTCTTAGTACTGTCGAATCCGAATGTGGATTATTTGAGTATAATCCGGACACAACAAAAAAAAAAAAAATTAGCAAAATACATATATACATACACATATATATATATATATATATATATATATATATATATATATATATATATATATATATATATATATATATATATATGGGAATTATGGGAAAATATTACCAAGTCTCTTGAGTGTGTGTGTCTATTCATTTGGTACAGATGTCGAACTTATATAGTAGCTTAGGATACTTTTATTATTTTCCACAAAAAATAATGATAAGAGAGTAAAACTTAAAAAGAGTATTGTTAACGGAAGAGGACTGGAAACCCCACAATTTGATAAAATTTTTGTCCATCCTTTTATTCACGTCAAGAATTGGAAAAGCATTCGACAGTATGAAGACCCTAGATTTGTCAGAATAATATCTGTTTTTTTTTTTTATGTATTTCTTTTTTTTTTTTCCGCTTTCTACGACTCATCTAATTTGTTTAGGTTGAGTTTGCTCTCTGCGCCACTTAGTTTTATGTTGGTGTTTTTGTTTGCACCACCTAGTTTTAGGTTGATGCTTTGTATTTACGTGAATGATTTTTGTCATTCACCTTTTTTTTCTTTTTTTATTTTAATGAATATTCCAATTACCAAAAAAAAAAAAAGAATTGGAAAAGCATATATATATATATATATATATATTATGATTCAAAATAAATACTAAAAGCATAACGAGAAGTAAATTTTTTAAAATAAAATTTCGAATATAGAGATTTTTCTTCTAAAAAGGATTTCATTTGGCTCGACTTGGACTTGGAATGGTATAGGGAGAGTAAAGAAGTGGACATTTGTGCAAGAAGAAATGACATGATGTTCCCTATATTGCGATATATCTTCCATTTTGGGAGGCACAAATGGAAGAATTAGGGCTCAAAAAACATTATATAAGCAGCACTCTAGGGAGGGGGTGGGTGGTACGTGGTGTAGGATAACATCTTTAATTTTGTTTTGGCTGAAGTGGATAGCAATAGAGGTCAACAAAAGATGGTGCCAGCAGACTTAAAAGTCCACCTTCGTAATAGGGAAAACCCACTTTTGAAGTTTTCTTCACTTCTTTCTACCCCTATCCCCTTGCATTTATTTATTTATTTATTTTTTAAATAAAAAATTTATGACAAATAGCTTGAACGCAAGTTATGAATGCGTTAAGAAGGAAAAATTATTAAATAAAGTTATAAAATCATTTATTCAATAACATGTTTTAAACCCGTGAGACTCATCTAAAATGGATCAAGCGGATAATAACACGTTATAACCTAAAATCCTATATTGCTCGGCTAGTTATAATTTATAACATATATAGGCAATTCAATTGGAGGATGATTAATGAAAAAAAAAGTCTTTTTTTTTTTTCTTTAATTTCAATGTTGATTCTAGAAGTTGTTTGAAAAATTCTCATTCAAGATTTTGGAATTGTCCAGCATTTCCCATAATTTCTTGTCAAGATTATCTTTTGACTTAAAATCAAATACGCAATTATTCCATTAGTATACAAACAAATGAAAACCACATTTTTTTTTTCTTTCTTTCTCACTAATAATAATAGAGTATATACAAACGTATTCTATATACATTTATAATATCTTTAATTTTACATATAAAATATAGATGAGACTAATCCGGATTCGGCCTGCGGAGCGCTCGCAGAGTTCAACCCTTACTCAAGGGTTAGGGTCCGACTCAAAGCTTTTAACATGACGTTAATCACCTCAAGGGGATTCAAACCCTCGACCATCTTCCCTGGATGAAGCATTAGAAGTTCGTTTACCAACTCCCCCAAACTACCGGATTATGAGTTACATCTTTGTACTCCACCATAAATGAACCAAAACATAGTTAATTAAAAGCTATGAACTCTACTCAATATAATAGAACAAAAAATTGTTTAGAAATAAATGCAAGATTTGATTAATTAATCAAAGTTGACTTAAGGAACCAAAAAGAAAAATTATACTTTTCTCATGTAGTACTCAAAAAATTACAATAATTATTACCATACTTTAGTGAATTGATGAAGGATTAGTATCATCATACATAATGAATAATTATAATAATAAGTATTATTAAGGGCACCTATATAACAAAGACAAAAGGGCTAAAGAATTATTTATTTGAGGGGTGGGTCAGCAAATAGATTGTGAAGAAGGTGGCTTAGGAGGGTTCTCCACTTGCAAATATTGAATCATTAGGGCCTTTGAATTCTCTCAATTGGAAGGATATATATAATTATGGAAGTGGATATTTTGTTTTAGTATCTACCTATTTGTTTATCCATACTAACATGATATCAATTTTTTTTTTTCCCTTACCCACTTAGGGCGTCAAGTGTCCCTACTTTATTTGGTGAGGCTAATACCAAACTGTGCAGCCGCGCGAGTAGTTCAACTCTTACTCGAGGGCCCGACCCAGAGTTTTTTTTAAACATATCGCTAACCACCTCATGAGAAACCTCGACCATCCGCTCTGGAAGAAACATTAGGAGTCCGCACACCAACTCTCCTAAACTACCCGGTTATATCAAATTGTTATCTACATCTTACTTTTTCTTTTATAAACGTAAAAAATAACAAAAAAATTTAATTCTACTAAAAGATATTTTCGAGATATAATAATATCTACGAGACAATAGCAAACTTATAATATATCTCTTAACATTTTTCATCAATTTTCCATAATACAAATATTTACCTAACATTCTTGATGTGCTCTCTCTCTCTTCTCTCTTTATTCATTTTTTTGAAAGCAAAATTTCATGTATGCATGAAAAATGAAAACCGTTTAAGATGATGCATGAAACAAGCAACAACAACAGGACTAATTATTACACAAAACAAATTCATTAAAAATGTCTTGACTTTATGCAAAGCCTTTATATATATATATAACTAAAGTCTAGTCTTACTTCATGCAATGGGACCCACGAAATCCATTAGTATTAGGAGAATTTCTCTTTCATTTCTCCATAAACATACATACATATATATATATATATATATATATATATATATATATATATATATATATGTATGTATGTATATATTGTTTATATTGGAAAAAAATGAGTCAATGGTAATAAATAAAAGTGAGGATGCACATAGTAGAAGTAGCATTAACAATTAGTCAAGCCACCTAAAACACTAAGGGCTATATAATAAATGATGTGTGTGTATGTATATATATATATATATATATATATATATATATAATTTATAAGTAGCTTTGCAACCACCCCCACCTCTCAAAAATAAATATATAGAACTAATCCTCTTAATGCTAGTTGGAGTATATTAATTTCTTTTTGTTGCAATAATTGATACTTCTTCCACATTGTATATACATACATACATACATACATACAATATATATATATATATATTTCATTTTTTTAACTTTGTCATATTACAAAATAAGGTAATATTCATTGATATTAAAAAATTGTAAGTTTAAATCTTATATATAAAGAAAAATAAAGTGTTGAAAGAATTTTTATTTTAGATGAGTCTCACGTGTTTAAAGTGCGTTATTAAATAAAATGTATTAAGTCACGATAGAGGCTTACGAGGGTAAAACTTCACGTCACAACAATAGTAACTTTTATGATTATAATTGAATGAAATTTTTTTTTTTAATTTTCAAATTAAAAAACATTAAATATATTTTTTTACCGTTAGAGTAAAAAGGTGAGAAGGTGAAAGGTTAAAAAAAAAAAAAAAAGGGGAGGAATCCTGAAGTTGACAAATAAGCCAATAGCTGATATAGGTGGCAATTGAGTTTCGACACGTGTCAGGTGCATATCGATTTTAGAAAACAGTCATACTCTTGATCCAACGGTGATTGTTGGCACGCTTTCCCAGGTCTATGTATTGGGGCCTCTGCTCTTTGACATTTTCGATCCTTACCGCAATGTGTGACTATCCCCGCCACCCCCGTCAACCCATCACGCTTTTTCCAAACTCCACTCGCGCTATTCCGCACGTGTCCTACAAACGTCCTGTTACCCATTTTTCTACATTTATTTATTTTGTTTAAAATACGTACTATAATTATAATTTGTAATTACATGAAATCTTACCTTGCTCGTTTAAGAAATTTTTGAGTGATTATTAAATAATAGTTGAAATTTTTTATTCAATTACACATTTTAAACTTGGAAATTGTACTTAAAATATCCAAAATGGTCAATATCATTAAGACAAAAGAAAAACTACTTCAGTATATAAACCTGCAGATTACTCACTTATTCACTTGTGTTAAATCAAAATTTTAATTAAATAATCAAATTGACTAATTATCTTGCTCGAGAAATTTTATATAACTGTCATTATAAGTAGAAAACTCATAATATCGTATATCATTTAGAATATTTGTATGAATTTTTAATATACGACATACGTTATCAGTAATCAAGGGTAATTGTAAAAGTTTAAAATTTAACATAAAGGCCCACGAGTTTAGACAAACTAAAATTGTAGCCCTCATGTCCAGTCAACGGCCACTAGCACAAATTAAATATAAAAAAGAAAAAAAAAAAACCTTTTTTATGTATAAATTTCTTAAAGAAAGACTTTTATTTTTTTTTCTTTGATCAAATAATTCAAAAAAAAAAGACATTTGCAGAAAAAAATAAAAATCATATGCCAAAAGCAAGTAGTGTAGTAAGTACTACTCTGTTTTTATTACACCTTTCAAACACACCCACCCAAAAGTCAACGCCTCTCCCTCTCCCTCTCTCTCTCTCTCTCTAAACTTCTATCTCTTCTTTCATTCTTTCTTTTTCTTTAGCTCTTTCTTCTTCCTCACCATTTCATATCAACAATGAAGCTCTGATTAAAATCCTTTTTTTTTTTAAAGAAAAAAAAAAAAAAACTCTTCTCTCTAAACTCACGATATATTTGTTTTCTTTCTTTCTTCATCCCTTTTTTCATTTATTTTATTGATTCATTTTTAAATTTTTTTTTTTAAGAAGGAAAGAAAATGGGGAATGGAATCGGGAAGCTTAGTGTGTGTTTTAACGGCGCCGGAGGCGGTGCTGTTGGAGGTTATGAAGGTCGGAGGAGAAAAGATTTAGCTGCCGTGATATCAGACCCATTAGATGATCTGGGTCACTCTTTTTGCTATGTCCGACCCGACCCGACTAGATTATCTTCCTCCAAGGTGCATTCAGAGGAGACCTCAAATTCAACGACGACTTTTAAGTCAATCTCCGGCGCCTCCGTCAGTGCTAATACTTCTACTCCGCTTTCCACCGCCTTGGTAGAGCTTTATTCTTATAATTGCATCGACCGGGCTGTGGCGGCCGCTGCTTTCGAGAGCTCAACTTCTTTTGCTTCTATTCCTCTCCAACCCATTCCTAGAAATTCCAGTATCAATTCCGGTCCATTGTCAACATCGGGGTTCATTCCTAGTTCTGGCCCGATTGAACGGGGATTTATGTCAGGCCCGATTGAGAGGGCCTTCATGTCGGGCCCTCTCGATCGTGGTTTGTTTTCCGGTCCACTCGAGAAAGGTAGCTCTGAGCAATTCCAGAGGAGCTTCTCCCATGGCGGTTACGCTTTACGGCACAGATCAAGAAAAAGGTCGTTTATTCGGGCCTTGCAAAGAGCTTTGTCAAAGACTATAAGTAGAGGTCAGAATTCAATTGTTGCCCCAATTAAAGGGGTTGTTTCAGTGAAAGAAAATGATTGGATTACGGCTTCTGAGAAGCAAAATGAATTGACCATTAGTAGTGTTAATTTTAGTAGTGAAGGTAGTTTAGATGATGATGATTCATTAGAAAGCCAGAATCTCCAGTGGGCTCAGGGGAAAGCAGGGGAGGATCGGGTTCACGTGGTTGTTTCTGAAGAACACGGTTGGGTTTTTGTTGGGATTTATGATGGTTTTAACGGGCCCGATGCTCCTGATTATTTGTTATCTAATTTGTATTCATCTGTTCACAAGGAGCTAAAGGGATTGTTATGGGATGATAAGTTTGATTCTGCAAATCCCAATTCCTCTGCTCCTGCTGCTGTTGAGAATTTGAATTTGTGCTCAGATGATCCAAATCAGACGGGTACTGAAGAGGTATCCAGGGATCGGACTAAGGATGGCTGTTCTAGAAGTTTAGAACAAGAAAGTTATCCAGGAAAGGAGTACATGAATTTTGATTCAAGATTCAGTAAAAAGGGTAGAAAGGAATCAAGGAGCAAGTACAGAGGAGTTGCTAAGAAATGGGAAGAAAACCAGAGAAAATGGAGATGTGAATTTGATCGGGAAAGACTTGAGCTTGATCGGAGGTTAAAAGAACAACTGAACAAAAACAGTTCTAATGGATCAGTGAATCATTCTGATGTATTGAAAGCTCTCTCTCAAGCACTGAAGAAGACAGAAGAGGCATATTTCGATCTTGCAGATAAGATGCTTGTGGAAAATCCTGAGTTAGCTTTAATGGGTTCTTGTGTTCTTGTGATGTTAATGAAAGGAGAAGATGTTTATGTGATGAATGTTGGCGATAGTCGGGCAGTTTTAGCCCAGAAAACAGAACCTGATCTTTGGAGCCAAGATTTAGAGAGGATTAATGAAGAAACTTTACATGATCTTGAAGGTTTTGATGGTGAAAGATGTGGATTACCTAGTTTATCTGCTGTCCAATTGACCATGGATCATAGCACATCTATTGAAGAAGTGAGAATTTTTCATTATCGGTTATAATTTCATTAAATCGTAATAAATGATCCTAATTTCTTACAGTTTCCTTCGTTTGATTGATTGATTGTTTATACAGGAAATACAAAGAATTAGACATGAACATCTGGATGATGTTTCAGCCATAACAAATGATCGTGTCAAAGGTTCACTGAAAGTCACCAGAGCATTTGGTGCCGGCTTTCTAAAACAGGTACTTTGTATGTATATATTATATCTTACCTATCTGGCTCAATTTAAAAGGTCAAAACTTTTGCAATAGATAGTATTTTATTACATTACATTTCCTTTGGAGGGGAAAGAAGAGAATGAAAAGGCAAATTTTGATACTTTTTTGAACTTGTAGAAAAAGGTAAAGATTCGAAGTCTGATTGTGGAGAAGAAGAGCCTTTTAAAGATATAGAAAAACTAGTGATCTTTTTTTTCCTCCTTTCAAAAGGGAGGCATATTCTTGGGAAAAAAAGCTTCTTGTTTGCATAAGTGATATTTTTTCATAAAGATAAAATCTTGATTTATATATATCTGGTTGTTTCTGTATCTGTCTTGACTTCATTTTTTTGCAAAGTGTGTCAAACATGAGATGGAATCTTTACTCTATGGGCTGATAACACTTTGCTATATAGACCAAGGAAAAAAAAGGGGAACAAAATAAACTTTATTAGTATTATTGCTTTATACTTCCTCAAACATATCTGCATTTTTCTTTCTTCTATTTTTTTTTTTTTAAAAGTCATTGTGGATTTGTGGAGACCACTCACCTCAAAGGGGAAAGGCAAATTTAGCCCTTAACGTTTTTCCCAGATTGATATATGTTGGAATTATCTGTGACATAGTTTTCATAAGTATGAGATGCCATTTTTGTGTTTTCACAAGAGTTCAAGAAAAAGAAGACAATAATAGTGTATACAAATGTATATATAAATGCGTATTGGCAGAATAGGCCTAGGTACTCATTGTTTGCGGCATGGGCTTGCGAGCCCGAGTCGTAACAGTTGGTATCAGAACGGATAGCCACCACGTACTATGGGAACTAAGTACTACCTCTAGAATCCCGGACACCCACTTGTGCACACCATCCCCCTCTCCCCCACCCTGTTGATTCTTGTGTGTTTTGCTGGTTTGGGATGTTCATAATTTAAGCATCAAACATATTTGTTATGTGCAGCCTAAATGGAATGATGCACTTCTTGAGATGTTCAGAATAGACTACATTGGCTCTTCTCCATACATCAATTGTCGTCCCTCCCTCTATCATCACAGATTAGGTCCAAAAGACAGGTTCTTGATTTTGTCTTCTGATGGACTTTACCAATACTTCACAAACGAGGAAGCTGTTTCAGAAGTTGAACTTTTCATCTCTTGGTCACCGGAAGGAGATCCTGCACAACATCTAGTCGAAGAGCTGCTATTTCGCGCTGCAAAGAAAGCAGGTATTTTGTTTTGTTTTGTTTTGTTTCGAACCTGAAATTTTGTTAATTAGAATTTCATCGGTTAAAAAAATGGTAAAGTTATAAATGGAATGAATTGTTGTTATGTATCTCAATTTTCAGGTATGGATTTTCATGAACTGCTTGAAATTCCTCAAGGAGATAGACGTCGCTACCATGATGATGTTTCCATTATTGTCATTTCTTTGGAAGGTAGGATTTGGAGATCATGTGTATAAACTAAGTAGGACATATGACAAATATATATATATATATATATATACACATTCAAAAACCCAAAAAGAAGGAAAGAAAAATGGAGGGAGAGAGTTATCCAAGAAGCCATTTTTGATGTTCTTTTTCCTTATTCATCACCCACTTTTACACACACATATATCTATATGTCAACCAGGTTAAGGTCTGAAATCAGACAACTTAACAACGTTTGTGGGTGGTGAAAGATTGTAAAGAGGTGTACAAGCTGCTCCTTGTTCATTATTCCTATATAAAATTGTCAAGAAAACCTGTAATTTTTTTTTTTTGTTGCTAATAAATGACATCCTAAGAAGACAAGTACTTATGTTATCTTCTTTTCAGCTTCTGTTACATAACCTTAATTAGTTCCTATGTAGTTAATTTGAACTCAACTGATCAAAAATTGAATTGGGTACTTTATATAGAAAGGTTTGAACTCAAATAGGTAAAAGAGAACCACAACTTTGAATGTTGTTATTTTTGGAAAGATCCCATCTTGCAAGATCTTGTTTAAACTTAGTAAGATACCAAAAGATATTCCATAAATAGTATTTAGTGTCTGAAAAGAGTGGCAAAAGGGAATCCTGGCAAAAATGTCTGGCATAAAAACCAAATGAAATGGAAAAGAGGAATGTTTTGATCTAACCATAATGTTTTTGACTTGCCAATGAAAAGAGGGAAAAAAAGATAAGAAAAACAAGGTTTTCTTGAATCTGAATTTAAATGTGCCTTTTTTGAGTAGTGACGGTGAAATAATAGACAGAACATTGAATCCAAATCAAACCTTAATTTTTTCTTTTGACACTTGTTTTGTTTTTTTATTACAGGTACAATTAACTCAAAATGGATTTGGTAACCTTAGTTATGAATTTTTATTTCAAGTCAAACTAGCTTTCTTTTCCTATTTAAAATATCATTAGTCAATTCCTTTACACCTCATTTGAACTTTATTATTACCCTTTATATTCTGTACTTGAAATCGGTCTAAATTTATATAAATATAAAAATAAATTTAGATATTCAATAGTATTGCAAAGAGAGCTCAATCCGTGAAAGTTATCGCAAAGAAATCCTTTTATAACTACCAAAGAAATAAAGGCTGGTTTGGAATTTTTTATTACCTTCGCAACTATTGAAATTCATAATCTATTGTGATATTCTGTCGGACATCCGAAATTCGTCTAAAATCATTCATGAAGATATGAATGATTCTATATATTCATTGATCGTTGCATATGATAGAACTGCAATCAAACATATGAAAATTGATACCCTATTCTAATACCCTATCAAACATATGAAAATTGTTAGAATCTTCCATGAATAAATGTATGAATAAGTATAGATATTTATTATTAATTCGAGATATTCATACTGAATTCATAATTGTTGCACAAGCTTTGTTAATAACAAAGAAATCGACAAATTATCCAAAAGAAAAAGGAGAGGAAGTGAGCTTAAGTTCTGTTTTTTAAATGTCCACCGACAATACAGTAATGACTAATCTCTTTTGTTGTAGATATTTTCTAATTGAAATATAAACAACTGATCATAAAATGTACTTTATTTTCATAAACGCAATTCAAACTCTAAATTCCTTATAAGTAAGGTAAGAAAACGGACGGACGGACCGACCAATCCACCGACGGAGGGAGGGAGGGAGGGGATTTGTATTTAATAGAGCGATGGAAACATTTGATGACCAAAGGAGGAAAAACAACCAGAAAGGTTGATGCGGGCATCCGCAGCTAATTAAGACGGATACCATCAAAAATTGAAATGCTTTGGGTCAGCCTTTTGGCTTTGGTGGCTGGCTGTGTAGTAATGGATTCCAAGTACAAATCATCAATATTTCATCATCTTTTTGCCTTTTTTCTCCCTCTAACTCCTAACCAATTTTCTCTCTCTGAAGTAAATGCATAATACAAATATACATATATATATATATATATATATATAATATATATATATATATATATATATATATATATATATATATATATATGTATATAGAGTGGTCTACAATTTATATAATTTAAGATGTAACACTCGGTTCTCATCTGATGTGAGGATCCGAGCTCGTGACACAACTTTATGAGTCTATTAGTAATCAAGATCAATTTCTTGACCATCTTTCACTAATACGTACTGTTAGAAATTGCAATTTCGTTTGGATTGGCCTGAAAAATTCTTAGCGTAATCCATTTGGTGAAGATTCCATTTGGTGAAGATTTATTTTGAGAGAAAATTGAGTGTTTATGGTAATAAGAGAGGTCTGAGGGCTCGAAACTATCCTCGAGGCCTTGCCCCAGTAGTACAAACCAAGTCACCAAACTCGTTTTTTATACTCAGTGTCTATATGAGTGTATTTTAAGATTTTTAATTTGTGTAAGTGTTTTTTAGGATTATTATTATTATTATTATTTTTTGCATTGATATATAATTTAAATTGGCTTGTATCATTATCTTTTATTAATTTTGTAATAAGTACAAAAGATATATATCAAGTTGATAATTATCTATACTTATCTTATATTTCGTATAAAACTTGGGTTAATACCCAAAAAAAAAAAAATATATATATATATATATATATAATGATGGTGTAACTCAACTGATTAATACATTTTCAATGAATTTAATCGAATTAGTCGGATAAAAGATATCCAGAAACGAGTAAAAGAACTTCTCTTTTTTGTTTTGTCTTAACTAAGGACATCTATTATCAACAACCACAATTAATTCTAATTGTGAAAATTCTCCTATTAAAAATAAATAATTGATATAAAATTATTATTATTTCGATAATTTAATTATCTCTAGTAGTCACTTTGACCCGACTAAATTAAAATCGAATCGTATAGACCCATTATTGTGGTGAATGCCACTTACAAATGCTAACCCATGATTGGGCTTGAAACCATTGTTTGATCTTTGGGCTTTAAAAGTGAAACAAACCTTGTCCAAAATTCTCTCTGACTTTCTAAAGTCTCACTTTTAAGATATCTTATGGGCTTAAAAAAAATTATATGAAAAGATTACATTTAAAATATATATAATATATAAAAAATATATTGCTCTTTTTGCATAGTAATTCTTTTTGATTGGTTAATTTTGTTAACTATAACTGTAATTTTTGTGCTTACAAACTGGCTTCTTGGGTTAGGTCTATTGATGTGAATGGTAGGTTGGATATTACTACGATCCCCTGAGGTTCTTTGTGACAGGGGTGGAACTTCTGTAACAATTGAGAACTCTAATCCTCTTAATGCATAACACCATTTTCATCAAATATATATATATGCTCTTGTGTTGGTACAATAACAAAATGCATTGTAAATATTATGTGAAGTTGACAAATTAACACTTGTCACAAAAAATTATATATAAATATAAAAAAATACAACATATAATAAATAAATTGTGTGTAAATAGATATTTGGTTTTTACCAAAAATTGGAAGTTTTTAGGTTTGGGAGTGAAACTTACACTTGAAAGAACGTCCATTTGACCACTTTGTTAGGCTGTGATTTTTTATATGGTATAATATAATTCATTTCGGGTTCATAAAGACTGTTTTTTTTTTTTTTTTTTTTTTTCTTTCAAGATTCAATTGAAAGTCAAAACATACCTAAACAAATGGCTGATAATCTTCCACACAATAAATTTTTTAAGTAAGGAATTCCTTGGTTTGATTCCCATTATTTGGTCAAATGAATTATATATATATATATTAGCAATATATATGTATATATACATACTCCGTCAACTCAACGATATTATCTACTATAATACACTTCAAAGTATATATCACATCACAAGTTTAAAATACGTTATTGAATAAATATTTGTTGAAGTAATCTGAAAATATTCACGACAAACTATATATTTCATATTTTCTATTAATTTAACATATTATCTAACAATTAATCAAATAATTTCACTTATAATAAAAGAAAAAAATTTTAAAAAAAAAAAAAAAAGAACTTTTCTGGATAATGTAAAAACTGTACCTTTGGACTGGGAACCATTAACGGCCAGTATTTCAAAATTCAAATCGGAAAGTCCGCTGTATTATCCAATCCGATCCCGATCTTAGTCTCTTACTCACAGTAAAAGTCAAATCCATTCCATGACCAAACCATTATCTAAAACTCTTTCCCAAACTTCGGACAAAATTTCAACTTGGAACAGCCGACTTTGATTCATACCAAACCAAAACCAAAAAATAAAAAAAAATAAAAATCGGTTCTTTTTTATAGCCCTCATTGAATTTGTCACCGCCGCTCAGATCAGCAACCAAGTGTCCCTTTTCTTCATCGCTCATTTTTTTTTTTAAATTTTCTGATTACATATGCATTTTCCACTTGGTTAGATTAAAGGGGTAGGTTTTATTTACTTAATAATATTAAGCGTCCATCTTTGGATTAGTTAATCTTTTTCTTCTCCATTTTTGCTTATGCTGATTATATTTTTTTTTTATTATTATTCTTGGAAGAAAGAAATTTTATTTTGATATAATTTGTTTTGTTTGATTTTTCTTTCAAGCTTAATCTCAAATTTTGGGCAGCAGCATAAGCAAAATATGGGGTCTCCATTCTTTCATGAATTCAAGAAACAAGCTTCTTTCTTTCTCAAGGAGAAGATCAAAACTGCAAGATTAGCCTTGACTGATGTTACACCAGCACAGCTGTAAGTTTCTTTCTTTCTGAGGCCAGGATCTTCGGATGGGATATGTATTTGGTATAAAAAGATTCTGATGTGTGTTTTTGTGTGAAAAGATTGGCTGAAGATGCTACGAATGGAAATCCCGGAGCACCTGAAACTCGAATATTGAAAATAATTTCTAGGGCTGCTTTTGAAATTGATGATTACTGGAGAATTGCAGAGATTCTGCATAAAAGGTTCCATTTTTTTTGTGGAATTTTCATTTTCATCTGTTTTTGTGTTTTTCTTGAATCTTTGCTATCTAAAGTATAGTTTTTTTTTTTGTTTTAATTTTTGTTTCAGATTAGTGAGTTTTGATAGAAAGAATTGGTGGGTATCTTATAAAGCTCTGATTGTGTTAGAACATTTGTTAACTCATGGACCTGAGAGCTATTCTGAGGAGTTTCAATCTGACAAAGATGTTATTACAGAAATAGGAAGGTTTCAACATGTTGATGAAAAAGGGTATTTATTTATTTTTGGTCTGATTTTCTGGTTCTTGATTTTTTTGAGGTTGTAATAATTTTCAATTCTTTTCTTCAATTTTTCTTTTTTTTGTGGGTATTTGAAATCTGCAGATTCAATTGGGGTTTGACTGTAAGAAAGAAATCAGACAGGATTTTGCAGCTGCTTTACAGTAGAACACTGTTTAAGGAAGAGAGAAACAGAGCTCGGACAGTAACAAAAGGTATTGAAGGATTTGGGAGTTTTCATGTTAGGACAACTGATTCTGAGCAAACTGTTCTACAAGATTCTTCATCATCTTTTAGAGCATTTGATAAATGTAATTCCCAGTTTAATGAACATGGGAATCAAGAACACATCTTTCCAACAACCTTAAACAATCGATCAAAGCAAGGAAAACTAGAAGAACAAAACAAGTATGAGAATGAAGAAATGGAGGGATTAATCTCCTGGGACAACAAATTTTCCAAGGTTGGAAATGATAGCAGCAGTCCTCGAACAAGTTTCAAAGAAAACATGGCTCCAAAAATGGCGATCATGGAAGATTTTGATGATGATGATTGGAGGGATTCCAATTCCATAGACAACAGAAATAGAAACAGCAGGAATTCCAGGATCACTGCTGCAATCTCCATGAATGATGAACAGCATCCCTTTAACCGTACTGAACATCATATGGCTAGTGTCTCCTTGCTTTCCACTACAGATCGCATTTTGCAAGCCTGTTGAACATTTCTTTGTAAAATATTACTATTACCACCTCTTGTGGAGAAAAAGTAGAATCATCAAAGTTTAGTTTTTGAGGAAAAAGCCTGTTTTTGTTAATCAAAAGGGTTTCAGAATTTCAAGATTTCTGGTGCTGCAGTCATGGTTATGTTCTCTGTAACTTTTGTGCTTAAATCATATTATGCTTGAAATTGTTTCATGAATCTTTGCTTGTATTAGTCAGCTTTTGATAGTTGCTGAGGAATAATACATATAGCTACTGTTTCATGAAAACTTCTTAGGAAGAATATCTCCATTTCGACAGAAGAACCATGACCTAAGAGGTAGCAAGAAATACACAAACAGACCTACATATATATATATATATACATGTACACACTTTTGTACATATCCTGCAGTATACACAAAAAGAACATAGATGACAGATCTCTTAGGATTTACATAGCCACTCCCGAATAGCAAGTTGCAGTGAATGGTTTGGTGTAAGTGTCAAATGAGTTAATGTCAAATTAGTCATTGGAGAAGTCTCACGGCCATTTTCTAACCAGCCACGAATAGCTTCGCCTTCATAGGTGAATCCATCTGCAGCCACTTGAGGGTCATGCATTATATCCTGCATTCAAAAAGAGACCATATAGCTGAAGAATTGTGTAACAGTTCTGTCATGGAAACCGATTACGCCACAAAAGCAATACTTACCTGAAGAATAGGGCACAAGAAAAATGATGGTACTTGTCTATCCTCCAAAGTATGCAGCTGCTCCAATTCCCTCACGAGATTAGGTGTGAGCTCGGGTCTATCCCTACCATACAGTTCACAGCATTGCAAGCCGAGGTCTGCCAACCTCCTTGCAACAAACATAGACCATTCTCCACCAGATGAATCCATGATGGATGTTATTTTCCCAAAAGATATCGCTCGTTTCACTTCACTGACAAGTCCAACTGGACTTCTCCCAGTGAGCAACTGAAGTATGATTAGTCCAAATGAGAAAATGTCAGACTTTGTAGTCAGGATTCCAGTTCTATGGTATTCTGGATCAGTATAAGGGAAAATGCCTTTTGTCTCAGTACAGCGTCGGAAACTTGGACATCGAAGAGTTTTCTCTGGAAGTAGCCTACATATCCCGGCATCACAGATTTTGCAGCAGTTATTGGAGTCAAGAAGGATATTCTTGGGTTTCAAATCACCATGGACAATTGTTTCAGGATTCAAAGAGTGCAAGAACAGAAGACAACTAGCAATTTCAGCAATAATCTGAGTTCTGATCTTCCAATCCAAAGGACAGATATTATTACTCTTGCAGAGAAGCCGATCTTGAAGGTTCCCACCAGGTAAGTAGTCATAAACAAGGGACCAAGCTTCAGGACATACACCAACTAATGACACCAGATGAGGATGGTGTAGTCGGGCAAGAGTTTGAGCCTGCGGATAGAAGAAGAGTTAATGTTACAGAGAACACTCTGATCAAATAACTCGAAAAAACATGAACATATTGAACATAAGATTTAGTCAGCATCTTAGAATCAGAATTAACCAACCAAAAGAAAAAGGTTCACCTCATGCAGAAATTCTGGTTGTTTTTGTATATTATGAGGATGCAGCTTCTTTATAGCAACTGTTCTACCTAGCATTTCTCCTTTGTATACCTCTGCAGATCCTCCTTGGCCAATTTTGAAACTCTCTGAAAAATCACATGTTGCTGACTGCAAATCTGACAATGTAAACTCTGCCAACTCAAGAGAATCTTCAACAGAGTCACGCATGAATCCATTAGCTTTTGAAACAACAGGTCGTGCATGAATTTTCCAGTGATCAAGCCACAGTAGAGCTTCCCTTTTCTGGCGCTGAATTATCTGCTTCTCCTGTTGTAATGTTGCTATTGAAGCTTGAATAAACTTTAATTCTCCAGAAACTTCATTGCACCGTCGGTTTGCTTCCTGTGCACGACTATCTAGAACAGAAATATTTCTCATAGCTTGGTGCAGTTCATGAGTTATCCCCCGTCTTTCTTCTAGCAGTTCTTCTTGCTCCTGTATTGTGTGCCTGAATGTATCTTCAACTTCCTTTCTGAGTTCGATTTCGCGTGCATGAGCAGATTCAAAAGCTCTGACCTGAGGCAGATGAGTTATGCAATATGTTGAGAACAGATACTAATAGGGTTAAATGGTTTATCGTACTCTAAAATGAAGCTTCTGATACGACATGTATCAAAACAAGGTCAAATTAGGTTACCTGACTGATGGTTTTAACAGCTTCAACTTCCAATTTTCTGCACCTCAAAACTTCTGTTAATGCTTCATCCCTGGACTGTTCAGTTTCTCTTTTGACTTCCGCAAGCTGTTCATATAAGTCTTCATCCTCATTTTTATTACCAGAATCAGAAGAAAATCTTGGATCCGAAGTAGAGCCAGAAATAGAGCTAAAGCTAGCAGGAATAGATAAGCAAGTAGAGGTTGGATTATATCTATAGTGTAAAATTGAAGATGATGCAAATTCAGCACTTAATCCTTCCCTCTGAAAATGGTTACTAGGTTCACAACAAGAAAGATATCTAGCAGAGTTGGAAAGTGGGCCTCCCGGAAGGACGATAATATCATTTTTACAGGCCAGCAAAGACTGTGATCTTAGGTTGGATGCTAGAGTAGGTTTATCTTGGCATATTTGTTTAGTGGAGCTCGGGCCTTCAAAATTTTGCCTTTTCCAAACTAATTTCCCTTTACTGACAAACCATATCTCACAGGATGAAGGAGCCATTTTAGCAGCATAACTTGCTTTGGTGGAGCTTTTTTTCAATTTCATGCAACTGTGTATTGTATAGAAAATAATATTAGGAGGAAACAAGAAAGAAAACAAAAAAGAAAAAGGAAGGAAGATGCAAAGAACCCTGAAGTGGAACACATATATAGTACAAGAATGGCACTTAGTTATCTAACATGGAAAGCGAGTTTTCCTGCAATTTTTAGAAGCTTTAAAAAACTAATCTCAATCATCTTATAAAATTACTCACACTTATCCAAGAAAAGTGACTAGTAAATGATATTGTCCATACAAGTGCTTGCAGATGCATGCATTCATTCAAATACTTGTTGTGAATCAAAGAATTTGCAAATGCATTTCATAATCAGATACAGCATGTAATAACAACACCTAATATGATGTTTCATTAATCGAAGGAATGTCAGTAGAGTAGGAAGCTTGACTACATTATCGAAAATATCAAGTGAAGGGAAAGGGATGGAATGGAATGGCATACTCTGGAATTGCTCCAATAACAAGCTTCCTAATATTCTGTGTTCTAACAAGATTCACAATTTCCTTCTGGACCTGATCAGCTTCAGTGGAAACAATGCTCGCCTTGACCTGCAAGGTAATTTCTGACAAGAATCAACACAAATAGGCCATATATGTATATGACAATCAGCTGCCAGACGCTGCTGTTAGATCTTCAAGATATGATTCAAGAACTCGGGATATAGTTTAGAGAATACATTTTGCATATATAGAACCATGAATATATATATATATACATGTTAATGGAACTTAAGATCCTGTTTCCACATTAAACGCTAGCAATTAATCATTGATTCTTCCCAGTAACAATTAGAATTAAGAATTTAACTAGAATCAATAGCTAATGGGAGGGAATGGGAGTGTTAGAAAATGCAATTAACTCATTGTACTACATAATTTTAGGGAGAAAGAAAGAACACCTTTGCTCTACTACACATGCTCAAATAATTATTCAGAAGTTTCCTCTTCATTTCCAATTCTTCGTTTCTAAATGCAGAAACCACTTCAGCATTCGCCTGACTTGCTGGTAATCTCCCCACTGCGTAGAAAAACAAACAAAATTCAACACATTTCCATTAAAATGACTTGGTAATTAATTCAATTGACTAATCCAAGATTCCCACAACCCAACACCGACACCGGATTACCTAATGGAAAACTAAAGAAAGCTAAAAAAAATAAAAGATGAATTAGAATAATAAGTCCAAATTAGAACAGAGCTGTTTGTGAAGATTGAAAGAGAACATTAAAATTATCTCAATCAAATCAAAATCGAACAAAAATTCGAGTAACGGGTAAACTTACAGAGGGTAGGAATCAAAGGTGAAGGTTGATGAACATGAAGAATACAAACTTCCGAATTAATAAAGGTTCGAAGAGTCCACTGAAGCAAAGAAACGGCTTTGTCAACTGACTTTCCAACGGCCACGAATACTTTTCCACCATCTTCTTCCATAATTTCCGGTGGGTTATAAGTGGCTTTACGACTCCTCCGACCAAACCCACCTCGGAACGTAACAGGCGGTAAAAACCCAGATAAGGGAACTTCAGTTTTACCGGTGGGGTGTGACGGACTCAGCACCTCCATTGTAGAAAGAAAGAAAGAAGGTGCAAGATTTCTCAGAGGTTGCTACGGTTTTTCCATTGACTAGAAGAGGTGTTTGGTACCAGAAATTGGACTCAACTGAGATTTCTTGGAATGTTTTCCGTTATTATTATATATTTATACATAAATATCATTCCACTGCATCCCTATTGAAAGTTCAAACATTATAATTTTAATTTTTTTTAAAAAAAAAAAAAAAATTTGAAATGAAATTATGTTTCCCCTCAAAGTCAACAAATTAGAATAAGTGAGGTTTGTGATTATGAATAGATGTCAAAAAAGAGAGAAATGTGATTCAAGCTTGATGTAGAATAAATGGTATTAAAAGAAACAAAAAAAAAAAAAGAAAGAAACCACAATTCTTTGACTATTTGTATTTTGCATCCGTCAGACAAGAAAAAGACAAAAATTGAAAAACACAATTTATTCTGACAGAAATGAGATAGAGAAATCTTTAACTCTACAAAATTCAAAACAGAGGAATGGGAAGAACAAGGATTAGTTATAAGAAGAAAAAACATTTTTCTCATCCTAAGGAGAGAGTTACAGACATTTTCTGTGTACAATGGAAGGACCAGATTCTTCAAACTCTTTGGTAATCCACATATGATTGAGTTATATTTGGGTTTCATGAATGCAGCCTCCATTCCGATGAATGATGGCTGGAAAAGGACTTCTGGGCACCAGAAACTCTCAGCCCCAATGGTGATCATCTCTCCATCCGGTAAACTCATAGTTCCTCTCTCCACAGTCACTAGAGCTAGTTTTGGCAGTTTCTAATTCCAGCTTATTTTCCAACACATCGAGAAATAATCTAGAAATGGCAAGACTGTTTTCCATCTTGAACCAAATTATGGTCTCAAACAATATTATCAACACATTCTTCTATCATTTCAATTCAAATTCAATACCTAGTGAGATTTACAATTTATGTTTTCTCTCCAACATGTGAAAGTTACACTACTCAAAATATACAAATTCCATATCAAATTTCGAAAGCAGAAAAATCTTTCACCATTATGAAAAATCAACTCAGCATAACTTCTTAACATGTAATCCACCATTACCACAATATCAATAGTGAAATCATACCCAGAAGTAACCAAGTGTTGGGATCCCTCGAGAGATGCAGGAAAAAATTAGAATTTCTACAGAAAGTTTAGAATTTTCTAAAAACTTAATGAAATCCTCTATAGTATTTTAGAGATGTGTGGAACCTTTTAGAACATTATGAAAGGCTAAAGAGAGATGTGTAGAGCATTTTAGATAACTAATCTACACCCTTGAATCCAATCAATCTTCACCATTAATTGTGGATGATTAGTAGTATAAATAGAGGTGGAGATCTTCAATCCAGAAGTCACTTTCCACTCTAAAGATATTTTTACCTCAACTGAAACACGTTTCATCTCCCGTGAAGACCTTGCTAACTCTTCTTTACGAGTAATGGCCTCAAATGGCATCCAAAGTAGACAAGCCAATAATTTACCTTCATCCAAATTAAAAAAGACACAGGCTTTCCTACATTTTATTACAATATACTACAGTTACTAAAATGTAATGATAATAAATTTGATGAAAAATAGTAATATTATGATTATAAAAAATTGTAAATAAAAGCATATCTTCAAAAATATATATTTTTATATCGAAAGTTACTATATTTTTTTATACTTTTTAATATAATATAAAAAATACTAACATATTAGTGTAGTAAACATATGATAAATATTATCATTGTTAGTATATAAGTTACTATATTATGTTTATTGCAATACTATTGTATTAAGTAAATATTTTAAAATGTATAAATAGTAAAGTTTAAAAAAATAGTAATATTGTTGTGAAAATTTGTAATCCCATAGAACTTACCATTTTGTTGTAAAAGTAACTCTATTCTTTATTAAACATACATTAATAATAAAAAAGTTAAGTGTCCAAAATATTGAAAAGTAGGATTTGTGAAGAAAATGATAAGATTTGTTCAAAAAATGGTAAGATATTTATCAATAGTAAGATTCATGACAAAAATAGTAAGTTTTGTTCAAAAAATGGTAAGATGTTTATCAATAGTAAGGTTCATGGAAAAAATTGTAAGTTTTTTTCAAAAAATGGTAAGATACTTATAAATAGTAAGATTCATATCAATAGTAAGGTTCATGGCAAAAATGGTAAGTTTTGTTTAAGAAATGGTAAGATACTTATCAATAGTAAGATTCATATCAATAGTAAGGTTCATGGCAAAAATGGTAAGTTTTGTTCAAAAAATGATAAGATGCTTATCAATAGTAAGGTTCATGACAAAAAGGGTAAGTTTTGTTAAAAAAATGGTAAGATGCTTATCAATAGTAAAGTTCATATCAATAGTATGGTTCATGGCAAAAATGGTAAGTTTTGTTCAAAAAATGGTAAGATGCTTATCAAAATTGGTAACTTATCATTTTTTGTATCAAACTTACCATAAAATGGTTAAAAATTACTACTACAATATAATATTATTATTTTATTTTGTTAAAACTTGTTGGTAATTTATTGAATAGGTAATTTTTTATGACATGTCAAGCATAGAACATGTCACATCTCCTTTAACTTGTTAACCTACTATTGCAAGTTACCAAAATTTATTTGTCATTCATTTATTGGTTTGGTCCATGGTTGCATTGGATGCAATCATTTGATGAATTGCACCACAGTACAATCCATGTATATACATACATACTTTGTCGTCTTCTCCGATTCTTCTCCAGAATTTCCTTTTTTTTTTTTTTTTCATTTCTCTCTTTTGGCTTCTTCCCTCAACATTTCACAGCACCATTCTTACAACATGAAAGAAGGAAATATTTAACAAAAAATAAGGAAAGATTTTGAATGAGAAAATGAAGGTAATTAAAATCTCAACTTTTTCGATTATATCGGCCAAAAATCGGCCATTTCGGCCATACCGGTTAAAAATCGCCCATCTCGGCGAAATAATCTGCGATATTAGTCTTCATACCACTAATACGAAACGTTGACGAATCTTTATATCGGCTCCCTCCGTTCTGGATATGAATTGGCCGATTCGTCTTGGAATCGGCCGATATTACGAACCATGCTTACCAAACGAGTTTCGATTTCACCTGCATGTCAGAGATGTAACTACGCTGTGGAGGATAATTTCCATTCACTAATTGATTGCACAAAGTCTAGGCAGATCTGGAATCTTTCTCAATGGGGCAGCTTGGTTCGCTCCATACAGGCTACATCTTTTGGGGACTTTCTTTTACAAATGCATTCTAAGGTTCCCTATAAAGAGTTTACCTATATATGTGTCTTGTTATGGAAATTATGGTGCAACAGGAACCGTGAAATTATATTTGAAGGCTGTCACTCTTATGTTTCGGAAGTGCAGGTGGAGCAGTCACCGGGAACTCATAGGCGTGTCCTTAAGAAGTGGCTGAAACCCATTTGTCCATTCCTGAAGATAAACATCGACGGTTCTTTGAAAAGCAATAGGGCAGGTTTTGGAGCAGTTTTACGTGATGCTGAGGGAAAAATTTTGGGGGGCGATTGCTGGACCTGTTAGCTGTCATTTCTCCAAAGCTGTGTTAGTCGAAGCTACTGGAATCCTATTTGCTGTTTGAATGGGCAGATTCATAACATTATTATAGAATCAGATTGCTTGTCGATCATCCATAAGCTTCAAGCTTTACAATTTGATTTTTCATGTTTGGGAGATTTACTTCATCACATTTATTCTTTGGCTTCTAGCTTTTGTTTTTCTTTCTGTTCTCGTGTCTGTAACAAGCCGGCGCATATCCTTGCTCAACAAGGCCTACTTTTGCATTCTATTTCGGAGTGGTTTGGTCCTTTCCCGGAAGAATTGCAAATTGCTTGTTCTTATGATTATTTATCTTCTATATAAATGCTTTTATTCCCCTTAAAAAAAAAAAAAACAAAAACAAAAAGAGTGGGAGAGAAGTAAGATAGCTTGGAAAAATCTCCATATTATAGAATTATGAATTCTTGAGTACCATTACTATCTTAATTTATGAAGTAGGGAAAGATAAAGCTTTCCCAACAACAAGTTAGCAGTAGATTGATTAAAATCAAACTCAAAACTAAAATTCAGCTCCAAATTCAATGTTAACGAACATCAAAAACAAAATAAATTGATCATGAAAATTACCATCAAGTCATAATATTTTCTAATAATAACAAACAACCCTAACAAAAATTCTTTCTCTACTTACTTTTCTCTCCACAGCCGCCAGCAGTCTCCCCATCTCCCCCATTTCTTCCTGGCCAAGAGAGAAGCTTGGCTCCGGTTAAGCCTCTCTCTTGGCCAGAAATTCTGTTTTATTTCTTCTTTTTTTGGCTTTTCATCTTTATTTTTGTTGTTTTCTAGTTACTATATTTTCTATTTCTTTGTATTTATCATCTTTCACATTCATATGCAAGAGTTTTCTTTGATCTTTAGAGATCAAACTATTTTTCTTCTTTTTGAAGAATTAACTTTTAAACTCAATCTCTTTCTGGGCCACTTTTTCGATATTCATCTTTTTTGCAGACTATCTTTGAAGTCTATAATTCGCCCTAGATTGCAGAGATCGTTGTTGAAGGAAGAAGATGAACTCGAGCTCTCCTTGCAAATGATGTATATGATCGGTGGTCAAAATTTCATGAATTTAGATATAATATTGTTGTTGTTGTTGTTTTGACTCTACTAATTTTTTTAGTTTGAATCTTGTTGTCTCCAACTGTTTAGGTTGGATTTTTTTGTTACTATGAATAATTGATTATTCATTTATTTATGTGTAATATTTCTCATTATTAATGAATATTCAATTATAAAAAAAATCATAATATTTTCAATTATATTAATTAAGTTATATTTTCTTGTTAATCAATTTAAATTATACATGAAAAAAAATAATAATTTGACATTTCCTAAGTGGCAAAATAATTGGAAACTTTTATGTTTTAGTCCTATAATTGTTTCATTTTTTTTTAATAATTTTGATGAGTAAAATACATGACTTTCTTTGTTAGGAAACTCATTGAAACTTTATAATAGAATCCATCTTTGCACTCATTCTTGAAAATTCTTCCCACAAAATTTCCTTTTGACTGAAAACTTTCACAATTTTGGATAATTTTCTTTTTCTTTGAAAAAGTTTCAAGAAATGTATTTAATAAGATTTCCTAAACAACAATAAGATGGCATTCAACTCTCTCTTTCTCTCTTCTCTTCTATTCTCACCACCCTCTATAATTACTTTAAATTGTGTTTCTTTAATTTTTTGCAGTTGATTTATCTTTGTTTATTAGATTGAGTATTTTGTTACGATTTACTATAATTTATATATATACACACTATATGAAGGTGGAAAAAGTTTAAAATTTTTCTCTTTTATGAGGATCTTTTGATCAGTTGATCAGGTATATAAAAATATATATATATATATATATATCTTTTTATGATAATTTGTTGTTATGATGACTCAAACTCATAATCTCTTAATTATAAGTCAGAATATTTAACTAATTGATTATCGAAAATTCTAGAATTTTGGCTCATAAGAAATATATATATATATATATATATATATATAGATATAGGTATATTATATTTGAGAATGCACTGAGATTGGGGAGATGATTGCTAAAGGGAATGATGGGAAACAAAATGATTAAGCATGAGCATGAGAGTCAATTAATTATATCCCATGAGAGTGTGTGTTTGTGTGTGTGTACACTTTTAAATTATTATTATTATCTTCTTTTTTTTTTTAAGCTCGTTATTAAGTGTCACACACCCCCACATGCATTGCTTTTTCTCCCTTACTTTTTCTTTATATTCTTTGACACTTCAATTCTCAATTTTCTTTCTTGTTATAAATAGATATAAACTTTGTGTACTATATAACTTAAATACACCTCCCTCCTATAACAAAATAATATATTAAACAATACATCTCTCGAGTTACCTCTGAGTATTTGAGTCATATCCGAGATTTTAGAGGTAAGTCTTACTCATATGATGTAGTATTTAGCTCTTATAGTCTAGATTAACTACTCGCTCTAATGTCAATTGTCAAGACTTAGCCCAAAAAGTCATGTCGCAACTATGAGCCTTACAATATTTAGAGTCAACTACTTATACCAATTTTTGTTGAGTATCTAAACTCATTCTTATATATTATATAAAATCTTTATATAATTACGATATGAGACGGGATATTATAATTGTATTCTTTAGAAAAAGAAATAGGGATAGGGGTAGTAGTATAGGGTTAAGAATGAGGGGGGAAAAAAGAAGCAAGGATTGAGACTTGTGAAGAAGATAAATGGAAGTACGTTCCTGATAGCGAAGCAACATATAAAAAAAGGTTCCTAACATTTTTTTTTTTCTTTAAGTATCCGGTATCCGAACCCACACGGATCGACTAATCTGGATTCGATTTAGGGTGCACTCGCAGAGTCCAACTCTTACTCGATGGTG
Organism: Cynanchum wilfordii; assembly: GCA_025388415.1. Classification (NCBI taxonomy): domain Eukaryota; kingdom Viridiplantae; phylum Streptophyta; class Magnoliopsida; order Gentianales; family Apocynaceae; genus Cynanchum; species Cynanchum wilfordii. The sequence continues at coordinate 187,518 of JAHSUH010000118.1, forward strand.
AGAGTCCGACTCAGAGCTTTATAATGTGACACTAACCACCTCGGGGGAATTCGAAACCCCGATCATCCATCCACGAGGAGAAGCATCGGGAATTCGTTTACCAACTCTCCAAACTGTTGGATTAAAAGGTTCCTAACTTTTCTTCTTCTTTTGTTGTACTGTATTTTTTTTTCTTCTATTTATTTATAGTATAAAATCGATGTAATATTTATTGATATTTTTAATTAATTAACGAAAAGAAGAAAAAAAAGTAATTATTACTCGTAATTAGTTCGTAAAAACTTAGAAATTTATCATTAAATTCCTCATCCATCTGCTATTATTGGCTTCTTTATGAGAATTAAAACTCCATTTTTGAATTCAGATTCTTTAAACTTCAACCACTTATGCAGAAAGAATTGATTTTGTTGTTCATCACACCTATTATTAGGAAGAAGAGTAATTGCACTTTAAAAGTTGACAAGGGCCAAAATGAAAAATAAAAAAATCTTATCTTATTTTCTATTAATTATACGCATGTTGTATCGTTCAGTTGAAAAGTACGATATTATCAATCTTACATCATCGTAAATATGTTATAGAAAATAAAGATAGTCAATTAGAGATATAACAAAAATAATATCAAATAATTAACCGTAGTATATTCTGTCAAACTCATAGTCATGACAAAGAAATATATTGTATGAGTTTATTTGTAGGAATAGTGAATATATGTGCAGTTATTAAAATGTGGGAGTTAGAGTTTACTTTCGCAAAGGATCAAACTGGTTCGAGCGAGAATTAGTATGAATATGAATTTGGCTTAAAAGTGCTCTCCTATAGTTCGGGATTCCATTTAGGACACCTAGTAGCAAAGAAGAAAAAAAAAAAAAAATATATATATATATATAAAGATGAGTGTTGTGGTGAGGGGAGGGTGTATGATGATGGTGAAATCCAAGCAATCCAGCATTGGGTCCCAAAACCCTTTTACAATGGAGGAATCATATATCATACAGCTTTAGAGATGACATGAGATGATGAAGGAAATCATGAGTTGAACAGTTTTTTCCCCAATGAAACTAATTAATATATAGACCAACACCAAGAAAATAAACAAATAAATGTAATAATAACTACTATATATATATATATATATATATATAGAAAGTGCATTATAATTCTTAAATAAGTAATATTAGAAAAAAAAAAGTTAGTATTAATTAAACATTTTAGTTTAAAATTTTTTATATTTAATATTTTGTAATCTTTATTGATAAATAATTAATTTTACTTTCGAATGGGTCTCACAAATGTAAAACTTATTATTAGTAAAGGGCTTTAAACTTCTATTTATAACCATTCAAAGATCTCATAAGTAAGGGACTTCAAATCGCAAGAATATTATATATATTTACCAATTTTGTGCCAAATTGATGGATTTTTCAAAAAGAAATGCAGAAAATTGAAGAAAGTCCAGGCCGCCAATAATTTTCAACGCAGGTAATCCTAAGTAGCAGAAGAAGAAGAAAAAAAGAGAGAGAGCAGTGGGAAATGGGGAATAATGGTTACTGTTGCCCACTGAAGAACAACAACAACGAAAAGATGCTCCGTGGGGTCTATTCATGGGGCGAAGGGATTTGATGATCCAATGCCGAATACCAAATGCCGGCCTAATTAGTGGGATATCTCATGCTATGCACGGTAGGTGTTTGTTGAATTGTTTAAATGACTATATTGTGGCTATTTATCTTTTATATATATATATTATATTGTATAATAGTTTTTTTGTGTGTGTGTGAGTGAGGTTTGTTTATCTTGTCAGTGGATTGGGTGTCAACTAATCCATAATGAATAATCATATTGGTAAACAATACTTTGTTTTTCCCCTTTGTAATTAAAGGTTAAATGTAATGTTGAATTTTTTTTTTAGTTATGGTGAAAATTGATTTTGACTTGATTATGATTTAATCTCTTTTGGGGAAGAAGGTAAAAAAATAAATGAAACTAATTGAACATTATTTTTTAGGTTAGATCAATTGGTATTTTAAGTCACTATTTCGATTAATCCGGATTCAATTTGAGTGTGTCTACAAGACTTTTAGTCGAAGGAAGGTCTTACTTTCACTCTTACATGGCTCTCACTATAAGTGTCAAACCCCTAATCCCAAATAGTATTATCATTGTGCTTTCCAATTGTGTCAAACTAATAGTTTTGATTCAAAATCTTTGGTGAAAGTAGAGGGGTTGGCAGATAGACTTAAGGTCAAAGTACACCATGAATGTTTGAGAGTGTAAAGACAAAACTTCATGAACATATTAGATCAAATTATGTAATAGATTATATATAACCCTAAATTCTGAGACAACTTATATTCTTAATTTTATTCTCACTGAAATTAGAATATCAATCTATTTACTTGTAAAAGATGTCATATTACTCGTATTTTTTATTTCTTACAATTATTTTCTTGTCACTCAATCATACAATTTTTGCAACAGTGTTAAAACAAAAAAAAATATGTGTTTGAATCATATTTTTGTTACATTTATATGGTAATTATCTACATACCTAATAAATAATACTATGAAATGACAATGTTTAGTTAATTAGACTCAACCAATTGTGGTGAAAAATATGAAAAACCTTGATAATGCAAAGAGGTCATTTTTAGTATGCAAGTCAATTTAAGAGAAAAAAAATCAAAGTCAAATGAAGAAAATAGAATGAAAAGGAAGAATCACATAAAGTAGTAAAATCAAACCAAGAACTTCTCATATGTTTAATGATCTATTGACAATTTTTGCCAAACTAAAAAGGGCATCCTATGTTCCTAGCTACCTAGTTATACATACATATACATATATATATATATATATATATATATATATATATATATATACATATATATATATATATATATATATATATATATATATATATATTAGCTGTTGGGTGGGTGGGGGTAGGGGGTAGGTCTTACTTTTCTAAATTATAATATGGCTTTCTGAATCAATCCTTTTTTCCTTTCCTTTTTGCATCATTGAATGAATCTAATTAACTTCACATTTGAAAATGCATTATCCTTTTTCTTCTTTTCCCTTTTGCATTAGCTTCCTTTGAAGAATGTACAATGTACATTGGACATAGCTTCAAACTAATAGGTAAAAAGATTGATATTCTAAACTCGAAATATAAGATACACGTTAGAAGACTAGTTGCGAGTAAAAAGATTAATGATATGTTGATATATTATAAGTTATATATCTTTAAATTCTGTTTATCAATTCAAATCGACTATTTACATCTTCTACTATAAACTTTTTGAAATTTTTTTGATAATACATGAGTCAAATCAAGATAACATACATACTGAAATCATATAAATTTGTATGGTAAAAAAATGAAAGAAGGTAGCTAATTTGACACAATAGCATGTTATCCATGCAACCAAGCACGTGCTTAGCTTAGATGCATCAAAGTTTGCAGCATCAAATTCTCTTTTTCCCCTCCCCTTTTCTCAATAAAGAAAAGAAAGAAATGATATCAATAAGTCTACCCCACTAACAATTTATGGTTTAGTTCTCTTTAAATAATATCTTAAAATAAAAGTGGAAAAAATTTAGTTTTTATTAAACAATATTTCAAAAAAAAATATTTAAGAGCGATTTTAAATTAGTTTATGGATATAAAAGTTAAGGAATAAACCGATAAGAGAGAGAGAGGAGGATGAAATAGAAATGCCACTACACATTCGCATTGGATCCTTCGCCGAAGGAGTGAGTTAGTAATAATATATACATATATATATATATATATAAATTATATGTATGCCTCCTTACCTTCTCTTCTATATATATCATCTCTTCCAGAACGTTTCAAAAGCTAAACTCCAAAACAATCGATCATTATTCATTAAGAATCTTGAAAATCCATTTCCCTCTTCTTTTGTTATCACAAAGTTTCTTCCTTTTTCATTTTTCTTTATAGTACTTCTTGTTCTTAGTATCTGTTTCTTCCAGGTTTTCTTCATTTAATTCTTCTTGCAATATATATATATGTATACATACTTGTAACGTACTGATAGATAATATATATATATATATATATATATATATGGATAGGGAGTTGCCGAATATTCTTCTCCAGCTGTTTGTCTCTCCGAGAAAGATACACAATTATTCACCGCCATGGAAATGGAAAAAAAGGATCTTCAATCCAAAAACGTCATGATCACGTCAATAGAGTTGAAAGTGATGAAATTACAGTCGTCGCCGGTTAAAATGATGACAACAAGAGAAGAGGAGGCGGAATTAGATAGTAGTGGTGGGTGCAAAACACCGACGTCGGTGGAAAAGAAAATCTCACACGGCGGTGGACGGATGCAGCTTTGTCCACCGCCGGCTCCAAGAAAGCCAAAGACACTTCCAATATCTAAAAACAAGAAAGGTTATAGTCGGAGGAGAAGGGTTTTACTTGATCTGTCAGAAGAAATTGAATCAATGTTTCCTCCAGCTATTCTTGCTGATTTTGGTAACAAGATCAAGAAGGTTAGGAAAGAAACCTTCATTATATGATCTATATATATATATATATATGTATGTATGTATCTTAATTTCTTTAATGGATAAATATATTAGTACTATGTTGTTACATATGTGTGTGTGTGTATGTGTATCTACCACCATCATAATTCAAGAACTAGAAAATTAAAGATCCATTACTAAAGTTTTGATATTGCATGAACTTATCATCAGCATCTTGTAACAAAAGGTTTTTATTCCAGCAGAATCACTATATATTATATATATATATATATCATATGGATCCCCGAAAATTTCTATTTGTCTCTTTTCTTGAAATTTCTCTAAAATTATATTAATCCCGAAAGATTATGGAGGATACCTCGAAAATTACAGCACACAAAAAGTCATATGAGAAAGTCATATGAGAAAGGAGAAACACATCAATAGCCAGTGGATGTCATCATATCAATCAATCATTCAAAATTTTCTATTTGTTTATTTTTTCTTGAAATTTTTTTTTTTTTTTGATAGAGGGGGGGGCGAGCCCCAGGGGGGTGGGGGGGGGGGTGCCCCCCCCCCCCCCCGGGGGGGGGGGGGGTTGTGACCCCCCCCCTTTTGAGATCATATTAATTGCTGAGAGATTGTTGAAGAAATATTTATAATTTATAATATATATATATATATATATATATATATAATACTAAAATTCAGTGCAAGATTGTTGTTAAAATTAATTAAATTTAAGAATTTTTAGATAACAAGCGGAATGAAGGTACTTAAAAAAAGGAGAGTCTAATCTTATTGCACAAAAACATCCATGGATTCCTTTGTAGATTTGTTTTTGCCAATAAAGATTGGATGAAGAGAACAAACAAGGATATTCTTACAATATCTTATATGCATGAATTTCATCAAACAGTAAATCATAGTGTCCCTAACTCCAATGCTTACTTTCTCTCTCTCTCTCTCTATATATATATATGTATATGTATATGTATATATCTCTTTCTTTTTCAACAAATGTATTAATTAGTTTAGTGGACACTTAAGTTTAATTCTTTACTATTTATTACTGCCTCCCATAAACACTCATAACTTTTCATGACACTTTTCACCTTTTCTCACATGATACAACTCATGCCATGGTCCTTTCTTCCACCAAAAAGTAAATTAATTAATAAATTTCATCAACACTCTTTTTCCTTTCTTTTCTTTATAACATTATAGCATTTATATATATATATATATATATATATATATATATATATATAGTGAAGAAATTTCCAGGAAAAAATCTAAATTTGAAATAAACAAAGTAAACCCTAGTTAGCTAGCTCCAATCAAACTCCAACACTCATACATCAATCTATTTAGACTTCCACTTAGTTTCACTCACGCGTTATTTCAGTTAATAAATAAATCAATCTCGTAATTAAGATCTATATATATATATATATATATATATATATATATATATACACTTATAAGAACTTATTCAAGCTAACATAAGAACATTTAAAACTATAATCGATTAGTACTTTAGTCAAAAATTATTCACAAAACTTTAAAAATATGTGCATATTAGATAAAATCGAATAACATTTTTATTTCATCACAGTCATAAATAAATCAGTATGTATATATATATATACACATATAAGAACTTAATCAAGCTGACATAAAATAATTTACAAACTATAACCGATTAGTCCTTCAATCAAAAATTATTCAAAAAGGAATTATATTTGTTTTAATATATATATATATATATATATATATATATATATATATATATATATATATATATGTGAAAATTTCTACACGATATATTCTTTCTCTGGTCTGCAGGCACACTCAAAATGCCCCCACTGTGGTGGCCGGCTGATCAAAACATGTTTATATATATAATTGGTGGTGTCGTTGACTTTGTTTCAGTTCAAACTTTCCATACATATAAATAATTTCCACAGGCACTCAATTATGGGAATATATCGTTGAACACATAGTACGTACGTAGAAATTTTCTTCTTTTTTTTTTTTTTTCTTTTTTTTTACTGGAAGAAACTTGAAAAATTAGGTCTAAAAATTAAGATCAGTTTGCATGAGATTTGAAGTTTTTTTGTACGTAAAATAATTTGAAAAAAAAATATACTTTTTTCTGGTACACTTGCCGGAGGGGCACACGTTGCTTTGTTGCTTGATCGATGGTTGTTTTGACTATTGTTTGTGGTTTGTCTTAGAGAGATGTCCTCGTCTATGGCATCTCTTAGACATGCATGGACATGCACGACAAAACATAATATATATATATATATATATATATATATATATATATATATATATATATATATATATATATATATATATATATATATGTGTGTGTGTGTGTGTGTGTGTGTGTATGCAGGACAATCATGGATTTTGCTTCTAGATTCTTGTAACATACTTATTTTTCCTAAGACATTTAAGATTTATAAGAGATGTTGTGAATCACTCTACCTTGTCTTATTTTCAGCATAAAATATAAATTGAGTTCATTCTTGTACATGAAGAATAAGTCTTTTATTTTTTTTTTTTTTTTTTTTTTTAAGATAACGGCAAGAGGTGTGTCACATCAACACTAATCCTCGTTCGAGTCGGGTTGATCCGTTGCAAGAGGACCCAAATTTTAAATAATTACATACATAAGTCAATATTCTAACTATCAACCTCACTTTGGGCCCCAATTAAACCAAATTCGAGCCGCGTCGGACTCCTATTGGAAGGAAGCTCTCTCTACACATATTTCTCCATAGGCAAAGTTCGAATTCGAGACCTTGCGAATGAGGAACTAAGCTCCTTCCGCTTGGGCCAACAGATGTTGATTATTTGTAATTATTTTATTAACAACACAATATTGCCCTTTTTTGGGCTTTGTAGAATAAAGTTTTGGTGTATTACTATGGCTTATTATGGGCTTGAATGTAACTCATAATGGAAAAGCCCAAGAAAACTAGAAACGAATTTGAAGTCCAGCCCATATTATTTTTCAATACTTTTAATAATTTATATGGTTTTTTTAAAGATAATAATAATAATAATAATAATAATAAATAGAAAATTTGCACAATTTTCAAATTTCTTTTTTTATTATTATTATTGGTAAATGTGAGCAGAATTATATCAAAATCTTTTTATATGGGAAATTTTGGAATTTAAATTCAAATGTGTAATTTTTTTTAATTTAATAATATATAGTATAATTATGTGACTTTTTTTGTCTTTTTTTCCACTTCTTGAAATTCAAATATAATATTTTAAAAATTAATAATAATAATTTGTCAAACTGGTCCCATATTCCATCAAATATTTTTTTTTTTTTTTTTTTTGTGATGTAAAGAATTATTGTTTCAATAAAAAATAAATAAATAATAATAATTCTAGGGTTCCTTTTACCCATACCGGACCCATGAACCATAACATAAATAAAAGGAAAAATAATAATTTATTATTAGTAAAATAAATAAATAAAAAGGAACTTGGAATCTTGAATAAAGACAGGATACCTTTGGACCAATAAAAAGGTGCACTCAGAACGCACAAGACCTTACATAACTCTTGTCCGTTTGGACCGGACACCATTTTTGTGGTTTATATTGCAAATCATTTTTTGTTGGCATCCATTCTCTATCGCACTATCCCAACAAAAAAAAATAGAATGCAAAATATTTGATACATGAGGTCATGATCCGGTAAATATACGTATAAATTCACTTATATATATATTGAAAGGAATCTTGATCTGTAATCAAAGAGAAATGGTGTAAATGCTTTTTATGTTGTGACTTGCAATAAACCCTTCTATGGAGAGTAAGAGAATAATTTTTTATTCCTATATATCAAAAATCTAGGAACAAGATATTAAATCGGAAATAGCGACAAATTCTTGTGAAGTCAAAAAAATGAAATAAAAAAAGATCAACTTTTCAAATTTCATCTCTATCGAATTTGAATATCAGAATAGCGGATAGAGTCACGATTCAATAGGCCAGGTCCACTTACTTTTTGTTTTGTTGATTTTTATTCTTGCATGATGACTTGACATCATCCTCACCTTCCTCCGACTTATCACCGACAGTCTGTTCAGGGTTCCAAACTCAACGATGACAACTAAACACGAGAGTTGTGCTCGTTGCCGGACTTAACCCAACACCTTACGGCACGAGCTGACGACAGCCATGCACCACCTGTACCGCGTTCCCGAAGGCACCCCCTCTTTCAAGAGGGTTCGCGGCATGTCAAGCCCTGGTAAGGTTCTTCGCTTTGCATCGAATTATATATTAATATCATTTTATATTCGAAATCATTATTTCAACTAATTTGAATAGATTTTATATAAGTTGTGTTTGTAGAGTGTATCTCTTACTCGGAAGAATGTCTTATTTTGACTCTTACATACCCCTCACACACAAGTATCGAATTCAAATATAATCTAATTTTTACTCGGTGAACTTTATCCTACCTCTTGCATGCAACTCAAAACAAATGTCAAATCCAAATTATTAATTAAGATATCTCTTTTAGTATAATGAGATGTATTACCATGAAATTGATTTTTGAGTACCTATAAGGCCTATAGTTATTAGGTTGCAAGTTTTGAGTACAATCCATCTACATTGACTTTACTTATAAGACCTATTGTTAGGTCACAAGTTCATACCACAATTCATTTACACTAACTTGATTTATAACAAAGTCCGCTTTATTTTTATTGGTAGAATTCAAACTTTTAATTTTATAGTTAAAATCCAGAACAACACATTATATGATACAACATAGACACTTTTTTTTGTTTATATGATTACATACATAGAACTTAATTTGACTAAAAACAGGGTGAAGTATAATATAATATATATATATATATAGTGTAAGCATGAACAAAATATATTAGTGTCATGTCATGACCTAATAATTTTCTCAAGGAATAACTTATGCTAGTGCTTTGTGCTTTGGTTATTATTTACATCAATGAGTAAAATAGTTTCTCAACCTTTTACTTTTGTTGTATGATGAAACTTTTCTTAAAGACATCAAAAATTTCTGTTTTTTTAAGCCACTAAAATTGACCATTTTCAGTGTTCCTTAATTCCTCTTCATTAGTGTTTTTGTGTTTAGATTGAGAGTAATTTCAGGAAGAGAAAAAGACAAATCTGCAGGAACCACTGGATATGAATTGATTGGAATCTTTAAAAACCCTAACTTTTTTTTTCTGTCTTCACTAAAATTGACAGTTTATGCACTCATTTGGGGACATTGTCGTGGTTACTTTATTCTTGTGCAGATACCCTTAATTATTCTGTTTCATATTTCCCCTTCAGCAAAACCTAGGTAAGAAAAAAAAAAAAGCAGATGGAGAGAGAACAATAATGCCTGGAATGAATACCAAGAAAAAAGAACCCATGAAATTGTTTCTTTTTTAAAAAAAAAAAAAAAAAATTTAATTTTTACCCTTTTCTTGGCTCTTTTTGTATGAATTGATTATTTTTCTCCATGTTTATTCTCTCACTTAAGCATCCCATGTTCAAGAACTGCCCATGTGAGAAGCCGTAAAGGATCGTTTTTTAGCTATAGTTCAAGTGTTTGATGAAATGACTAAGAGGAAGTGATTGTTCCCATCTTGTTTTGTCTGATACCCTATGAGTAGTTAACTTTGAGGTCCCTCTGTGACCTCAGACGTTAAGCGTACTGTTGATCAAACAAACGCTAGTGGGAAGTACTTTTGTGGGTAGCTTTGGCTATGGCTATGGCTAGACAGGTATACTATTTGTCCTTCTGTTTCTGTATACTCTTTTGGATTTATGTCCAGGATTTGTGTATCAATGTGGTTTTGGATCAACCATCTGAAGTGGGATTGTGGTTTTTTCTTCTTTTTTTTTATGGGTTGATGTCTATTCATCACATTGATTGAACCCACTTTCCTGACTGGATGTGAAATTGCAGGAAGAAGGGTGGCCTCTGGGTTTACAGCCTCTGAATGTGAGAGTTGGCTTGGTGAGAAACCGTAATTTTTCTGGCTCTACATCATTTAACACTTTAATGAGCAGTTCTCTTAGCTCCTCTACAGATTCTTCATCAGATTTGGATACTGAGGTCAGTTTTGAATACTTGCAATGGTGATGATGGAAAGATTTTGCTGATATGTTTTCTGTTTATAATTATTTAACACTAATCATTCTAATTGAGCAGAGCAACCACCAGAAATATCTATTCTTTGAAATGAAACTTTTTGTGATTATGCTGAACCTGTATTCTGATAAGGCATATATGACCATTTTCTTGTCTTTGTCTGTTCTAAATGTCCCCATTTATGAATTATTTTCAAATCCTTGGTTTTTTAGCTACAAGAATTATCTTTCTGCTCAGATTTGGTAAATTATTGTAGGCAAGATAAATCATATGCTTTGTTGAAAAAAAGGTGAACAAAAAAAAGGAAGAAAGAGAGATTCAATTAATAATACAATATGGCTGTAGCATTTTATACTGTAATGATGTTCACATTACTGTCTGAGAGCATTTTGATTTGGTTTCACTGGCCAATAGGAACTAAATTTTGATGATAATGATATGAGAGACAAATTTATTCGGATTAGTAGAGATTAGTAAACCTTGTTTATGGAAACTAACTTCATTGCAGTCTCGTTCTACTTATTGATCCTGTTCTGAAAAAGGACTCTGTCGTACAATCATTCTTAACAGCCTCGTTTTACCTTCACAATGTGTGATAATATAGTATTGGTAGCAGAGAAGTTGTATACTGATTGATCCCGATTTGCCATTTTTGATCAATCTTGACTGCCTCGTTTTACCTTTACAATGTGTGATTATATAGTATTGGTAGCAGAGAAGTAGTATACTGATTGATCCCAATTTGCCATTTTTGTGAAAAAACTCTACAATCAAATACATGATTGTGTGTGATCAAGGCCTTATCAATTTCTGATTGTTAAGTATGCTTAAATTTGTCTTAAACACCGATAACACGTTAGGTAAGTTGTGCTTAAATTTGTAAAGAGAAACAAAACATGGGATTTCCTACTGATGCAGCTGTATATTCATTCAGTCAACAGGATCATTCTTTCATGACAGCAACACTACTCTTGGAAGCCTTATCGGTGTTCCTAGAATCGTTAATCTCTCAAGAAGATCATTAAGGGGAACTGCGAATTCTGGTTCTTCCGGATCCCAGAAGAATTACAGGTCAAAAACATGGTGTTTCTCATTATGTCCAACAAATACTACTGATGCTGAGAATGCAACCAAAAGTACTCCATCCCTTGGCCAGTTTCTTGCAGTGGAAAGAAGAGCAGCACATGAACATCGAAACAGCAGCTATAGCTCCCTCGTGTATGGACCTGACGAAATCGCCAATTCCCAGCTTGACAGAGAGCCAAACTCGCTGTTCGTGAATGGCCACATTGCCCCTCCTCCTCGTTCAAGTCCATGGTCTGGTTCATCAGATGTTAATAGGAGACAAGGGAATGAATTATTAGGACACAGCAACAATGAGCAGGGAGTTCCATTGATGTTCCCATGCATTTGTGGTTAGGTTTTTTATTTTACCTTAACATTTCAAACAGTTCATTTCATAAATTTGTGATCTTCATCATGTTACAGAAATGTCATTAATAAATATTCATGTCTCTAGTTTTGGACTAAGGATTCCAGTTATGATAATCAATCATTCTTCATTATGATATATATATATATATATTCGTTAGATCATTCAGTGTTCGAAACTCTAATTTTAACTAATCTAAATTTGACTCGAATTGCATATGTAAAATCTTACTCTTACTTAAGAGATGACCTCACTTTATTCTTTTCATGAGTAGTATTACAAAGTTTTTATTTGTCAATGATATATATATATATATATATATATATATATATATATATATATATATATATATATATATATATATATATATATATATATGCATCCTTCATTTATCATCCATGAAAAGACAAGACAAAAGACCACTTGATGAGGAATTAGGAAACTTTTTTCTAATATTTTACTCTTTTCTTGACCAATTCAATTACCAATCAAGACTTGGAAACCATAATTAGACGTAACTAAATTACTGCTTACCTTTATTTATTAGCCCAGCAGGACAAGGATACTCTGTTCCTCTGACAATCCCATAAGATATTTTTTATCATACATCACCATTTTCAATCCCCACTAATATATATACACATATACATACATATATTTTACAATCTGTTATCATCATTAATTAATTCATAAAGAATTTACGAGATAAATCTTGAAATTCAGTCGAAGAATCACATCATATGATACTCAATTATACACTAACTCTTGAGATATTCATTTTAGTAAAGTGAGTAAAATATCAAATAGTTAACTAAGAGTGTTATCATACATATAATCAACTTAAATATTACATTAATTAGACACAATATCGAACTAATTCAAAATAAAATTTTTTTATTATATATATATATATATATTATATAAATAGATTCAAACTCGAAATTTTATCTTATAAATTAACTATTGTGTTATATAAGATATTATGTTATTACGTCATAAGATATTTTAGTACATGATAAGATAAATAGTTCTTGTTGTGACGACACATACTGATTTGTTTGTCGTATGTCATCCGTGTTTCTTTCCATTCTTGTGAATTTTTTCCAACCTTTTTGTTTTTAGTTCAAATGTAAACTTCAGACAATTAAGTTGAGTCTTTACTTAAAAGGATTAGGGAGAGGTTTTTTCCAAGTTGGGATTCCTAAATTATACATATATATATATATATATATATATATATATATATATATATATATATATATATATATATATATTTATTTATTTATTCTTTCACCAATTGCTGTCTGAATTTCGTCAATTTTGACTGTTCCAAGAAATGCAAGAGGGCATTGATGACGTTTCATAAGAATATTATTCAAAATCATTAGGCCAAAAAAAAAAACCATTCCAAGAATTCAATGGATTCTTGAAATTTTTCTGAATTTTTTTTTTTTTGGTTGGGAAAGACGATAAAATAAAAAATATTGTCGGAGTTAGAAGGAGCGTCACCAACAAACAGCTTGAGTGGGGAAACAAACCAAACAAGTCAACTATATACTTGTTTATCTCAAGTTGAAAGGAGAGAGGGTTGAAATTGAGATATATATATATATTTAGTAGAAAAAAAAATTGATGTATTTTTAGTTGAAAATAAAAATATTTTTTTTCTTTCAATTTTTTCTGATAAAAATAATTAATAAATATGAGTTGCAAAATATTAATTATAATTGTAGAGCTGTAAGCGAGTCGAGTCGAACCGAACATCATAAATTTGAGCTCGTTCGATTAAGTGTTCGAACACTGTTCGAGTTCGCTAGTTTAATAATTCGAGCCAAAAATTTTATTCGAGTTCGTTCGATTATTTGTTTATAAAGCTCGAGTTCGCGAACTATTACACTTTTTTTATTTAAATAATATATATATATAAAAATTATAATAAAAAATTAATAATATGTTCGCGAACAGTGTTCGAGTAAGCTCAAAAATTAATCGAGCCTAAAAATTTGTTTGAGTTCGGTTCGATTAATAAACGAACGAGCTTTGTTTGCGAACAACTCTAATTATAAGGTTAACAAGTGAAAAACATTAACAAATGCAGTTTGATTTTCTAATATGATAAGTAAAAAAAACTTCTATTTCTTTCTACTATTCAAAATTTTTGACTTGACGCTAATGATAAGTGATTTGTCAATGTTATATAAGATTTTTAATTCGACTTTAATGTGGATACCATATAAATAAGAATACTAGTTCTCAATACTGAAGTGTTTCGTAACATAAATGAGATTGTATAACCAATTGAGATACATTAAAAACTCGATTTCTTCCCAGTATAACAAGTAAAAAAAAAGAAACAAAAGGAATAATATTTTGTATTCGAGATTTTTTACTCTTTAGTTCGATTATGGTGTGAGTACCATATAAATGAGAATAGTAGTTCCAGATCGTAATTTAAACTCATAACCTATATGATGATAAATAAAACTGTTTAACCAAGAGATAACCGAGGGAGAGAGAGAATTTTATTGAAATGAAAAATAGAAAATGAGGAGGAGGAAGCCATAGATGGCGAACCAGCTGGTGAACTTTTGTATGGGACACGAACACACACTCTGAGGAAGTAATTCCAAAGAGGAAAGAGGACAAGAAGAAAGTTATATTTATTTGGGGACCCTGAAAAATTATGTTAGGTAAGGTGGCTGTTTCCTTTTCTGGTTTCCTTCACCACATTGCTTACTCATCTCAGCAAACAACAAATTTATTTATTTATTAGCCCCACCACCATTTCTTTCTTTTCCTTTTTCTTCATTACTCAAACAATCCATATATATATATATATATATATATATTTTTAATAGACACTCATAGTCAATTCGGGATATTTTTTTTGTATTGTTCTCAATAGTGAATGCTACTAAACCCGCGCTCATAGTCACGATACGAGTTTGCAGGTCTGAATCGTGTCAGTTCGATACAAAGATAATCTTGAAATGAGTCAAGTGAGATCAAATGTACTACACATCTCATCCATGTGGCATCATCAAGTCAAAAATTCAAGAATTCAGGGTCCCATTATGGGTAACCTTATCTTACTATATATATACAAATATATTTCAGGAGGATAACCTAATCATGGTGTTGAAAATAATTTAAGAACTTGAAAGAAGAAATAATAAAAATGATTTCAGCAATGGAGAGACATCATCACATTCACATGAGGGGCAGCAGCAAAACAAGCTTTTCTTCATTGATTTTGATTGATACTTTCATATCATAATAGATATATATAATAATAATAAATAAATGGCAAGAAATAATACATTTCATACCTAAAAGTTGGCTATCTTTAACTGAAAGAGAAGAGGTGAAGATAATGTGGCACCAAGACTTTTTGTACATTACAACAACAAATCTCAATCCCAACTAAGGCAGGATAGACAATGAAGAATGTTGAATTTCACTAAGGAAGAAAATAAGAAATGAAAAGAAGGGAAAGAATTCTTTCTATTTATAGGTCACTACTGATAGGCCCTCTTTCTCACAAAACTCCAGTCCTCCTTCTACCTCAAGAGAAACCAAATATTACAACTATATATGGTGACCCACACAAACAATATATATATATATATTTTCACCAACCCAAACCTGCAAAACCACTTTGCTTTGCTTATTTTCCAAAATCTACAGAGAGCAGATAGAGAGGAAAGCAGCTAACGTATATTTACCCACCCGAAAAACCAAGCGGACCAGTCGTCGTCGATGATGCTTGTTTAACAATTCTTGATTACCAGGTTCTTAGTTTCTGTTTTATGGATCAAGATCAAGATCAAGATTCAATGCTTAAAGGCTTATCAATCCACTCATTTTCAAATGCAATCCTGCCTGAACCACGTCCAACCATTTTCCCAATAGTGCTTACAGCAGATAACCCTTTGAAACTGCTGCTTCCCTCAGTTAAGTTCCATGATCTTCTTGACTTCCTAAACTTTGGAGAGTTGACATCCAGTTCTTGTTCAGCGGCGCAGTCTTCTGTTTTAACCTTGGCAACAATCAGTTGGACGATGCTGCTTCTGCAAAATGGGCAAACTGGTACTGTTGGACATGCTGTCATAGGATTGGGCTTATTATGGCAGCACAAGGCTAGAGTGCACTGTGCACACATTTGGTGACCACAATTTTGGACCTCAATTGTGCAAACTTGATCAAAGCATATCCCACATAGCTCGGGGTCACTAGTCTGCATTAAATTACTATCCCAGTGAATATCATGAAACATTAACAATGATCCAATCCATAATGCAAATTCTCTAAAAGAAGTAACTTCTCAATGCAAATATTCAAGCAATAAATCACACTAGTGCTTGGACTTGGCTCCGGTGGCACAATTGGAGCCACTAGTTACTACCCAAGAAAGATCGATTAAATCATTTACCTCAGACATACTGTCATCTGTTCCCGTATCGTAGAGTGATGGAGAAGTTAAAGTGTAAGCTGTCCCCTTTAAAATGTTCTTCTCTCTCTCCAAATTAGCCTCCATTAAGGCCTGCTCTAACAAAACTTTGGCCTCTTCATTTAGCTCACTTATGAATTTCAGAGGTGATGGCCAGACAAGAGGCTCTGCAGATGAAGGATTCAACAATGCAGCACAAGCTCCATGATTATGTCTTAAAGCCACCGAATATGGTATTCTCCTGCAAGATGCCCACAATATTCAGAAACAGAGTTTACTCTATTCAAATTAAGATAAACCAAAAACATCAACCTAAACTCAAGCAGAAAATACATCAAAAGCTTAAGAGAGCAATATGAAATTTGTAAAACTACTTTCTTGGTTCAAATTCAATATAAATGACAATCAATACTCTTTAACCACAAAGTAGTAATTAGACCTCAAAACTAGAATGATTAAGAAAAATCAAAGTAACAAAACTTTCTTATCATCAAAAGGCGAACATTCAATACAACAAACAACAAAGCCATGATAAACAAGAGCTAGGCCATCAAAATGGACTTTTTACAGAATCAATCAATGAGGTACCTAATCTATTATTAAGTGAAGATAAAAACAAAGCAAGAGAAAGGTACCCCGACGAATCTCTTTGAAGTCGATCGGCACCCCAGGCTAACAGTTCACGTATGCAATCAAGAGAACCTCCTCTAGCAGCTAAGTGAAGAGGAGTGCTACCTGGAAATCTGCACAAAATTAAACGCAAGATAAAGGGTCATTTCAAAAGGATAAAAAAAACAGAAAAAATAAAACAGAGGAAGAATCCAGAAGTAGAAAACTTACCCATATCCACCAGTTGAAGCACAAACCAGAGCTCCACTGTCTAATAATGCATGAACACATTCCGGCCGTCTTTGACGGGCAGCCAAATGCAGTGGAGTTGCTCCTTTACCATCTCTAATATTCACAAAACGAGAATATCCCCTAAAATTCCAGAATCATCGCAGAATTAGAAAATCAGCTGATTAAACCAGAATTAAGAACTGGAAACGCCAGATGGGAGACTCACCAAGAAACAGAAATAGGGGATGCGCGTGCAGCAGAAAGAATAGCCTTAAGGCAACTAGAATGACCGTAATAAGCAGCATAATGCAGGCAGGTTCTTCGATTGACCGAATCAAACATCAAAATCTGAGGCAATTTTCAATTTTAGTCTCAGGAATTCCATTTCGTACTTGTTTCTTCTCAGATAACCGCACAACATGAAAGGGAAAAGAGGAAAAGGGAAAAGAGAGGGGTGAGGAATTTGCTTACATTAGCCCCAGCTTCAATTAGTATTTCCACACAGGCGATCTTTCCGTGCATTGCAGCCAACATCAATGGAGTCTGCGATATTCTCAAACACCAACAAAAAAAAAAAATCCAATCAATGAATAATCACGAGATCAATCAGGAGCAAAACAGTTCCGGCATTTCTCTATTATCGTTCAAACTAGAGAATCTTGTCTTTCACCACCCAAAAAAAAAAAAAAAAAAAAAGCAACCAAACATAAGCTGCAAAAAAAAGTAGACACAACTTTCTTACCTGTTTATGGCGATTCAACAAATCCGGATTACCAGATCGGTTTAAAAGCATAGAAAGAACCTGAAAAAAGCCACCACAACAATACTTCAATTAGAAACAGGAGAAAAGAAAAACACCAAATTAAACTAAAGAAAACACCAAAAAGGTAACGAAGAGCACACCTCGATCTGGCCATTGGCAGCCGCAATATGCATAGCAGAGTTGCGATCATACACTGAAGCGTGTTGAATAAGACTTGGGGCTTTCTTCAACACAACCTCCACAGTTTCCAAATCCCCACACTGCACCGCCGTAAAAAGCCCATGCTCATCACTAGCCCTGCAACTTAGTCCCTGACCCATCTTTTTAGCCTTTCCCTATTTTGAACTAATCCGTATATATATATATATAATTAAAAAAACCAAACGGGGCAGTGTGACTAGAGTTGAGAGCTCCTACACCTTCAATTCATGCACCACCGCCGGTGGTGGTCGTGGTGGCGGCGAGTGGGTAGCGGTGGTTAGGCGGTGGTGGTGGTGGTGGTGTTGGCTAGGAGAGCCAAAGATGGCATTGGCACAAAAGTGCTTACATATTTATGCAGTCTATCAAGACTTTATGTGGGAGAGGAGAGAGAGTGTGTGTGTGTAAAAAATGTGAAGTGTTGGGAAGTCTGAAGCTGCCCGAATAGGTGTAGGGCAGATGACCGTGTCAGAAGATGAGTGCAATTATCTGTTGAGACTGGCGGAGTACGGGCAGCAGTCAGATATTTCCCGGGCAGTTAGATTCCCAAATAAGAAAAAAATATATATATATATAAAAATAAACCCCATCATCCATTTTTTAAATATATTTATTGCAGTAAAACAAAATACTTATTTATCATGTTTTTAGAATTAAACTGCGTAATAATTCTATTTTTAAATATTTTAAAAAAAGATTAATATAATTTTTATTTTTTAAATATTATATAATTTATTGTATTCTTTCCTCCTGTCTTTGAGTACTTGTTAAACTTAAAGCATTTTATTAACATATTTTAAAATCGTGAGATGTACTTGAAATCTAACAGAGCGAATAATATCGGTGAGTTTACTTTGAATTTGACTGATCGAGCGTGTGATAGTTATTTTGAAATTAATCTAGAATTGAGTATATTGGATTGGACCTCTTTTCAAGAATTTATGAGAATTTTTTTTTTTTAACCTCTCGGTATCTCGTGTAATTTAGAATCGAGTACGTTAAACTTCTTTTTAAGAAATTTTTCTCTCTAACATCTATTTTTTTATACACAAATTTCAATTTTGAGACCTTATTCACAGAAAATTAACCTTCTTCCACTCCAACCAACGTAAACTTCTCAATTGTTACAAGAAACCAACGTGACAAGTTGTTTTAAATTTTTATTTTCTAGAAGAAAAGATGGCTTTTGTCTCTCTTTTTTTTTTTTTAGTGTATATTATTACAACTAATTGGTTTGTCCAAAGAAATTCTTACACAAAGGTTTTCACACGGTTTCCTCAAAGAATTTTCAAAGTATTTTAAGAAGATCTTGGCCGTTAGATTACCTTAAAAACAGACAATAAAAACAAAAACATGGATAAAAAAATAATATTCATTAAAAAGTAAAATATTTTACTGGTCAAAATATCAAAATTGTGACCTGATTTTGGGTTGTTGTCTTTTTGGCTCCATAATTTTGAATTTTTTATTTGTTAGTTATGTTGAAAAAGGCTGTTGAATTCAAACCTAAGTTTACTATAAATGGATTGCTAGTCTTTAACGTTGTCACGAAGACTATAAAAGTCTTTTTTTTCCTTTTTTCAAATTACGGTCAACGAAAAAATTATTAAGACCATTTAATTTTTAAAATTATCACGATTTCGACTAATTTAGATTCAGCTCGAGTTACGCTCGTAAAGTTTAACTTTTACTCATGAAAATGTTCCACCTTCCGACTCTTACATGACACTCATAACGAATATCGAAACATACATTCGTGTAGCATTTAAAATGCTTTTTCCGATTGAGTCACGGTAAAGGCTTAATAATATTAATTTTTTATGATTAATAAAACTAACACATTTCTTAATTTTTATCGTTGTAATAAATAATATCTTAAAAAATGTCTTGAAATATCTCGTATCATATAAAACTACTTTTTATTTAAAATGTTTATTATGAAAATTAAAGCTTAAGCTCTAATCAAGTTATTATTTTGATACAATGAACACAACTATCTAATAATAGTTAATCGTCAATGTTATCAAAAATATAGTCATATTACAAAACTACGCATTTGAGAAATTGACAAATGTTTTATGACAGAATATTTTGAAACTTCGATGACAACTACATTATAATATAGTAGTTAGTTGTAGATGTTGTCAATTCATAATCATATTAAGAAACTCGGAAATATGAGAAAAATAGAAAAATAATAAAGAAAAATAAAGGGACATGCAATGCATTATTATTATTATTATTATTAACCCAAACAATTAAAAGGAGAGAGAGAGAGAAGAGAATAATAGAGTAGAGATAATAAAGAAAAACAAAGAGAAACTTCTAATTTAGGTATGAAAAGTCTAATTCTAAGGAGACAGCTTCTTGAAACAATTATTAAAGTTAATTATTACCATGTTTTTTCTTGTAATTTTATATAAAATATAAAGTATTACCATTTGTTACTCTCTCTCTCTCTTTTTTTTTCAAAGTAAATATATTTTTTTATTTATAATTTAAGAGATCACAGATTGAAGTAAAAAAATTTAAAACTTTTGAAAATTAATGTGTTTTCTGATAAAAACTAGAATATTTTTGTTGAGTTTTTTTTTTTGAACGGAACTAAAGTGATTCACCTATCATATGGAAAAGTCAATCGAGATGGATCATGGCACGTTAAATATAACAAGCTCACTTCGGTAGAGTAAGTTTCAACCAGTAGTGAATAAAGTTTTGCAACGGTGCAAGTGACACGGATCGCTATCAAGTAGCTAAGACGAGTAGTTGAAAAGGCATTGAACATACGCACAATGTGAACTAACAAACAATATTCTACTTTTCAAATGTATCCTTCTGATTGACTGACATCTATCTATATATCCAGTAACATACACTAAAAGCACTAAATCTTTCATACAATTACTAAACACCTATAATTCTCTAGAACATTAAAGAGAGATATTATCTCGTATCTAATATGTTCCAACAAATTCTTCGTGCATTCATTGACTTAATCGTTAAAGGGCCAAAGTCGGATGCAACACCTATGGCGCGCATGTGACTTATCTTGCAGGTTCTTTGGTATCTTTCTACATAGTTCAAATCTAACTCTCATCCTACGTGACACCCATAAAAATCATTTTCTGTAAAATAAATTAATATATATAACTTATAAAATATTAATTATAAGAGTATTTAAAAAAAAAATCAATAAATACACATTAATTCTTGGACAGAAATAACTTACTTGGTCAAGACTAAAGAAAATAAGTTTAAATGCACACTTTTAATAAACAGATTATAATCAATAAATTAAGGGGGGGAAATAAAATATCTACCAAAACGTCACGAAAAAAGAACAAAAATAACGAGTAACCCGTGTGGGGATGACGATTCAATTGACAAAATAATCAGGCCGATTAACAAGAATAAACCTTGTCAAACTAGTATTAATTTATTAATTAACCAAAATAATAATAATTTATTGTAACTTGGAGTCCCGTATCGCTCGCCTAATCAGTTATTAAGCAATGAACTAAAGCCTTTTAAACCCGAAAGACCTATTTTATATGAGACAAAACGAATAATATCATTTAGATCGTCATTTTTTAGAAAGCATATCCGACATAAAATATACACAAAATTGAATGTGATATTTCGTCCCACATAAAAAATACATTAATTAATTTCGATGTATATATTCTTAAAGAGTGAAAAACTTGAAAATTATTCATCAAAATCCCCACTAAACACCCTCCAAACACGCAGCAAAAATGATATAAAAAAATCCCTGTTTAAGGGAACAAAACAAAGATCAAGTTAAAAAATTTTATCAATTTCGATATCGATCTTTTTAACATATTCCAACATTTGTTTAGCATCCCTTAAGGTTATATTATATATATATATATATATATTATAAAAGATATTTACTTGAAATTTAAAAATTACTAATACCGAGTGTGTGTTGATGAAACCGTGTTTGTTTGCCAAATAAATATGTCGGTGCATTAATAATTTATTCCAACACTTATAATTATTATTATCATAATAATAATTTAATATATATATTAAATATATATATATATATATAAATAATTTGGTGAAAGTACTGAGAACCAGAGATCAAATCATCCAGAGGAGGAGACATGATTTTTTTAAACACTGCTTCTCACATGGTTTGTTGATTTCTTCCAAATATATATATATATATATATATATATATATATATAAAAGTCTAAACTCATAGTATAAAAATTTATTTTAACGAGTTTAATATTTATGACGAGTTTGACACATATTGTGAGCGTTATTTAAGAATTAGATTGTATAAATACAACTTAAATCAAATTTAAATTAATCGAACTAATAACTTCGAAAATGATTTTTTTAAAAAAAAAATTAAAAGTATACGTGGCAAAATTTCAGAGAAGACAGGTGTTGAGATTGATTAGAAATTTTGATTAAGCAATTGAAGCTTAGTATTGAGTACAAATGCACTCCACAATGATATTAACATTTAGGAAATGAATTAAATCTTTCTATTCTCATATAAAAAGGGTATAAACTAAGGAAAATGTATAATCATTCACTTCTATACCTTATTTTACAAGAAATTCTTGATTTCTAGAGTGAGAAAGCTTTCATTTTCATCTCTCATCTAAAATCAAGCTTTTCTTCTTGATCTTGTTCTATAAATTTAAGTGAAAAAGTTTTTTTTTTAAATTTTTTTTATTTGACTTGATCATCAAAGGGTTGTCTTGTCTATCATTGATAATGGTATAATGATATTGATAGTCAAGTGAGTGATGACCGAGTGGTCAGCACCCACACTCTCAACCTTAAGGTTGGGAGTTCGACATCCACTCTCGGTCTTAGTGCTGCTAACCCAAAGTAATTATACTGTCGGATCCGGGTATGGATTATTCGGGTCAACCCGGACACCACACCATAAAAAAAAAATGATATTGATAAAATCTTCGATAATCTAAAAAAATGAATGGAAAGACAATTTTAATTTTATCCTCTTATAAGTATCGTATGCAAGATAATGATATAATGATATTGATTGTATACTCTTTATTTATTAGTTAACGAATAAATACGAGAAGAATTAATGCAATGAGACACTAGACTGATATAATAATTTTGACCTAATTTTCATTATTGCATTATTTAACTAACGAGTTAATGCGAGAATAAATGATTTGAGAAAATTTCTCTAATCAGAAACAATAATTTTTTTGTACAATTAATTTAACCTAATGATATGAAAATTTTGTGGGGCAAAAGATTAGTGTATATATATATATATATATATATATATATATATATATATTAAAACATATATGAGATATGGAAAATTCTATACTTTGGCAACTAAAACTGGTCAAGCATCAAAGGGACAATAAAGAAGAATTTTGTATTAAAAATTTAAGGAAACCCTAAACACAAAATCTCTTTTTCTGTCGTTAAAGCTGCTTTGAATTCTTGATTTCTTACTTGTTTTCTGGAATTCTTTTATTTGGACTTAAAGACACCAGCATTGGTCCTCCAATTTTAGTCATAAAAGGTGAAAAAGGAGGAATAAAAAAAAAATATATATATATATCATTTTCAAATATATATATATATATATAAGGTATAATTATGTGAATTTAAATAATATTTTAATCTTTAAGTCATTAAGTTGACACAATGAGAAAATGCATTATAAATATTACATGAAATCACAAGTTCGACATTCGCTTTGAGCATCATATGAGAGTTTTAGATCGGTTTTCCTCGAGTAAGAATTAGACTCTATGACCGCAACTCAAATTGAATTCGAATTAGCCAAAGTTGTGGTTTTTAATGCCTAATCATAACAAAGATAAAGTTTAATTAAAATGTTATAAATTCGAGTCATAATTCACTATTAATTCGTCGTTTTTCTTATTCAAAATCTCAAGTTTAAACCTTATGAAATGAGAGAAAATGAGTATTAAAAGAGTTTATCTTCTTAAAATAAGGATCTAACGAACTCGATTTTTAAATTAAAAAATACCGTAATACATAAAAATTTTGTTAGACTATCTAATATTCCAAAATTACTATTTCAATTAATTTACTTCTAGTATAAATTGTGCTTGCACGGTCTAACTCTTACTTAAGAGAAGATCTTATCTAATTCTTAGATGGTAGCTCTGTTTGCAAGAGTCGAACTCATTTTCTCGCATAACATTTATAATATCATTTCCAATTATAACAAGTCAAAGATTTAACGTACACAAATAAATAAATAAATATATATATATATATGTATATATGTATGTATATAATGTACTAGAAATAAAGGAATGATTATAAACTGCTAATAATTCGTATTAATTGGAATATTCACCGTTTTAGCTCCCGCCGTTAACTGTATCCATCAATACGGAAAATAGTAGAAATGGCGTTTAACAAAAAAAAAAAGGACTTATCGATCATTCGGTTTGGAATAGAGACGATTCTTATATGGAATTAGAATATGTCCTTTTCTCTTTAACTTGCTTTGCTGCTTCTTTGTTCTGCAAAAAATGCTGCGTACATTAGAAACCACTGATTCTAAATAATAAATAATTATTTCTCCAACCCCAATGCATAGGTGAGTTGGTAAGGAACTCTCCTATCTTAAGTGAGGTTGGAGTTCAAACCCCTACTCATGTATGCAGCTATTTAAAATTTGGAGTCGGAGCTTCCTCCCGCAAGGGACCAACTTGACTCGAACGAGGATTAGTCTAGATGTGAGTTTGGCTTAAAGGTGTTCTCCTATAGTTTGAGACTCATCTAAGACACTCGTGCCTAAAAAAAAAAAAAAAAATATTTCCCCCCCCCCCCCAAAAAAAAAAGCCCTTTATTCCTAACTTCAAATTAGTGTCCATAATAATAATTAAGCATGCAAATTTATGCTATAAAAAGTGGATGCCAGGCATGAGATTTGATGGGTTTTTCTTCTAGAATCATCTTTAGTCAAGTTGGTCATAAAACATATATATGGATTCTAAATTTATTAGAGATTGTAACTTGAATTTTATTATTTATTGACGACTGATTTGAAAAAATTTATTTTTGAGAAAAAATGAGATATATGGTGGAGCAGGATGGAGCCCTACAGTATGGATTATTAGGTCAGTCAACATATAAAATTTTAGAGTTTATACTTTTAAGTCTTGATGAATAATATGTAACTCCTTGTAAGTTTTAACTATAATGAATTTTTCACTCTTCTACTTGTGATTTTTTCTCATCTAAGGTTTTTACGTAAAATTTATGTGTTTTCTTTTGACTATGTTATTATATTTTGTAATTTTTTTAATAGTAACAATTTCACTTATGACTATGGATCACAAATTTGAGTTATATTGTAAGGAAAAATTGGAAAAAAAAAATTATATATTGTCGTAAATTAAACAGTTAGGTTTCCACATGGTTCGCTTAGAAAGTCTTTAGGCGGGTAAGTCGAAGTTTGAAACTCTTTATAAGTTCTAATACACCTCATTGGACAAGAATAAGAATGTTCTGATATGTAATATTATATATAATACTTATATAACATATCTCATAAAATAAAGACGGTGGGATGTTAGTAGGTTTCAATGGAAGAGAAGTTTTAAGGAAGTAATATTTCATAATTATTTTATATATATATATAAGTTGGATTGCTTATGAGAATTCTAATTTAAAAGAAAATGACATTGCATCCAACCTTATAAAAATGTTTATTACAATATAAAATAAAATACATGTCAAATCCTTGTACTAATACCGTGTTTGACACTTTCTTTTAAAAAAATTGAAATAATTAAAAATCAAATGTTTGGCATGCGGTGGTTTCTTTATTAATTAATTT
Organism: Cynanchum wilfordii; assembly: GCA_025388415.1. NCBI lineage: Eukaryota > Viridiplantae > Streptophyta > Magnoliopsida > Gentianales > Apocynaceae > Cynanchum > Cynanchum wilfordii. Next base: position 213,730 of record JAHSUH010000118.1, read on the forward strand.
TCTCCAAATCCGTCCCAAGATTTAAGCATCAAAGTTCATATATATATATATATACCTATCTAGTCAATAGATTCGTACTAAAAGAGAAATTAAAGAAAAAGAAAGATCTTTCGGCTTTAGGTTTTCAAAAGTAATTGACAACATTCTTTCTTTTTCTTTTTCAAATTAGATAATTTTAATTTTTGATCAGATACATTTTCTTTGATGGTGATTTGGATGATGATATGCGTCCAGTAGGGTAACGAGAGTGCTAAGTAACCTGCAAAAAGTCAAAAGACGGAGGTATTGTCTCCTGCATAGGCTTTTCGACTGTGAAGTTAGAAATCGGACATAGTGAAAGAATATTTTAAAATATGTAGGACTAAATAAAAATTTGTCCAGTACTTTTGAATGTTGGGAGAATAAGAATGTAAGTGTTATCTTGTTATCTGTGAATATGAGTTACCAATTATATAAAAAGAGGTCAATCAATGAGAGATGAACATATGTAAAGGAGAACGACTCATATTCAAGACATAAGTGGTACTTTCTCAATCGCTTGTCAAAGTCATTTAATATTCTTGTATTTTGATGTACGGATCTATGGAAACCCTAACTATTTACTTTCATTTCACTCCTTGGTGTATCGGAGTGTGTGGACCTATGTGTCCAAGCGAATATACATTCTTGAGATGAACTCGCCAAAATTACTTTAAAACTCTTATGTGACATTTAGTTCACTCCGAAATCTCTCAATTCCTAAATCATCAGCATATATAATTTGATCAAATTAGAATAACAGGTAATAAAATTCTTATAAACATAAACAATTTTTTTTTTCTTGAAATTGAGGCATTTTCGCTTTTATTATATCTCGAATTTATGACCTCCCAAGATCATAAATAAAGTTATTACCAACTTAATTACACATAAATTTACCTAAAAAAAAAAAAAAAAAAAAGAAAAGTAGAGCAAGTTAGCTTGGTTGCGTACGGCTAAGTAAGTTTGGTGCATAACAAAGCGTATTTTAGCACGAGGCAGACAAAAGCTGTTAAGCAGAGCACCAGCATGCTCCGGACTAATTAATTAAACCCGACTTGGATCCTCCGCCTTATTATTAAAATAAACAAAACAAACCCTAATCCATGAATTTCTATTCAACTCGAAATTTCTTACCTTATATATATATATATATATGATTTTAAAAATTTACACTTGATAAATCGAACACTGAAATTAAAATTAACAAATATTTAATCTCTATCGATATATTCAAATATTCGATGGGCATTTAAAGCAACGATAATTATCTTGGCTAAACTTAAGAAACTTGCTAAGAAGATTCTTTAGGTACTTTCATAAGCAATAATACATACATATATATATATATATATATATATAAGAGAGAGAGAGAGAGAGAGAGAGTAAATCAAGTATATGCAGTATATACCAATGAAAATGATTGATGTTTTTCTTTAAAGATTCCAATCTTATAACATTATGGAATTACAAAGATATTCTTGTTTTTTGGAGATAAAAACACGCAAGTAAACTAGTTTTGGGACATCATTCGATTATGAATTTTTAAGAAGAATGTTTTGTTGAGTCGTAGAAACATCAACAAACCCCTATATATATATATATATATATATATAAATGTATGTGTGTATATGTTTCTCCATTATTGTGATAAATATGTCATTTGAAATTTATATGATTAAATTATAATACGAATAAATGTAACTTATACTTTTATTTTTTTTGGAAACTAAAAATATTGATTTCTTAATTTATAGAGTAAGTTATATCGATTAAACCAATCAATCTTTGTGGGATTTTTTCCTAATTACTTTATTATGTATTATTTAAATTTTGCAAGAGTTTCAATAGAATATTAATAAATGCTAAGAATAATCATACATTAAGGTTAAAAGGAGAGTTTTCTTTTGAGGTTGCTTTCGGATAATAAATGAGGAAGGATTAGATTCCTTCACACAACATCTTCATGCAAGAATCCAAGGAAGTGGTGGGACGTAAAAATTAATTGACATTTTGATTATGAAAATATTGTTTGTGGGAAAGATCCTTAAACTAAGCAAAATATCTTGCATTCTTTTTTTCTTTTTTTTTTCTAAGGGCATCCGGTATCCGAACCCACATGGGTTGACTAATTCGGATTCAGATCGGGTCTAGGGATTACGGACTTAAGCTCATCCCAATCTCGGTTGTGGGGGATCAAACCGTGGTTCTCCCTTCCAAGTGTAGTAACCCCTTGCGCCACTACACTAATTGATGATTGGTAATATCTTGCATTCTTTGATTACTTGACGAAAAAAAAAAAGGTTGAAAATTATTTTGAGTAGAACAACTAATCCGGTTGATGTTATTGAAAAAAAAAAAAAGTTGATAGTCTAATTGGTATGACTCTATTTATTTAGGTGTCTCTATTTGACTTAAAATGAGACATTTATGTGTTTGGCTCACACTAGATATGGCTTTACTGTCGCATTTTCAACTATATATTGTAATTTTAGAAGTCTCATCCTATGTATCATTCATAAATTAGTCGGTGATGATAATAGTTTTACCAAAAAAAACGATATATCTCGCCCTCGATAATTACATACATGAGTCGATATTCGAACTTTTAGCTTCACTTAAGTCGGGAAAGCTTTTTACCAACTCACTTGCGTCTTGGAATTTGTCATATAGAATATTTTACATTTTTCTACCGGAGGAAATTTTTCCATAATACCCTTTTTTTTTTTTTTTTCCCCTAAGTATTACAAATATCATACTCGTGACCTTGCGTAGTATTCACAAGATCAACACAAATAAAACTTCGGTTTGGGATGAGATTGAAATGGGCTTTTCAAAATTTTGTTGCTGTAATTGGGCCTAATATTTAGTGCATTAGGCCCAAAATATTTTCTTGTTTAAAAGATACATTCTTGGACATGGTATTATTTAATTTTTCATGCATGAAGAAAGTATTTAAAGCCCATACTTTCTTTGTATTTTCTATAAGTAGGCCAAGCCTAATTTTATTTATGGTGGACTTATGTTAACCCAATTCATTACCCAAAACAATCTTGGGCCCATTCTCCCATTCCAAATATTTTCCTTTTTCCATTTTTTTTAAATGAAATCTCAAAAATCAAAATTAAAAATTTTAAAGAACTTTCATAGCTTAAATAAGATTGTATTTAAATTACTACTCATGTATGCAATTATTTAAAATTTGTGGTCAGAGCTTCCCTTGTAAGGGACTAATCCGGCTCGAACAGGGATTAGTCTATATGTGAATTTGGCTTAAAGGTATCCTTCCATAGTTTGTGACTCATCTAAGACACCATGTGCCGAAGAAAAAAAAAAATCAAAATTAAAAAACTCATGGTTTCACCCAATAAAAAAAATGCATTCTAAATAATACAGAGTTTAACATTTGTTGTGAATACAATATAAAACTAAAGTGATACATTCCTTCGAGAATAAGTGTAATGCAATTGCAACTGAATTTGAATATTGAGGTCGACTCACTTTAAAGACAACCTTGTATAATATAAAGTTAAAGTGAAACTTTTCTTTGGATATGAGTTAAACTTTGTAAACGTAATTCATAATAAATATGAATATTAAATCGGACTCACTTTAGAGACAACCTTGTACATCACATTTCAGTCATATGAAATTTGTTATTTTTAATTTTAAAATTTAAAATTGATTTTCCTCCATTTTTTAAAAAAATAAAAATAAAAATCTAATCAGATAATCCTTAATTTAAAAAATTACATACAGCTCAGCAATAATTCTTATTATTAGGTAGGCCATAATAGTATACCATAATAACGGGTTAAAGGCATATGAAGTCACTAGAACATTACACTATAGAAGAAAAAGGAAGAGAGTTCTTTTTTTTTTTTTTTTGATACAATGGGGGAAGGGGGTGTCGAACTCCCGTTGGGGAGGGTGGAGAGTTCTTGAAACAACTAGAGATTTCCCTTTCCTTTTTCCTTCATTTGCATTCAAGATGAAACTGGAATCCTCTTCTCATCACTATAAATTCCATCCCATTCTCCACCATTTTTCATCATTCATCCATCAGAAACATTCCAATATCATCTTCATTGCTAATCGAGTTTTGAATTCATCTTTCCGAATTTCATTTCATCAAATAAGGAAAAAAAAATGTCTCTGATTCCAAGCTTCTTCGGTGGTAGGAGGAGCAACACATTCGATCCATTCTCTCTCGATCTTTGGGATCCAATGGAAGATCTCTTCGGCACATCAGTTTCTGCCTTCCCGAGATCATCACCGGCAAGTAAGGAAATATCCGCGTTCGCCAATGCCAGAATTGACTGGAAAGAGACGCCGGAATCTCACGTTTTCAAAGCTGACCTACCCGGACTGAAAAAGGAAGAGGTAAAAGTCGAGGTAGAAGAAGGCAGAATCCTCCAGATCAGCGGCGAGAGGAGCAAAGAGCAGGAAGACAAGAATGATAAGTGGCACAGGGTTGAGAGAAGCTCCGGGAAGTTCCTTCGAAGGTTCAGGCTGCCGGAGAATGCTAAGGTTGATCAGGTGAAAGCCAGCATGGAGAATGGCGTTCTCACCGTCACTGTTCCAAAGGAAGAAATTAAGAAACCTGAGGTTAAGACCATTGATATCTCTGGTTAAAATTGGAAAAGTAAATTACTTTCTGTGTGACTTTGAATTAATGCGAATTTATTTCTGAACTTTGTGTTTTGTAATGTCAATTATCTGCCAAAAAAAAAAAAAGCAGCTTGTTTTGCTGCTTGTAATAATCTGTAAGTGTGATTTCAATAAATAAAAAAGTATTGAAATTCAGTTTGTCTCAAGATCTTCTGGGCTAAATATATACAGAGTTGATCACCTGTGTATTGATTGATGGAGAAAATGAGGGAAGAGAATGGTTAAGTATGCATTTGAATATCCTAACAAGCAAGAATTAACACTCGCCATTTACAATGAACAAATTATAAATTCTAGTCTTAACCACAATAAACGTATATCTTCAAAAAAAAATTTAAATAAATAAAAATTATGGTTGACATTCTTTTAAGTAAAAATTTTTACAGTATAATTTAGATTAAAAATTCTAATTAAAATTATAATTGCTTCAAATACCAAATCATCTAAATTTGATAAACATAAATTATATATATATATATTAAAAAGTATTAGTAGATTTGTTAGAGTACCATACGAAGTGTATTATTATTTATTTATTTATTTTTCTTTTAAGAGAAAAGTTAGCAGTAAAAGTTAACAAAAATATATCCACGAGAAGATAGTAGAAGTCTATAGAATGAACAGAAGCCAATTTCTCGGCCAGCTTTTTCGAACCAAAATAATAAAAAAATAAAAAGGTGATGAGAATAATTATAGAATATAAAAATAAGAGGGTCCATGAAAATACCAGAACAATGTGATACCCGTGACCAAATTGACAAGGGTGATTTTGTAATTTGGTAAAGTTTAGGGATCTTATTTAGATATTTAAGTATTTGAGGGATCTATTGTGCAATTTATTAAGTTATGTATTCTTTATATACCCGGAAACCCTAAGAGATATAATTTAAGAGAGAGTTTAACACTTCTCCGGTATTCCGAGAAACGGGTAATAAGAAGATTCAACGTGGAGATTTTGGGATTGGGGAAATTGTGTTGTCAATTACGATTAAGGTTAGTAACATTGATTGTATATTTAATTCTACGATTTAGAATGATATGTAAGTTTAAGACGCAATTAAGTTTGCGATTGCATTTATTAAGTTCTTAAATTTTTATTAAGCCTTGAATAATTTTAGGTAAAGAATCGTTTCACGATTTGGATTATCGAAGGTTGTGGATTTTGATAATTTCGATGACAGAGGTAAGTGGTTTGATCTTTTTCAGTTGTTTTAAACCCTTTCGTTTTCATCTGTTTTGATAAGATTATGTTTTTCGGGCATGTTAATTTACAAAAATTGATTTTATTGAATTGTATTTTATGAAAGATTGTTTTTTTTTTAAAATATTATATTATTTCAACTTTCCTTCTCGAAATCAAATTACAGTACAAATGAGTGATTTTTTATTTTTATTTTCTGTTGTCTTTTCTCAAAAGTTTGATTTTCTTAAGAGTTATTTATTATTATTAGATTTTTGATTTTCGATTTTGATAAAAAGATAAAGTTTTCTATTTTCAATTTTGATAAAAAGGTAAACTTTTCTGATTTTCGATTTGATAAAAAGATATAGTTTTATGATTTTCGATTTTGGTAAAAAGATATTAGTTTTCTGACTTTAATGTTGGATAAAAGATGCTTTTTTTTTTAAGATATTAGTTTTTGATATCAAGTTTATCTTTTCGAAAATATTTTTGTTTGATTAAAGTTTCGAAAAGCCTTCCCGAAAAAGTAAACTGAAGAAAAGAAAAGTTTTGGCTCAAGTTAGTTAGAAATGAGTTGGGGGAACATGTTCCAAATTTATAAGTTCCGAACCCATTGAGCATGGTGAAAAAGCTCCCCCGTTATAAGTTCCGGCCTCCCCTAGCGGGATAAACAGCTAGGATCGATTTCGATTAAACTAACGAATGACTTTGCTGCTTGAGCCCATTGAAAAGAATAAGTAATATGATTTGAGATTTTTATCCTTTATGTTCTGTTTTGAAAGTAATGTGGGAAGTTTGATTTTTCAGTTCAGATTGAAAAGTATTTGTTAAAATGATTCTATCCGTTATGTTTTGAAAATTTTATGATATCGTTAAATCTTTTGAATATGATCTTAAATGCCCAAAATGTTTTTCTGAAGAGGGTCGAAACCTGCCCGGGGCTTTATAAGCTCATACCACCTACGTTTAATTGCTTTTGCAGGTTTTGATAGACCTATGAGATCATCTTGTGCATTTGGATTTTTCTATCCGGTGGGTTGGAGTTATGAGTTTTTGGATATTGGATTTGATTTGTTTTCATAGTCGGAGATATTATTTTTGGGAATTATGTATAATTCTGAAATATTTGAGTTAAGTATTTTTCTCGAGGAATTATCGATGTATTTTATTGAGATTGTTTCGAGGCTTTGCATTCTTTGGGTAATATCTTAGAGGACGTAGCCGTGTTACGTCTTCGATTTGAAATTTTCTACTTTTTAAAGTAGGCCCGGTGGGGCGTGACAAACAATCTCCAATTAATTTCTACCAGTGCTAGCTAGATATTTCCAGATTCCTCCATTCTGCAACTATAAATATTGAAATCTCAATTCCCCCAATTTCTCATCAATCTATCTCAAAGCAATTCAAATTCCTAAATTAGAATTCAAATCAATATTTCATAGTCACCTGAAAAAATGTCTCTGAATCCAAGTATCTCTGACTGGAAAGAAACTCCAGAATCTCACGTATTCAAAGCCGATCTACCAGGACTGAAGAAGGAAGAAGTTAAGGTCGAGGTTGAAGAAGGAACGGTTTTACAGATCAGCGGAGAGAGGAGCAAGGAGAAAGAAGAGAAGAACGACAAATGGCACCGCGTCGAGAGAAGTAGCGGCAAGTTTCTCCGTCGGTTCAGGTTGCCGGAAAATGCAAAAATGGAAGAGGTTAAAGCAAGTATGGAAAATGGTGTTCTTACCGTCACTGTTCCTAAAGTAGGGCAGAAGAAGAAGCCAGAGATCAAGTCCATTAAAATCTCTGGTTGAGAGAAGACGCGAAACAATATCATTGCAGTGATTTCGAATCAATCTGAATAAAAAATCACCATGTTTTGCTTGCTTGATTGCTCGTTTTGTGTGTGTGTCCGTGTGTGTAAACGATCATGTAACATATTTCTGAACTGTTTTTGAAATCAATGTAAAATTTATTGTGGTTTATTTATTTATTTTGTGATTGAATTTTTAATATTGAAAAAAAGAAAAGAAAAGGTAAAACAAATCAAAATAGCAGAAAAACCGATAAGGAGTAAAAACATTCTGGGCTAAATCAAGGGTATAAGGAAATAAAATGAAGGAAGTGGCCCAATTCGCTGATCTTTACAAAGACTAAGCCCATTATTATCCACCCACGGTTATGCATAATATAATACTTAAATTGGACTAAGGAAGGTGATCTTAGGCTGCATAAAATCCACTAAACTCTCGGTAATTTGGAACGGCGAGCGACTAGACAGCTTTACACCTGAACGAGGCCCTACGCCAAGGGGACCCTCTCTCTCCTTATTTGTTTGTCTTGTGTATGGAGGTTTTACACCATAAGATTACAGTAGCGAGAGAGCAGAAAAAGTGGCGTCCGTGTAGGATTGGGAAAGATGGTTTGACAGCCTCCCACCTCTTCTTTGCTAATGACTTGTTACTTTTCGGGGAGGCCTCCGAAAAACAAGCCAACATCATGCGAGATGTACTGCAGTCCTTTTGTATGATATCGGGTCAAAAAGTCAACTTGCGGAAGTCTAGGATTTGGTTCTCTCCTAATACAGCTCGACAACTTATCGGGCGGATTGTTGCACACATGAGCATCCCGGCTGCCGAGAATCTCGGTACATATCCGGGGGTCCCTCTTCTCCATGACCGTTTGCGCAATCATCATTTTCAGCCCTTGTTGGATCGGGTAAAGGGGAAATTAAGTGGGGAAATCACAGCTTTTGTCCAGGGCCGCGAGACTTGTCTTGTTGCAAACCGTGACTACTTCCATTCCAGTCTATTCTATGCACTCTTGTAAGCTCCCGGGGAGAATTTTGGAACATCCGGAGAAATACAATCGTGATTTTTTCCGGGGAGATACAGAACATAAGAAATCTATCCACTCGATTTCCCGGTCCACTATCTGCCACCCTAAGAACATGGGGGGATTGGGAATTCGGCCTCTGTCACATGTTAATCAAGTGTTGCTAGCTAAATTGTGTTGGGCGCCCCCCGGTCCCCCCCCCCGAGCTTGGGCCCCGATTCTCATCGGTAAATATGGGAGACATATGGAAACAACAAAGGTAGTTGGTCGCCCTCAAGTTTGGCGTGGGATGAATCGGGGCTTCACGCTCCTGAAAGGGGCTCGGGCAGCCGGAATACCGTTGACACCCCCGAATTTGGTGGAACCCCCCGCAAAAGGGAAATTCACCACTTCTTCCGCACATGCCCTTATTCGCGGGATGAGGGACAATCGTGGAGGCACATTGGACCGCAACGGAGATTAAAAGGTCCGTCTCGGGGACCCCTCTTGTTGTGGATGTTATCCCATAGCAAAGTTAAAGACGAAGGAACTAATGTGGACAAGACAAATCGGATGATGCTACTTGTAGTGTGTGCGGGTTAGCCAATGAATCCCGCCCTCACATGCGATTCGGGGTGCGTGTTGTTCCTAGTCGGATTTGGAGATTGTTATCTCCCCCAACCCAAGATGGGAAGTGGCATTTGACGCCCGCCGGAACGGGTGTATTCCAACCCGACGCCCAAGGCGCCGGCGGAAATTGGAAATATATTTTTTGCTCCGGAGTCGCAGGGGAGTGTTGGTTTTGGAGGAACCGATTACTTTTCCAACAACAAACACTTCCGCCCCGGAAATTGTGGTTCATAGTATTCCGGATAAATGTTTAGCTTTAACCTCTTCTTTGTATAGAGATAGAGCTAATTACACACACAGGAAACTATTGTTTTTAGTTTTCCCTCTGTTTTTGGTGAATCCGGGCATTTTGCCTCCCTGCCCTCTCGCTACTTTGGTAGTGGGCTTGTATAGCTTTTCCTCTATTATATTCAATATAATACCCCCTTTTCAGGAAAAAAAAATACTTAAATTGGGCCTATATCTAGATTGATAAATATCTAGGCCCGACATATTTTTGTAAAAATTATTTAATTAATATATATATTTTTTTTTATCCACTTGGGATGCCAGTGTCCCTACCTAATTTGGTGAGACTAATTCGGACTCGGCATGTAAAGCGTTCGCAGAGTTCAACTCTTACTCAAGGGTGAGGGCATGACCTAGAGCTTTTTTAACATGTGGCTAACCACCCCAGGGGATTCGAAACCTCGATCATCCGCCCTTGAGTAAGCATTAGGAGTCCGCGCACTAACTCTCCCAAGCTACCGGGTTATTTAATTAATATATATATTTTTGTAACTATATATATATATCAACAAATTGGTGAATTTAGTAAATGCTACCCGAGATTTAGGGTTTGACATAGAGTTAGATTTTGCGGGTGTAATCGGATTAAATTTGGATTAGTCGGAGTTTTCGGGTAAGAGTTGCACTTTGCGTGTGTAACTCAAGTTGAATATGGATTAATCAAAGTTTTCGAATAAGAGTTGGACTCTTCAGGTGTAACTCAAACTGAATCTAAATTGGTCGAAGTTTTAAGGTAAGGGTTAGACTCTACGAGTGCAACTTAAATTGAAAATCTAGATTAGTTGGAGTTGTAATGACTCTAAAAATTAGATAGTCTAATAAAATTTTTTAGTGAATTAAGAAAAGAATTAGTGAATTTAGTGTGTTCTAATTTTTATCTTGGAGAAAAATAATATAACTAAAAAATGAACAGTTCAATAGTATTTTATACACATGGTCAGAATAGAGGAAGTGTGACAAGTTGCAAACATATAAAAGAGTGTGGACGCATTTTAAGAAACTGTACCAAAATGAATACTGTATGGTTTTGTCGGGCTTACAAGGGAAAAACATCACTTTGAGAAACTTCAAATATATATATATATATTATGTAATTATATAAATTTATGATGAGAAGCGGTCCGTTTGGGAATTTCAATTTCACGCAGAAATTGGTAGAATCAGGAAAATGATAAAGAAGGGGGACGATATGGCCACTGACGCTGCAGATGGCATCATATGCATGTGATAGTTTCGGTATTTGCCTGGTTTTTAGTTTTGACCAAACAGGGACTGTTGATGAGATGAAGAAAGGTATGGTTCAATATAGGAAATTTGTATCTATACTTTTTTTTTTTTTCACCTACAAAAATGCTTTTGAAAGTATTGTTTCTGTCAGAATCCGGCCCCAAATATTGTTTTGTTACTATATGGAGTTGACAATGAATATTTAACTCATTCTAAATTTTCGATTAGTCTCATATTCTAAGCTTTCACTAGAGCCCAACTGAATAAAATTGGACGTCTCGGATTTTTGAGGTGACTCTCATTTTATATGGTAAGACTTCCATAGTCTTGGTTGTATAAAAAAAGATATGTCGAGTTTACAATGAAAACTTAAATTTATTCTAGACCTCTGCTAGGGCCCAGTTGGACAGAATTTGTCTAACTAGTATAGTTCGGTATTAGTTGTCACGACACATACCCATGTGCCTGCATTTCAATTATAGATTTGGCGGCATATAAAGTCGACTATTTGGTATCATAAAAATATCTCGAGTTGACAATGAATATTTATATTCATTCTTATATATTATTATATCACATCATTATATATTGACTATGTAAGACGAGAAATCATAATGTCTAACTCAATTAACACTTAGTCTTACTTATGATTGTAGAAAAAAATCTCAAAAAATTTTCAAAAAAATATCATTAATTAAATTATTGTGGTAATTGTTTAAAAATCATAATCTAACAAAAAAAAAAAAGAACAAAACAAAACAAAAGAATTTTGAAATTATTCAAAAGAAGAAAAAGGAAAAGAAAAATTAAGTGAGAATGGGATTTTTCCCTGTATACAGATGATAGTGAGACAGAGATAAACGGGAAAAAGATGGATAATTTTGGTAGTATGTGGTCACGTGTATTAGCTAGAGTTAAAACTTAAAAATGTATCCAATAAAATCTCACGACCACCAACAATTTATTTTGTTTGGTGTAGTAAGTGACCAAAAATTTAAATTTAAATTTAAATAAAATATCGAGTTTAAATTTTCTTTTTTTTATTGAAAACATTTATTTTTTGAGAAGAGATAATTTTTATAACATTTTGTGTAAATATATGAGGTCATGAATTTGATATTTGTTTATGTTATATGAGGTTATGAGTTTAGTACTTGTTTGTTGTGAGCGTTATATAAAAAATCGGAATAATTGGTGAGTTTGGTCCCAAACAAATTTACTTTTAGCAATTTTAATCCTAAAATATTTTTTTCAACTTTTAAAGTACCAAACTTTTTTATTAGAAAAAAGTAAGGTCCGGCGTAATCCGTCAAAAAACCTAAAAAAAGTTAACAGTTTAGTTAATTAAAGAAAAAGGTAAAAATGTCATTACATGTGAGAGAAAAAAATAAAACTTACCCATCGGCGATGAGATTAGCAAATCGGAAGAAGAAAGGGAACAAAATTCTCCATCCGACCCAGGAATGGTAGAATGGTACCAATCAAAATACCCAAAATGATATCAATCAAATTGTTATTTTTTTTATAACTTTTTTTTTTTTTAATAAAAAAAGACTTTGAACTAAAATTAAAAAAATATATTTTTGGGATTGAGGTTGTCAAAAGTAAATTTGTTTTGGATCAAACTCACTAATTATTCTAAAGGATCAAACTCACTATTTATTCGTAAATTTTAGACTCAAGATCTTTTACAGCAAAAATTAGACTCTATATGCAACACAACAAAAATTAGACTATATAGACGTAACACAATAAAAGTTAAACTCTACAAATGTTACACAGTAAAAATTAAACTTTATAAGACATAATTAAGTAAAAAAAATTAGATTATATACATACATAACATAATAAAAAAATAGATTTTACAGATATAACACGAGTTAAATTCTAATTAGTGCAAGTAAGGAGATAAAATATAAGATGGTGACAAAAAAAAAAAAAAAAAATCTCACGAGAAAAGATTTGAAGCTCCCCCTGGTGGAGTAATCATTTCGTCCCCACTGCATAATCCAGCAAATAGAAAGAAAGAAAAATTCCAAAATAAAAAAAAAAAAAAAAAAAAAAAAAAAAAAAAAAAAAAAAAAAAAAAAAAGGAGGTGGTGATGCATACGGCTTCTCTCTCGATCGGGCCCACCGCTTAAGTTAATTAGAACCGAGGTGCTTCTCCCGTGGCTCTGCTGAGCTGTCATTATTCTTATTATTATTTAAAAAATCTTTCCTTCTAATTATAAAATTTAGATTGTTGTGTATGTAGCAATTTTATTTATAATTATAAAATTTTATAAGTTCGAATCATATTAAAAATGAAAAAAGTTTTATAAATTTTTTTTAAAAAAAGTCTTATCGCTTTGATCTCTAGTTTTTAATACTATATTAAAGTGAAATAAATAAGTTTAAATTGATAAAGAATGTTAAATTTAATCTCATAAGAAATCACAACAAAGAAATTGTAGGGATTGGGACGAGATTGAAGGGTGGAAATTCGTTATATGAAACTACGGTTTTGATTAATTTGAATTTGATTTAAATTATGTTTGTAAAGTTAAATTTTTACTTTAAAAAATTACAAATTTTTTAATAATATAACGTTTATAACAAACGTGACCTCAAATAAGGGTCTCTCGTGACTAGACTTCAGATTAATTAAAATTCAAAGTAATTATACAAACAAAAAAAAAAAAAAAAAAAAAAAAAAAAAAAGGGACAAGGTTGGATGATTTACAAATTTTATACACGTTGGCAAAGTGTAGACACGAAACCAAGAGGAAATCCGCAAGGCACAAATCGTGCATGTGCCGCGGTTCACGCTTGTGTGGGTCCCACATTTTGTCTCGTAAGCGCTTTCCCCGAACACACACTATCTAATCAAATTTTTTATTTTGTCCACGTCGGATAAAACTCTTTCTCTATGACGAGCCCGTCTCGGCTTCCCCCTTACTGTTACTTACTAGTAATTAAACCCAAGCCAAAAACTCAAACGGCTCGGCTTACATTGTCTGCTGCCAGCCGAGCCTTCAGTCTCTGGGACTTAACCAGTAGTGGAAGTAGTACTACCAAAAAGTACCAACCACTTGTGGGACCCACACGTGCAGTTGAGTTTTTATTTTTTATTTTATTTTATTTTATTTTAATTTTTTTTGCCAGTATGGCATGATCCGACGTGTACACAAAAATATGTCATGGTCGGTACACGTGTATGGTGCAGATTCATTCTCAGTTGTAAAATAATAAGTCAATACACTACTGTTACTTGTTTGACTGATTCTGACGTGTCAAGTGGATGTGCATTAATAAGAAAATCCCAGTTGCTAATCCGATTTTTATTTTTTTTTATTTATATATTTTTAAAAGTATTGTAAAAATTAAATAATTTTGTTGAATTTTGTTTTTGAATAATTTATTTTTTTGATAATTAGTGAGTATATGATTCGATTTAATTCAGTTTCCGACATAGAAAATGTCACCTATGAATTACGTAAAATTATGAAATGGTTTATATAATCCTAATAGAAATATCTATATATATATATATATAATAAATTTAATTTGATTCTAATGTTATTATTCAAAATTATTATTTCGATTAATTTATATATAATCTAAACTATGCCGTAATGTTTGACTTTTATTTATAAAAAAAAATATTTGACTTTTATTTGAAGAAGAATTGTAGCAATTAACATCAATGAATTGTTGGTAGTATATGCCTTGTCCAAAAGTACTTGGCAGCTTGATTTGGATCTTCCTTAAATTAATAATTAGATTTTATAGTACTAATAATTAATTAACTTAATCATGTCATTATAAATATATTAGTTTCTGCTGGCTTCCATTTGTTCCAACTTAGTATTACTTTCTTCCCATAAAGTTACAAGAAATTTATTTTTTTTTTTTTTTTTCCAAATACGATTAGGTTCAATTCAACTTAATTTTAGATTAATCAAAATTTAAACAAATTATTTGATAATTTTTTATTTTTATAGGAATCTAAGTGAAAATTATGCTCCACATGTAATATTTATTATCATCATTTACATTCAATGTACTCTACAAATAGATAAAATATTCATACACCCGAACATAGTAAAATAAGAAAGTAAAACATTTCGTTGAAATTATTCGTTTAAATTTTTTTCGAAAAGCTAATAGTGGATTGTTATACTTATTACTAACATTGTTGAAGAGATGAAATATGACCAAGGTATATCTTTTTGATCCGAGATTATATTCATCATTAAAAGAAGAATTCGACAAAAGCCCTTTAAGCCAAATCCGCATCTAGACCAATCTCCATTTCCAGGGTTGGTCTCTTGCAAGAGAAAGCTTTGGACCCAGATTTTTAAATAATCGCATACATGAGTAGCGATTTGAACTCCCAACCTCACTTAAATTATAAAAACTCCTTACCAATTCACCTACGCCTTGAGATTATTCATAAATATATATATTTACTTATTAATTACTCGTGAGAGTTATATAAATCTTTTTTTATATCTAACTAATATTCCCCTTAAAAAAAACAATGAAAGTCTTAAAGTGAGGTTTAGTGGAAACATAATTATTTTTCACAAAAGAGGATGTTTAAGGTTAAAAATTTACCCATTTGTACTTCAAGAAAATAATAAATGAAAAATGAAATGAAAAGTATAAAACTTTACACTTTAGAATCAAATGAATTTGCATTATCCATGTGTAACAACAGTATATGAGCACCGAAAATCATTATTAATGTGGGACTAAATAAATAAATAAGAAATAAAGTCCTAAACGATAATGAAGCACATGGCATTAGATTCCATATCTTTGAATATAAATATTAGGGCCACTTTATTAATCTTTTATTCTAATTTGGAATAACTTTTGTTATATAAGTATTTACGTTTTATAAACAATCCAATAATATATCTGCTTTAATAAATGATTTTGGTACTGAGTGTAGATTGGCCTGCAAGTGGAGTAGTGACTATTTAATAACCACTCAATAATTTTCTAGGCAAGCGATGTAGGATTTCAAGTCACGACTAATTAATTTTTTTTTTGTAATGAACATATAAAATTATGATCATATCTAATTGATCATGATGTAGTAAACTTGTAAAATGTTCTCTTAGTCTAATTGAGATTGCGAGTTCAAACTTGCACTTATATAAGTAATTGTTTAAAATTTGAATTTAGAACTTACTTTTTGTAAAGAATATACCCGACTTGAGTAGAGATTAATTTGGATATAGACTTGCATGTCGCTCATAATTGAGACTCATTTGGTGCCATAGTGAATGGTAAGGAGGTCTGGCTCGAGTAGAAACTAAGTTGAGTATATAGACATGCATATCCGCATAGTCGAGACTCATTTCGTGCCATAGTGAATGGTAAGGAGCTTTGTCTCAAGTAGAGACTAATTTGGATATAGACATGCACATCGCCCATAATTGAGACTCATATTGTGCCATAGTGAATGGTAAGAAGCTCATCGTCCATAATTAAAACTCATCTCGTACCATAGTGAATTATAAGAAGCTTTCCCGACCTATTCATATATGCAACTATTTAAAATTGGAACAATAAATTACTTACTCATTGTCCATAATTGAAACTCATCTAAGACATTTTTTCCGATAAAGATAAAAGACTTAAATAAGAACATTCTATCTCTAAATTTCATATGGCACAATTACTTAATGCAAAGGTATTAAGGTACAAAAATTTACTCCAAGTATCCGGTAACTCTTTACATTTAATGGCAAGGAATCAGGGATTAGACAGTAAATGCAACTGTTTGAGTGTTACTGCAACCGGCGGTAAATTTTTAACTGATTCAAACCGCCCACGACGCCGTACCTTCATTACATCAGCGTAAGGAGTTTAAGCTGAGCCGAGCAAAGCCAAACTAATGCTTAGAAAGGCTTAATCCAAATATGGTAAACTCAAGCCTGTTTCCAGGTCGTCTAAATAACCCCAGATTCCAGCTAAGCGCCAAAGCCAAAATCCGAAAATCATATTCAATGGTTAAAATCTTAACCCTGGTTAAGCGCTCACCCTCAGCCGCGCCACCCAACAAAACACCGACCCGGCCCCAACCTCTCTCCTTCCCCCTCAACGTCATTTCCATTCTTCTCTCTAATGGAGTCGCCGAAGAAAATTGCCTTGACTTCCTTTGCCGGTTATCGCTCGGCCGATATCTAGCAGAGCCTGAACTTCCGGCGGCAGTGAAAATCCTCTGGAGATTTAACAGAATTATATATAATTATCTTTTTTTAATATATTTTCTTCACCCCCTCTTTTCTTTGACTTGGTGAAGATCTTTGGTATTTGCGGAGGAATGGAGGAAGAAAAAAGAGCGTTGGCGCAGAAGCTGATAGATACTGTTAATGAGATATCAGCGTTGACGGAGTACAGGTCGGCGGTGAAGAAGCAGTACACTAATTTGGCTCGGCGGTTGAAGTTGTTGACTCCTATGTTTGAAGAGATTCGTGACAGCAAAGAGCCTCTTCCTCGGGACTCGCTTGAAGCTTTATCTGCTCTGAAGTGTGCTCTAGATTCTGCCAAAGACTTGCTGCGATTTGGCAGCGAAGGGAGTAAAATTTTTTTCGTAAGTTTAAGTTCTTATTAAATGCAGTAGATGTTCATTATTCTCTCCTCTTCTTTTTTGGCGTTCATCGAATTTTGTGGTTACCTTAATTCCTGTTGTTTTTGTTGGGGATTAACTCGAGGGAGAATGCTTGATTTGGATTTGCCTTTTTAGGCCTTTCTTTTGTTAGATTAGAATTAAATAGCTGAATCTGTTTGGTGACTCTGAGAATTAGGGAAAATTAACGGAATTGGAAACTTGGAAAGAAATAAGGGAAAGAAAAGAAAGAATCTTCTATAATTGAAGAATCGGAGGATTTACTTGACTGGAACTTGAACTGGATGCTTATCATCTCTGATGTGCCTATTACTGCGCTTGACTTAAGAAGGAATCTTTTTTGCATTAAAAAAAAAAAAATTTTGTGACTTTCACGCTAGTGGGTCTTTTGTGTCTCTTTCTAAAATTTGTTGGCGATAATTGCAAGGCCTATAGAATGCAGTGACTGCAAATTATGAGGAAAGAAATGCCTTTTCAGTTTACATACATAGTCTAACTATGCAGTTGTATAAATGGAACTCTGCAGAGACTAGGGATATCTAACTTTCCAGCTTTTAAGTTCCTTTGCAGAAGTCTGAAAACACTGTTAGAACTTAGAAGTCAGAATATCCTCTCTTACTTTCCATTGAGAGTTTTTTTTTTTCCCCCTGGGAGTTCCTTCTGATGTGATCCTTCTATTCTCTCTTCCTTCATTCTTCTTGGATGTTCTTTGTAGATAAAGCCATACCAGATGCCTAGTGATCTTCATTGAACCAAAATAAGAAAATTACACTAGACACTTGAACTTGATCAGTGTTTGGCATTGATCTTCAATGTTGGGTCATCTGCCATTCCCATCAAATCATGAGTGGATCTGAGGGAACTAATGAGAAATTGAACAAAGGTGGTTTTGTTGCAAGTCAATGGGATCACATGGCACTTGTTGTTATACACAAAATCAAGATTGAGTTGTACCTGCTGTATGTAGCTGCAATTATATTTTGCCCAAGGATGATGCTGGTCCTTCAATGGTTGCAGGGTGAAAAGGAAGAGATGTCATCATTCTTATCTTTAATATTAAAAAATGGAAGTGATAAAATATTTTCTGGATTTTAGGAGGACAAAGCTAATGAGTGAGGAAAAAGGAAATAATTCATGAGCCAAAAACGGAAGACAGCAATTCAAGGGCCTATTGGTAGATTTATTACCTTTACGTGCTTGCATGGATTGTGTGCATTTACGTATATGCTGGAGTTAGTTTTATTTTCCTGATTGCATGAACATGCACATTAACACGTTGCAAAATCATGAATTCTGAAGCTCGGTGATTTCAAATGGACTAATATGGTAAGCATTGTCATTTCTACCATTGTCATTCTCAATACTGTTGTTCCTATTAGGATTCAAGTGTGAAAAATAAAAAATCAAAACTATTTCTGGAAGATGCTGATTGATGTGAAAATTCTAACATGAGTTCTTGACAAAGAAGACAAAATTGTTTGGATATGCCATGCATTCTCTTATTGTCAGATGGCGGATCATATTTATATCAGGGAAGACATGTCAACTTTTACGTTATGCTGCATTCTAGTGACTAATTGCTTCTGTCACTGTTTAGGAGCAGTTGAGATCTTAATTCTAGTTTGTAAAGAAAATTTTCCCCTTGCCTCTCTTATTGGGTTTTTTACCTTTGGATGTTTTCTTCTGTATTTGCAGGTCTTAGATAGGGAGAAAATCATGGGAAAATTTCAAGACTTAACTGCTCAATTGGAGCAAGCTCTGACTGGAATTTCTTACGAAAAACTTGACATATCTGATGAAGTTAAAGAGCAGGTGAGTGTTTTTTTTTGCATTTTATGCTGATTTAATCTTTATAAAAGATGCTATGTTAAGTGTCCATATTAAAATCAGTAACTAGGAAATGCAGAAATGTTATGCTATTCATTAGGATTCATCAGCATCTTGCAGTTTGACTACCTTTCCCTCTCCCCCTGGAAAAGGTAAAGAAATAAATCAGAAAGTGGGCCTACATATATTTACAGGTATAGAGTAAACCAGCCTTACTTCATTAAGGTGCTGAAGTATTTCAAGGATTTTTAAGTATTGAGCAGTGATGATGTGGCCTAAAGATCCTATGCTCTTATCAATTTTTATTAACTTGAAACTCATTCACTTTTCAGGTTGATCTTGTCCTTGCTCAGTTCAGAAGAGCAAAAGGAAGGGTTGATACACCAGATATTGAACTGTATGAAGATATGTTATCCCTATATAATAGAAGTAATGACCCTGATATTGATCCTGCTGTATTGAGGAGGTTGGTGGAGAAGTTACAACTGAATCAAATATCAGATCTGACTCAAGAGTCAATAGCTTTGCATGAGATAGTTTCTGCAACTGATGGGGATCCAGACGAGAGGATAGAAAAGATGTCAAATATATTGAAGAAAATTAAGGATTTTGTGCTGACAGAGAATCCAGACATTGATTCTTCTGTGCGGGAAAATCCTAATCCTTCAGATGGCACTGGCAGTGGACAAGTGTCGACACTGGATGGGAACCAGAAGACACCTGTCATACCTGATGATTTCCGGTGCCCCATATCCCTAGAGTTGATGCGTGATCCTGTCATTGTCTCAACAGGGCAGGTATTGGAACTAATTTCATTTTCTTTGGGTTTGATATAGTATGTTAGACACTTGTGCTGGTCATCTTGTAGAGCCATTAAATAGTTGAAATACAATATCTTGGTGTGTAAGAAATAATGATTCTGTCAATTGAAAAGCTTAAACTGCTGCAACCTTTCTTGCTTTTTGAATAGCAGATATAATATGTCCCATGTGTGATTCTTTTGATTCAATCTTTGTTATTCCTGGTTTGTAGTTAGTGATGCCAGAGTTCTGTGAACTCTTCATGTTGCTTAATATGCGAAACTTTTTGCCCCTGTACTAAATTTGGGTTTCAATTTTTTGTGTTTTGCAGACTTATGAAAGATCCTGTATTGAAAAATGGTTAGAAGCAGGTCATAGCACTTGTCCCAAGACTCAACAAGCTTTAACTAGCTCTTCACTCACACCAAATTATGTCTTACGTAGCCTTATATCCCAGTGGTGTGAAGCAAATGGGGTTGAACCACCTAAACGCCCGGGCAGCGGACCCAAGACGTCTGCATGCTCGGCTGCTGAGCGCACCAAAATAGATAACCTTCTTCGGAAGCTCAATTTTGGCAATCCTGAAGACCAGCGATCAGCTGCTGGTGAGATCCGTCTTCTTGCGAAGCGCAATGCTGATAATCGGGTTGCAATTGCTGAAGCAGGTGCTATCCCGTTGCTTGTCTCCCTCCTATCAACTCCTGATTCTCGCATTCAGGAGCATGCTGTGACTGCACTACTTAACCTTTCCATATGTGAGGATAACAAAAGCAGCATCATCAGTTCCGGGGCAGTGCCTGGTATAGTTCATGTGCTCAAGAAGGGAAGCATGGAAGCACGTGAGAATGCAGCAGCTACCCTATTTAGCCTCTCAGTTGTTGATGAAAATAAGGTCACAATTGGTGCTTCTGGAGCAATTCCTCCACTTGTGGCTCTTCTAAGTGAAGGTACCCAAAGAGGAAAGAAGGATGCTGCTACTGCATTGTTTAACTTGTGTATATATCAAGGTAACAAAGGAAAGGCAGTGAGGGCTGGACTTGTGTCCACATTGATGAGACTGCTTACCCAACCTCATGGTGGTATGGTAGATGAAGCATTGGCTATTTTAGCAATATTGGCTAGCCATTCTGAAGGTAAGGCAGCCATTGGTGCAGCAGAGGCAGTACCTGTTCTGGTTGATGTTATTGGTACTGGATCACCTAGGAACAAAGAAAATGCTGCTGCAGTTATGGTACACCTTTGTTCAGGAGACCAGCAACATCTGTTGGAAGCTCAAGAACTAGGAATAATGGGTCCTTTGCTGGATATGGCACAGCATGGCACTGAAAGGGGCAAGCGAAAGGCCTCTCAACTACTCGAGCGTATGAACAGGTTTGTAGAGCAGCAAAAGCAGGTCCAAGCACAAGGTGAAGCTCAAGCTCAAGCTCAAATTCAGAATTCTCTGTCGCATCCACCCTCATCAGGCAATGCTGTTAATAGTTGAGAGCTTCCTTTTTTTCATTCTCTCTCTCTCTCTCTCTCTCCCCTTTTTTGGGCTTCTTGTTTATTGGTTCCCCTTCAGCCATTCAAGTGCATTTTGGTTAATTAAAAGATCAAAAGGAGAGGGTGGAAGATCACCTTCTCCATTCTTATAAGTTATTTGTTTCTTTTCATCGAGTCAGAGGACAAATATACCTCCCCTAGCGAAGATGGGAATGACATGAGACAGGTAAAAAAAAAAATTAGATGGTGACTTGCGTGGTTTGAACCATTGTAACATGTATAAGTGTAATGATCATCCTCAGTTTTTGTTAAAGGAGATGTGTCTTTTCTTTATATGAATTTCCTTTTCTTTCAGAAACTCTTAAATGTAAAAATTTGCAACAACTTCATTTCAAGTGACGACAAAGTGGATGAACCCCCCTCCCCCCAACACTCCCAACACACACACAAAAACACAGTTACAAATAGCTTTTGCCTCTCTTTGGTAGAAGGAACTAATTTTTATTTATTTATTTATTTTCAAAAAAAAAAAAACTATAACTTTAGCAAAGTTGAAACTGAGAGCTGAAAGGGATGTCTCATTGTCATTGAAGACAGGTAATAGTTGTTCTTTTGTAGTTCTTTTTTGCTTTGCCAAATGCTGCTCTAACTCATCTTTTGAAAAAACAAATTTGTTTGTTACTATTCTTTACTTCTTTCCATTTTTGTGGGGAATGAGAATCTCTTTTCCTTGGAACGGTATAATGGAAGACAAAGAATAGGCAAAATAAGTACTAGTAAAAAATATAACATCCTAGCGAGAGATTCTATATTCAAATTACATAATATAAGTATACATCTAATCCTTTCTATATATATATATATATATATATATATATATATCTAATTTTGGGTCCCAAACTATGGAGGATACAATTAAGTTAAACTCACATTTGGATTAATCTCGTTCAAGTTGAGTTAGTCTTTTGTGGAAGGAAGTTTTGACCCTAGATTTTAAACACTGCATACATGAGTTAAAGATCGAACAATCAAGCTCGCTTAAACTAGGAGAGTTCATTACCAACTCATATATATATATATATATATATATATATATATATATATATATATATGTATGTATGAGTTGGCTGATGGGGGTAACATCAGTAACAAATTTTCTAAGACATATGTATGTATGTAAACCACAAACTACGCTTTCTAACAAAAAGGTTTATTTTACAATGAAAAGAAAGAAATGAATGAAGAAGATAGAGAGATAGAGAG
Source organism: Cynanchum wilfordii (assembly GCA_025388415.1). Taxonomy (NCBI): domain Eukaryota; kingdom Viridiplantae; phylum Streptophyta; class Magnoliopsida; order Gentianales; family Apocynaceae; genus Cynanchum; species Cynanchum wilfordii. The sequence continues at coordinate 236,543 of JAHSUH010000118.1, forward strand.
AGATAATATGTGACGGTTTATTTATATGGTTTCCTTAAACTGCAAGGAATTTCCAGTAATGGAAAATTTAAATATCCAATAAGCAATTGATGGAGACACCACCACAATTAATGTATATATTAGTTGAATCTTTACTGCTGTTTTCCATTCGTCTCTCATTGATCAACCCTTTTTAGAGATTGTTATGCGAATTTTTTTATTGATTGACTCAAAAAGTTCGTGATACGGTTTGAGGAAAAAAAAGGGTCTATGGTGGAGCGGAGGTTGAGGAAGAATTTAAAATTTCCTTGTAAATTTCGACTCAACATATATAAAATTACATTTTACGGTTTATATTTTTCGTCTTGATGAATAATTTTGACTATAGTAATTTTTTTTCACTTTTGCACGTAGTTTTTCTTATTTAGGATTTCTATTTAAAATTTGTGTGTTTATCTTGTTTCTTTCTTTTGATTGTGTCATTATCTTTCGTGATTTCATAACTGTAACTCTGAATTTATATGGTTCCATCTAATTATGTATTGTTTTTAATTTGTAGAAAAAAATTAAAAAAGAAGAATTTTTTTTTTGAAAGTTTAATTGTGTTGAACAATATCCTAATTTTATTTTATATACATATATATTGTAATTTTATCATTATTAAATTTTTGTTCAAGTTTTCATATTATATATATACTTGTTAGATATATATTATGAAGCATTATGTATGTATATGTATATATTTTTTTTTAAAAAAAGGTGAACAAAAAGGTAATGATTTTCCTTGGATTCTTCTCCTTGTTCTCTCGCTTGACTTCTTCATCTTCTTCCTCTTTTTCTAATAAACCAAAAAGAATTTCAGATTGTCCCCAAAGTGGCTTCTAAATAGACATATTCTTTCATATCATACAACATATATATATATATATATATATATATATATATATATATGTACATGTATAAGGAAAATCCAAAGCACTATTAAGAGATCATTATTATTATTATTATTATTTTTTAGATTTTCAAAGATTAATTAAGTAATATTTTTGTCCTTTTTTTTCCAATTATATTTTCTAGCCTAATTTTAGTATGAATGTAAAAATTCCATTTTATTATTCATTTTGGAGGGAAAAAAAAAGTTATTTTAATCCTTATACTAATAAATACTCTCGCCTATATATAAATATCATAAATATCTTTTTGCTTTATTTTTTTTTAAAGAAAACATAAATTGTTTGTTAAAAGAATTTTTATAGAAGAAATGAAAAATACGAATCTTTTTTCTAAATTTATTAATTTAACACTAATGACAATTTATAATCTAAAAATAAAAAATAAAAATTATATATTACTATCGACGAATAATCTCAATAATGTCACCAATATTAAGAAATGAATATATATATATATATATATATATATATATATAAAATTTACTTTACACAATATCATGTACGTATATAGGTCCCAAATCCGATATATATATATATATATATATGTATATATGATTACAAGGAGGGATCTAGAGAAAAAAAAAAGAAGCAAAATTAAAGATGGTGGAGCAACATATTAATAGAGAAAGGTTACACATATTTCACGCCCATATATATATATATTATATATATATATACACATCCATGGCTTGTGGAGAAGGCATCTACATGCATGCTTGCACACACACACCACACACACACATATATATATGTATCCACTTCCGACCGCTTCATCTTCTCGTACGAAAAACTACAATATTCCAGCTAGCTATTAGATAAATGTGGCTTCAATTCCAACAGCAATAACAACTCAATCTTTCACTTTGTGTACTTTTCTTTTTTTTTTTTTTTTTTTTTTTTTTTTTTTTATCTTGTTCGTGACAAATTTTGGTATCATCATTTGTATATATATAAAAATTATTATTTTTCAAAATAAAATTTATAACCAATATGTACAAATGGACTCTCTGATCATCTATTTATACATATATATATATATATGTATGTATATATTGGACCAGGAAAAGAAATACAGGCGGAGAAAATAGCTTTATTTACTAACACAATCCTATACTGCTTTATTCGTTCAGAGAGAGAGAGAGAGAGGCGTTACATTGGTCCTTGCAAAAGCAAAATCCTTTAGATTCCTTTTCTTTTTAGACTACCAACCAACCTCAAGTTGTAATACTACATCACCATAGTTATTTTTAAACAATATCTCAAATTCAAATTTCGTATGTATATTCAAAAACTTTCTTCTTACTAAAAGTTCGACAAGTAATACATAACTTGTGTATAATACACGAGCCTCCTCATTCATTTGAGACTGATATATATTATGTAAGAATTAAACTTTTATAATACAACTCGAATCTATTTTAAATTTGTGAAAAAATAATAACTTTGAATATCAAATATTACAGCTCGATTTGAAAAATCTTTAGGACAAACATGAAAAAGGAGGAGTCACATGATGTAGATAAATCTTACGTTAGGAGTGGGGTAATGTTAATGAGGAAAAGAAAAGAAAAGAAATTTGGGCAGAAAGTAAGAAGTCAGCAAAGAAGAATAATGATGAAGGTTTTGACCTAGGAGAATTCTTCAAAGTTTTAACTGTTTTTTTTTTTTTTTTTTTTTTTTTTTTTTTTTTTTTTTTGGCTTTCTAAACAGAAACATTTGAAGAAAATCCATATTCGATCGATCACACATTCGAGTTTTTTCCTTTTTCTCGTTTATATATAATATATATATATATATATATATATATATAATTGCATGGTTTTTAGTGGGATTTTGGCGTTTTCCTACTGCTGTTTTCTCTATCTCATCAAACTCTTCCTCTAAAGACCGACAAATCAGTACGTACCCACACACACAGAGATATATATATTATTACACCTATTATTGGAAAATAATTTTGTAAAGCGTAAATAATCATCATATCTCCTAGATTTTCTCCTCTGCAAAACAACTTAGATTTCCACATACATACATACATATATATATATATATATATATATATATATGTGTGTGTGTGTGTGTGTGTGTTTGCTCATATTTTCTTTCTCCACTCTAACTGAAAGAATCTCGAGCCTTCCCCTACTTGAAGCTGGCTGGTGCTCTGGAAGGTTTCTTTTTGGGTACAATTGCACCGACCATATGAACTAATTTTTTTTTTTTTTTTTTTTAGAAAAAAAAATCATCTCGTATTTAGAAGGAGCTATTTTGACTAGTTCGGATCTTCTCATACAATTACACTTGTAAAGTTTTACTTTTGCTTAGATAAATACATAATTCTAACTCTTACATAACATTCACATCAAACTTGTGATTTTGTGTAGCATTCATAAGGTGCTAAAAACAAACCACATAATCTGTTCATGTATATATATATATATCCAGTTCAATTAATATGGTTTTCTTTTTTCTGCTCACTTTTGTTCTTCTTTCCCTAGCTTATAAACTACCTCTGATTAGAATCGTTATATCAGATAGAAGAAGTACTTTTCAACCAAAATTCTTACAGAAGATAAACCCCAACATTCGATCACAAACATATATACATACATACATATATATATATATACATATATATATATATATATATATACATACATACATATATATATATATATATATATATATATATATATATATATATATATAAGCGTACAACAATAAATGATGCCGTTTTATGCAGAAACTAGCGATTATTTGTTATATATCATGAAACATATGTAAGTTCAGTCTTCCAAATGATAATATATATATATGTAACAAATTATAGAGAGAGCTATATATGAATGAATGACAGAAAAGCTTGAAAACATAAAATTATACATATATATATATATATATATAGAGAGAGAGAGAGAGAGAGAGTTAGGGTTTGAGGAATGTAATTAATTAAATTGCACAAAAGGAATATTTTCATTCCAGAAATCAGGCATGTTATACATATTATATATATATATATATATATATATATATAATATATGTCAGACAAACAAACTGATCAAAGATCAAACATCTTCACTCACACATACATTCCTCAAAACTATAAATTAAAGAACCCCAAATTAATTAAAATACAAGCCACTAAAGAAAAAACCAAGAAAAAAACTAATAAAATTAATAACTTCGATATAATATATATAGTATATATATAATACAAACCGTACGTACCATGCAGATTAGTTTGCTTCATAATTAGACCATGATGATCTTCCAGCACCACCACCACCAGCAGAAGGGTTTCCTTTGTCTATCGTACAATTTTTTTTCCTTTTCTTTTTTTTAAATTCCACGTGTTATAATTATAGAAGATGATGCCCCGTTGATGAAGAATTCAGACCCGAAAATCCCGTCCACGGGTTTCCACCACCGCTGCCGCCGCCACTATTACCACCCCAGAATTGATTATTATCGGAATTAACGAAAAACTGTTTAGTCAAATTGATTCCTCCTCCACCACTGCCACCGGGATGTGGAGTTTCTTCCGATTTCACCATCGGTGCAGCTTGATCGTGTACCACTACTCCCTCGCCATGAAAAGGGAACAAATTCGTAGCTGCCGCCGCCGATTCGAACCCGGTACCGATACAAGAAGGCAGCCGCCACTGCTCCGGTCCTCCTTCGAGATTAAAACCGCCGCCATTTGCTGCAGCCACCATTTGTGCTTGAAACCCTCCAACTCCGCTCCCAACGACGCCGTATTGATTATGAAGGTTGTGTAAAGCAGCCATGAGTGGTAACTGAGTTGACTGCTGTCCGAAATGATGATGATGATGACCGACCATATCCGTCGTACAGCTGGACGGACTAGCCGTACTTGCTGAGTTGTTATTATTATTATTAATATTAATATTATTATTATTATTACCGTTAATCGGACGGTGGTGATCAGAGCTAGCTGAAGATTTGGAGCTACTACTACCGCCGCTCTTGCTTTTCTTGTTTCTCCGGCAACCGCCTCCCACAGGTACGTTCCTTAGGGCACCTCCTCTAGTCCAATACCTACGACAAGTCTTACAGAAGTGACGTGGCTGAGTAAGGCTGTAGTTATTGAAGTAACAAAACTTCGTATTTGTGGAATCGCATCGAGGACACTTTAGACCTGCTTCCGGTAGGGGTAGCTTTGCTATTCTGGCTCGATCCACCATCGATCCTGGTCGAATAGAGCCACCTCCTCCAACTCCACCACCCACCACCACGTGATGTGGCGGTGGTGGAGGTAGTGGAGGTGGAGCTGGCGGAAGTTGACCGTTGCCGATCTCAATTCCACCAGTTCCATGGTGGTGATGATGTTCAGCTTGTTGCTGGAACTAAAAAAACAAACAAAAAAGTTTATTTATGCATATGTTTATATGTATATTTATATCTATGTATGTATGTATACATATCTAAGTATATTCAAGAAAAGATCAAGAAAGGAATTAGGAATATGAATATTACCAAAAAAAAAAAAAAAAAAAAGAAGAGGAAAGAGAGAAGAAAAATAAAACATACCTGATGCAAATTTGGATGATCTAAATAGACTGGAAAAGATGAAAAAACCATGTTTCTTTGTGATCCTTCTTTTATCTTTATGTAAAGTTTTTTGGTCCGTTTTTTTTGGAAATATATATATATATGGTGGAGAATCACACACAGAGTCACACACTAATGGGGATGAAAGAAAGGAAGAGAATAGAATACCAGAGAAGGCCAACAAAGGAAGGAGAAAAAAAAAAAAAGGATGGAAGGGAAAGAAAAGGGAAGAGCTTTAAGTTTTAATCTCTCCTCATTCTCTTATAATCTCTTTTTGTTTTATTATATTTTTAGGGTTTTTTTTTTCTTTTTTTTTTTTTTTTTTTTTTTCTTTTGAGTGGGCGAAGTTCCTTAGCCTTTAAGCTTGTTTTTGTGATGTTCTCTCTCTCTCTATATCTATATCTCTATAACATATGCATTTCCTCTGTCTCTCTCTATCTCTCTTTAGTGCTCTTGATAAAGGGGTGGGTTTTGGTGGGGGGGGGGGGGGGTTGTGACGCCTCCAATGCACTCTGCCTTTCTTGATGATCACCTTCTTTCTTTCTTTCCTTCTTTCTTCTTCTCTAGATCTATTAATTCATGCAGAGAGAGAGAAAGAGAAAGGATTATAGAGATAGAAAGAGAAAAAGCAGAGAAAGATAGATAGATAGATTAGATCCATTGCTGTCTTTGTGGCCATTGTGGTGGTGGGATCTCTCTCTACGTAACTCAAAAATTCCAAATGGGGCAGTGAACAGATCATTTTTCTTCAACAAATGGTCCATTATATATATATACACACACACATACATATAATATATATTATATATAAACACACTGATCATCCTTCCTTTAAAGATTAATTAATTAATTAATCTTCTATAATTAATGATAGTAACAATATTTTTAGCCCCGTGATCAAGAAAACCCTTTTTTCTTTTCTCTTCCTCCCTTTTCTTTTGCCCCACTTTTCTTTTACCGTACTACTAATATATAAATATATATATATATATATATATATATACATATACATTTATTAATTTATTTAAGTCCTTAATTTGCTGCGCTAGTTCTACTTTTTTTGTGTTCTCTTTTCAATTATTTTACTCCTACTTGTTCTCTCCCCTTTTTTTTTTTTTTTTTTTTTTTTTTTTCCTGCCTTTATCGTCATCGAAATTGTTGCCTCTAATGGTGGCGAGGAGGCACAAGAAACTCAAGAAATCGATCTTCCATAATTAATCACCCAAATTTTCCTAATACTAACTAACTTATATGAATTTAATTCTTTAATTAACGAAATATTTCATTGATCAATCTATCTCGTACATGTTATATATATAACCAACTCTACGTCGGCTCAAGTGTTAAAGAGTTTGATTTTTCTTATAAAGTCTCTTTCTTGAGCTTTGTGAATAAAAAGAAGAGTTGAAAGAACTCGTCTCGAGAAAATAGTTCGCGGCTCGATTTTGGATTAATCGAGACCTAAAGTGATTACTGGATATTGAAACGATTTTATTTATATATATATAATTAATTAGCTATTTCAATAAGAAGAAATTGGTTATTATGTAATTCGGACAAGAAATAGACAAATAATTTGCTTTTCAACATTACTATTATCCCTGAAAATGAATGACTAACTCAATTTAGTTGATTTGTTCAAAACACAAGAAAAAATAAAAATAAAAATAAAACCTCTATTTAGGTGATGTGAGAGAGAACCAAGAAACCTAATGATCTAATATATGGAGAAGAAAAGCTCATCTGCATTCATTGTACAAATTAATGATGTTCTACAACAAACTATGATTAAAAGAAAATTACAAAATAATTAATTCTCTGTATAATATGTATATATATACCAATTTGAATGTGTAAGAGAATTTCTTTCTTTTTGTCACAAAATATCCTTACACAAGATTCTCGAACTATAAAGATGTATGTAACAAGGCATCAGCTTTACACCATAAGAAAGTTCATTATGAACACTACGAGATCAAGAGTTCTACACTCGTTGTGAACGGCTAATATATAAAGAATAATTTTTTTATTTTTTTTTTGGAGTTTCTATAAAAATAAAGATAAGGTTGAAGAACAAATTAACAATCTTCCTTACCCACTTTAAATTTTAAAAATAAAAAATAGAGAGAAAAGAAAAAGGAAAAGGTTGCAAGTCAAATCATCTTCAGCTGCATGGATGTGGATCCTCCTATAGCTGCTTGCACAAGTCCAAATTGTATCCATAATGTCCAAATTATATGTCTCTTAATTTTTCTTTCTTTTTTATTTTTTTTCTTCATCTCCAAAAGAGAATCATGACATAATCAAATTCTTACTATCCATGCATGTTAACTCTTGATTTACTTTCTGAATATACTATACATACATATACATACATACACACACACACATATAAATATATATATATATATATATATATATGTCCAAATAAACCTTATACAACATCTTGATATATACATCATGTTAACACCTGATACATTTTTTGAATAAAACTTCATTCATATATTGAATGATTTAAAATTTAAATAATTTAACTCGGTTATGTATATTGAATGATTTAAATATATACGATTAAATTACATAAATTTTATATAAAATATTAAAAAAGAAAATAAGAAAAAGTAGAGGGGAAAATGTGTAAGAGAAAAGAATAGAAGAATAGGGGACGCGGAAGGAGGGGCCAGTGGCTCATGAAAACCATGGAAAAGGGAAGGTCCCAATAGCCTTCAAATAAAACGACAAAGACACGGTCCACCTATCAATCAATCCTTTTCCATAGATTCTCATGGTCGTTTCCTTATATCAAAGCTGCCACGTTTGACCCCTCCACCCCCTCCTCTATATGTATATATATATATTTAATAATCAGAACGAGATAGTTTCAATTATATAAATGATGTTTTTAAATTATATTTATATTTAAACTAATTTTTTTTTGAGTAAGGTAAGTTTCTTGAAAAAAAGGAAGTAAACTCTAGTTAGGGTTAAAAGACATGTTTTGACGACTTAGTCGATTTATCTTCATCTCAATGTCTTTCGATACATAATTATATGGGCAACGCCTTTAAGGCATGTCTACGTCCAAAGTAATTCACATTTGAAATGAGTAAATTCTTTGCAACAGGTAAACTCGACCTAGGGTTCAAAGATTCGTTTTGACACAATCTAGTAATCTTTATCTCAATACCTTCTGGTATATGAGTCATTCGTGATTCAATTGAAACTCATTAAATCATATTTAATCTCTAAATTTTAAAATAATTATATACATACGTGAGTGCAAGATGAACTCAATTTTGCCTTGGAGTTTTTGCTTTTCATTCTTCTAGTTCTACTAACAATTATATATATTAAAAAAAATAAATATGTAGGCCCTTATATTTATAATAACGGCTTTTAAACCGTTTTATTTTTAATTAAAAAATTAATTTCCCCTTTTACTTTTAACTCGAAAAAATAAGAGAAATTTTATAAAATAAAGAAGTTACTTTTGGAAAAGCTAAAATCAAAATTAATTTTTACTAAGAATTGATGTTATACAAAGTTTATATAATATATATATATATATATATATATTATTAATTTTTTAAAGTAAATTTCTTTTTTAAGAACTTTTTTGAGTAAGTATCTTAATAAACAAAAGTTATTAAAACTATCTAGAACAAAGTTACAACTTGAATCATTGAAGATAATAATATGAATTGATTTACATATTTTTAAAATTTTTTTTTGTAATCAATCGAATCAGACAAGTCAGTTCGATCCATACTTTGTCATTTAACCGCGAACAAATATGTATATATATATATGAACTATATATCATTATTTTTCGATGTTACATTCTTTAGAATTATTTTTTCACTTTAATATTTTTAATATTTTTTTAAAATAAATAAAGAAAAGTTAGTGTTAAGTCATAAAAAGGCAAAAATTTTCAAAATTTGATATATATAAAAATAAAATTTCCTTTTTCTTTTAATAAAAAGAATTGAAAATACTACTAATAATAAATAAATTTTTAAATAAAAATATTATAAATAATGAGTGTCAAAATAAATTTGAATATAGAATAATTGGTGAGTTTAGTCTCAAACAAATTTACTTTTGACAACCTCAATCCCAAAATATTTTTTTTAACTTTTAAAGTTCCAAACTTTTTTATTAGAGAAAAATAAGGTCCTTTTGAACGCAAACCCAAAACCCAAAAAAGTTAACAGTTTATATTGTTTAACTAATTTTAAAAAGGGTAAAAATGTCATTACACTTAAGAAGAAAGAAAAAAACAAAAAAAAAAAGAACTAATATTTTCAACTCCGATTTCCAAGCATGAATATTAGTTTTCTCCTGTTCTTCTCCTTCTTCCCTCTCTGCGATTTGGAAGAGATATATAGTCGTTAATGATGATTTATGTGTATATATATTATTATACTGGACTTTTTGACTCCGTGGAAATAATCCGATACGATTCCCAATTTCTCCCCCAAAAACAAAATAAAATTATTTTTATTCCATAACAAAATTTGTCAATCATTGTTCATTGTCTCTCTTGCACACCACCTGTTTGATAAAATTATCAACCTAAAATCACTGCCAATAATTCTTTTTGCAGGCACGCAGACATCAATTGATGATGATACAGTTGAAAACCTAATCAAATTAAATTGACCAAAGAAATCAAAATTAGGTGTTGTGTCGGAGATGTAGACGGAGAGACAAGAGGGAGAGATCGCGGATGACGATAACTCAAAAAAAAAAAAAAAGGAAGAACGTGACAATTTTGATGAAGATTTCCAACCTCTACTTTCCTCGAGCTTTCTCACGTATGGATACATGTTTTGTTTCTCTCTCTTACAGGAGGAGGAAGAAGATTAAAGTTGAAAAAATTTAGGTAAAGCTTTGGAAGTACAAAATGAAGAGTCTTCTTCGTAGAGAATTGAACGAGCGTCCGAGTTTTTGTAAGATATTTGAGAGTCTGAGTCTTTTTTTTTAATTAGTTATTTTTTTTTTTTTTTTTTTTTAAATTTCTTCTTATGTAATGACATTTTTACCCCTTTTTAAATTAGTTAAACCATATAAACCGTTAACTTTTTAGGGTTTTTAAAGGATTATGTCAAAAGAGACTTTATTTTTCTCTAATAAAAAAGTTTGGGACTTTAAAAGTTAAAAAAAAAATTTTTGGACTAAAGTTGTCAAAAGTAAATTTATTTAAGATCAAACTCACCAATTATTCATAAGTAAAATAACTATAATTTTTTATTTTAATTAATTCGAATTCGAAAAAGAAATAATGTGTACCTTTTTCTCTACTTGTTCATTGTTAGGTATCCAACAACTTTATAGCCTGATTTTTGAATAATACATCAATCTTTTTCTACTGCTATTTTTCACCTTTTTCTAGAGCTCGGTAAACAGTAAAAAAGTTCTTCAAAGCTGTAGAGAGCCAATTGGGATCGTATATATATATATATATATATATATATATATATAATATTACCAACAACTTGTTGATCTAAATAGAAGACTTCGAGTTTGAATTTTACGTATGAAAAAATAAATGTTATGAGAATTTTCTCCCAAAAAATATTTCGACGTGACTCGATTCTTAATTAGTCGGGAGCTAAAAAATGACAACCATACCCGATAAACTACTACCGAGATATACTTTCCAAACATATTATATATAAAAATATATATATATATATATATATATATATTAAAAACAAAAAGAAATAAACTCATTAATATGGATGTAAGAACTAAAAGTTTTAATTTGAGTATCTGGATAATTATTACTTACTTGGTGAAAATTTATTTTAAGAAAAAAAAAAATTAGGGTTTTGAGAGAGTTTTATTTTTTATTTAGAACTCCATTATAAATTGTTTATAATATTTTCAATTATAGTGTATTTTTTTTCTATTTTTAATAATTTTTATCTAAATTTTTTACCTAAAATCTATGTATTTATTTATTTTCTTTTTCATTTGTAATTTTCTATTATTATCTTTTCGTAATTTGATAAAAATTATACATAATATCATAGCTGACCATCGTCCCATCAATCTGTTGTAAATTTTTTATATGTCAGTAAAAAAAAAAAAAAAAAGTTATTTATTGTAACCCTTTTAACCCAAAATTTTTTGGAGTAACAATATTCTTGATTACTTGTCAATCAAACTTGCCTAAAATAGAAAGTGGGAATGAAATACAAAACTCTCTCAACATCCATTTCCATGATGAATAATCAATCGTATTGTTAACTTGTATTGAATCAAATCGATTATTTTATAATTAATTATTTAATATAATAAAATTTTCGAATGTTTCATTCATTGTTCAATTGTACAAAGATTGTCTTATTAAACGAGTGATTAAATACAATTAATTTTTCAATTTTACAAAATTACGAATGATAATAACATATAAATTTTACGTGAAAACTCTAAATGAAAAGAACTACAAATCATTATAGTCAAAATTTATAAAAGAGCTCAAAATCATTCATCAAAATAATATATATATATATATATATATATATATATATATATATATATATATATATAACCCTAATATATGTTTATATATGTTTATATATGTTGATTACTTTTCATTTACACTTGCCTAAAATAGAAAGTGGGAGATGAAATATGAAACTCTTCCAACATCCATTCCGACAATAAAACAATCTTCACGTTAACATAAATTATTTTAAATAATTATTCAATATAATAAACTACAAGTGATTAAATATAATTAATTACTCAAAAATAAATTTACTTAGAATACAATTTTTTTTCTTATACTAACAAAAATAAAATTAAAAAGGAAAATTATTTTAATTTTTCCATTTATTTTCCAATTCTTTCAGAAACTGAAACATTTCATAATTACAGACTTTATCGGAAACAGAAAATTGTAAGGCTTTCTCTTTTTTGACTTATATAATCAAACCCTGAATCTTCAAACCGAATTTTACCTTCTTTTCCCGTTCTCGGAAATCTGAAATAATTTCTAACTTTATTGTAAACAGAAAATGGCAAAAAGGGAAAGAAAAAAGGAAAAAAAAAAGTGAGAGAGAATTTTTTTTTTCTTTTATAATAATAATAAAAAAAAAAAGTAAGAAACAACAGAGAAACACTTTGCTAACAATGATTGGAAAATTTGGGAATAGTAAGTGGGACATACATATATATATATATATATATATATATATTTTATATATATATATATACATACATACATATGGTAGAGAAAATAGACAAAATGAAACAACAATTGGTTTCAAGACGTGTATCAGATAAAATATTTAGAGTGCTTGTTGATTATCAGGATTTTGATAGTTTGTAAATCATATTTTTGATATTAATATTGCAGTCATTAATATCAACAATATTTATAAATGATAAAAATGACACTAAAAATAATATATTATTGATAATATTATATTATATTTTTAAAATCGAGCTCTTTTGAGTCTTGATTCATTGAACCACTAGAATTAAAAGTTTCTAACAACATATAATATAATAAATGATATATATATATATATATATATATATTATATAATTATGAAAGAGGTTTGGATCAAAATGACAACATCTAAGAAGGCGACCGGCGTCTGCTAATTGTTATAGTTTCCTAATCTCCACAGCCGAAAGAAAAAAATTTGATTCCTGATAGCGATAGAAAAAGGGTAGGTAGGAATCAAAATCATACTCTTCATGAGATATACTGATAATAATTAATCATCATATATATATAGATTGATATTCTTCCAACTATACATACATACATACATATATATATATATATATAATAATAATAATTTAGGTAAATTCCCGTTTGATAATAAATAGTTTTCAATTACAAACTCAATACAATTGTGAATAATACCTATAGTTGAGACTGATCAAACAAAAAACTCGAATACAAAATATCTTGCTTTGATATCATATTATATATATATATATATATATAAAAGTATGAATGCATATATAATATTTTGTTATATAAATTCACGTTTCATAATAAAAAATTAAACAAAATTCGAATACAAAATCTTTGACTCTGATACTATGTTGTATATATGTATGTATATTTGTGTGGTCTTTTTTTATATATATATATATATATATATATATATATCATGCATATTGTTATGCATGCATGCAAAGTTGCCGTGAAAGTAATGACTGACTCGTAGAGGATCCAATGTGAATTTGTGGTAGAGAGCCTAAAGAATCTTGACCTTCTTTGATCTTTTTCTTTTAATGGGGCATCAGGAAGAAAAAGAAAGGGTAAGGGGGGGGGGGGGGGGGGGGGGGGGGGGGCGTTGTTCTCCGGCCAGTTACTTCAATATATATATATATATATATATATTATATATATATATTTTTATATGTATGTATATATTTTTAATTCTAACTTCTTCTTTCTTCTAGATGAAAACGGTTATATACATTATTAATATTAATTTTTGTCTTTACACAATTTTTAATTTTTTTAAAAGTTACTCCAAAAAAAAAAAATGTGCATTATTTGAGACACACAATTGACCTTTTTTTTTTACCTTTTCTTTAAGCAGCTATCAAGAAAAAAAGAAAAAGGGCTGTCGAAAAAGAATAATCCTACATAGAAATTTTTTATTATATTATTTATAATCTTTGTAATAAGATTAAGTGTTAATTTAAGTCAATTTTTTTGTATGATATTCGTCAAAATTAACATTTATTTCAGATTTTAAATATAAATAATAATAAAAAAGCTATTAAAATTATTGTAGATTAATAAGCATTGCATAGAATAAAAGTTATACAGACAATTCAAACAATAATTTTTAGTAATTCAAAATATTTAATTTGTTATGTCCTACAAACTCTTTCTAGATGAAAATGTTCACAAAATAATTTTATCTTAACTTCTTCTAGATGAAAATCTTTAAACATTAATGTGAATTCTTGTCTCCAATGATGTTAAGTTTAAATATATATATATATAATTATTTAAAACACACACACACACATATATATATACATATTAGTTACAATGTGAGAAATGTACTTAATTTGCACTTTATTTCATTAAAGAGCTTTTTTTTTTTTTTTTTGATTATTTCATTAAAGAGCTTTAAGAATAGATTCTCATGCTTTTTATAAATATATATATATATATATATATATATATATATATATATATATATATATATCTTAAAAAGAATTAAGAGTAAAAGAGAGGGAAGACATGACCATTGTTCTAGAAGAAGAAAGGACATATATAGACCTAAGAAGGGCGCTATCTTCTTTAACCAAACAAAACTTCAAATAAAGGTACTGAAAAAATTCTTGATTTTTTATTTTTTTCTTTCAACCCTTTTTTATATATATATATATATATATATATATATATATATATATATAGTAAAAGTTGAAGAGAACAGTCCACCCGATATGAACAAAAAATAAACATATATATACTTTTTTATGTAATTATGATATTCATTATTAAAAGAAGAAAGGAGATAATTATTGTGAAGAAAAGATCCTAACATAATGCAGTACTTTTTCTAATTTTTCTTCAATATATATATATGTATATATAAAGGACAGAAATAGTATATGATCAACTCTTTCATAAAAGCATTAAAATGAGAGATTACACGAGAACAATATATTATATGTATTAATGGTTGCATGTAATATGTTGTCCTTTCTAATTATAGATCATGTAATATGGTTTATATATGGCAATCTAACGTTGCTCAGTTGTAAACAATATCACTTTTGAAAATAAAATTACGAATTCAAGATACAAAAGTTTCAAAGGTTAAAAATTTATATATATATTGGATAAGTATTACATTTTTTTCCATTATGGTCCCTACTAATCATTTTCATTTTTCACTCAAACTTTTTGAGCTAAAGATTTGAGCAAGGACTTTTTAGGCAATTTGACTAATTAAAAAAGATGCATTTTTTTAAAAAAAAAAAAAAAAAAATCCTTAATTAAAATATGCCAAAACAGGAGCTAGCAAAAAAGAACACAAAAAAGATTCTCTTAATTACTAATTACTTTTCTTAATCAAAAACTTCAAATCAATTAATTTGTAAGTCATTCAAGGTTATAAATTGTAGGAATAAAATATATTTAACATTGACAAAAAGCAAAGTCAACTTTATTACAAGATTTCCTTATTCACATCAGTTTCTCTTTCTTTTCTTTCTTAAATAATGGATACAAATATATATAAAAAAATATTTTCAATATTTAATATATTTAAAAGAATAAAAGAAGTGAAAATATAAACAATTTTCTTTCCTTTTCTTTTACAAATATATATATATATATATATATATATTAACATAAAATATTTTTATAAAATCTCTCGAAAAGAAATGATTTGAGGCAAAATAAAAAAGAAGCATGGACAAAAGATTTTAATACAAAAAGAGTATCTTTAATCTTTACAAATAATAATAATTTATATAAATAAATATATATATATATATTATAGTTTGGGGATATTATTTAAAATTATGACGTGAGACTTTCTTTTTCGACATAGGCAGATATTTTTATATTAAAATGTTGGGGCATTATACAAAAAGCTAATTAGAGGGACTTCATGTCTATATTCTGTTCCTGACATGCATCCCAGGATTATTACTACTTATTCACAAATAATTCACAAATCACACATTTTATAATTCACCAAATAATAATTAAGAAAATAATTCTAAATTTTTGAATAGTTGATTTTATTAATTACGAAAAATAATGTACGAAATTGCAAATAAAACGAAACAAGACGAACACATAAAAAAACTCTAGGTGAGAAAAAACAAAATCACGGCCAGAGAAGAGAAGAATTCATGGAATTTTACTAGAGAGTTCAAAATTCTATATCAAAATAAAAAAACTAGAAACCCTAAACCCTATTGTCTCGAGTATATTGGCCCTCAACCTCGACTACCACCACAAACTCCCAATTTTTCTTCTAAACTAAGTTTTCACCAAACAAATCGCACTATAGACAAATTTAAATAGTCACGATCTCTAACAATAATTATAATAATTACGAGATTACGAGTTGGAATTTTTTATATTGATATATATATAATTTTGAAGAATATACCAATGACGCGTGAATGTGAGTCACTTCCTTTAGCTACTAATGATAAATTTCCTACCCCCCATCGGACTACGTACGTGGGGATCACTTCAATCATCCATCACTTTTATTTTTATTTCATTTTCTGCCAAACTTTATCAAGAAAAATAAAATAATCAAATTGTGTAAATTTAAAAAATTTTGAAAGCTTTTTCTATTTCATATATAATTTTGTTTTGAATATAATTCAAATCGCGCATCATTAGAACTTTCTTTTAAAATTAAATCACTATCTTGCGCATCAATATCATTTGAACTTTTTTAGTGGGTTAAGATGGTGAATTCGAATCCTCCCATATCATTAAAAAATTCTTCTAGAATTATTGATATCATTATAATCTTCGTTTCAAGGTTGTTTATATTTGTAAATAAGATTGTTATTATTATTATTTAATTGCATACATACCTATATGTATGTATATATATTTACAAAACTTTTGGAAAATGGAATCTGTTATCATCAAAATATTAATGTGCATGGTTATAGTGTCTCCTCCAGCACACTCTTGATCCCAAGCGCATATATATATGTATGTATGTATAGATCTCTGCAGTATTTATATATATATATATATATATATATATATATATTCAAATGATATATTAATTACAAGTACTTAATCAGAATGCAATTTTTTTTTTCTTTTTTTTGTGTTTGTGTGTAAAAGGGTTTGGTGGTCTTAGAATCTAATTCTCTTTCACAGATTGATACTAACTTTCGCAAACTTTCATGTCAAAAAGCAAAACTCTTCATGAAATGCAGTTGTAAAAGAACCCTTCTTTGCAGCTTTACTGTAAATTGTATGTACGTTTCCTGCGTTTTTTTCATATGTCAGATCCAGGGATCCTTCTTCCTCTTCTCCATTCTTCTTCTTCTCCTTTTCTTAATTTTTCATTTTTATTCGTATCCGATAATATTTTAAATCTCGATTAATTATTTAATTTAGAGTCATATCAAATTGAAACCCTTTTTTTTTTTTTTTGAGAAAAACTCTCTCTAATATCATCAATGCACACCTTAACCTAAATCCGGGATTCTATTTCTATTTGGTCGAAACTTTTTCCATAGAGAGAAGCTCTCACAATATATATTTTTTTCCAAGACATTAATAAATTATAAAAGGTTAAATACATATATATATATATATATATATATTGTCATCAAGTGTCTCACATCACTAACTTAGAAGATTAGTGAATAGAGACATGAATCCCTTAATGACGTTTTTAAACCCTTAATGTATAATTAAAGTGTGTTACAGTCATGACCAATATCATTGAATTTTTTGAAACAATATATATATATATATATATATAAGTATATAGGTGTGTTAATTTTTTCAACTGCCAATTAATGTAGTCCCTTTGTCTGGCCACTTTGTCTGTTTGAATTGTACTGACGTAAATAAATGAAGGGAAAGTAATATTGGCTGCTGCTGATAGATGCTTGCTTTAACTATTGATGGCAAAAAGAAACTGTTATACGAAAAAAAATTTGCACATGCAGCTGACTGTAATATATAAGAGATTTGCATATGGATTTTGTACTATGCGTTGCTCAAGTGGGCCAAAATTAATAAAGTATCATAACCTAAAGAGAAAAACTACTATTTTTTTTTCTTAATTCTCATTGGATGTAGGCACACACACATACACATATATATGTATGTATATGTATATGTATAATAAGTGTCTAACAAATATACACACATTTGCAAATGGTTATGTTTTTCTTTGGAGGGGCGGTGGTGTGGGGGAGGAATTAAGATAATATTGAAGAAAAATGAGTGAGGAATATATATATATATATATATATATATATATATATATATTATAAACATAATGTAGAATGAAGGTATAGATAAAGATGCAATGTAGGCCAATTTTGAAAAAATTGTACATATGTTTATAATATCAATAATGTGTACCGCGTTTTGGAATTGATTGAATTGATTCTTCTGTCGTATTCGTATCATTTACTTTATGTATCGTACGCGCATAGAAAGTCAATATTTATACAAAAAATGTCACGTAAAAACACGTTTATTGATAATGTTTGTCGATACATTTGAATAAACTGATTCTTTTTTCATTTGTTCGCTCTCTCAAGTATTCTAGAGAAGAGAAGAAGAAAAGTATTCGGTGCAAATTTTAAATTGTAATTATTTAAAATTTGAGATGTTTATGAAAGCAAGCTATTAATAATGACATGATTATAATATGTGTAGATAATTGTGACAAAAGTGATCATGAAAATCTAGATGCATGGTTAAGTGATGTGAATCTCCTTTTAGGGTTTTTGTTCGAGTCTTATCTTTAAAATATGTAAGTATAATTATCTTTATCATACGTATCACATCATTATGTTTTAGCTCATATTTTATACTAATAAATTTAAAATCGAGTCGTGTAAAAATTTCTAAATACTTATTTCTCTATACACAAAATTTAAAATCTTATTTAAGAGAAATCAAACTCTTTCTACTTAGACCAATGAGTTGATGTATTGATATTCTTCTTCTTCTTTAGGATTAATTTAGATTCGGTTTGAATTATACTTATAGAGTCTAACCCTTTCTCGAGGGAAAAACATCATTCGACTCTTACGTGACAATAACAACGACTATCAAATAAACTTCGTAACCTTGTGTATACTTACAATGCATTCTTCTTCTTTTTTTTTTTTTTTTTTGTTAGATCATTTGGTTTTCAAAGCCATCACGACTCTAAATAATTCAATTCTGTCTAAGTTGTATTCGCAGAGTTCAACTTTTACTCAAGAGATAGTCTCACTTTTAATTCTTATAATAGCGCTTATAGCTCTTGTTGTTTTTCTTCTCTTAAAACCATTCTTTTATAGTCTGGGAATAAAGAGGCCCTTTATGAGTACAGTCCTTTAAAAAAGAAAGCCCATTACAGAGAGAGAAGTTTTTAATCTTGGGCCCTAAGATTTTTACATATCCATTTATCATTAAAAAATTAAAAGGAAAGAAAAAGTCTATCGGGCTCAAAACTTCCAATAAATAACAAAATAATCACTCATTAAATAAGCCCATCTATATTGAAGCCCATGGGCCTCATATTGGACAATTGCCATGGCCCGAACTGCCAACTTGGTCTCTGGTCCTTTTTTATCAGAAAAATTTGATTGGCTGTTATTTTTCCTTTAAAAGAATTTTGGATAATTATAGAAATTAGAAAAAAGTAAAATAAAATTTATACTACTTATATATTGTAAAACAAAAACAAAAATTAATCTTATTACTTATCTAAAATTTTTGAAAAAAAAATTAAATATATAATATTTTATTATATTTTTAAAATTATTTGAAATTTCAAAATATTCTGCTACTTAATTTAATATTGTTATTAAAATATTCATTTAATTTATAGATTTTGTGAAAATAAAGTTAAAACTGAAAATCCTATAATCTCTCTCACTGCATATAAGTAAAAAATAATAAATCAAAGGACCGAGTCATGAAACGGTTGAAATAAAAAAGGAAGTATAATCCACGTCAGCAAAGCAGAACATTCTAGAAATTTGAGAAAAACTGGACGACGTTATATACCACACGTTTCTGCTTTCTCTGCATCAGCGCCTATTCTCTTCTGAAGCTTTTTTCTTCATTTTTTTTTGGTTTGGTTTATTGTTTCTTCGTCTTCCATTCTCTTTCCTTTTTTCTCGTCTGAGGAAGAATCAGTATTCCGAAAATGGCCGGCAAAGGAGAAGGACCTGCCATCGGAATAGATCTAGGCACTACGTACTCTTGCGTCGGTGTTTGGCAACATGATAGAGTTGAGATCATCGCTAACGACCAAGGTAACAGAACAACTCCGTCCTATGTTGCCTTCACAGACACTGAGCGTCTCATCGGTGATGCTGCGAAGAATCAGGTTGCCATGAACCCTACCAACACTGTTTTTGGTAATATCTCTTTCCTTTGTGTAAATCTGAATTGTAGCTTTTTGTTTTTTTTTAAAAAAAACGTTAATCAGGACTTCTGTATCAGAAATCCTGCTGAATGTGGTTGTAATTTAGATCTGAAGTTTTCATAAGAATCTAGCTTACTTGTTCATTTAACTTTTTCTATACACTTCTGTTTTGTGCTGATGCGACTTATTTTATTACTTTTCAATAAGTGCTTGAATTCGATAGTTTGAAATCTGGTGGCAGGTTTTAATATCGATGTGTTAAAATTAGATATACTAGATCATGCACAGAAGTTATAGATCTGAGGAAATTATTGTCATTGTGTATGTCCTCCTTCGGAATATCCGCCGCCTGTTTAGGAGTATGTCTCCAATTTGAATATAACACCGAGTATCTGTGAGTGTATGGGGAAGATTTTCGTTAACATAATTTTATTAATTTGTTCTGCTTTCTAACAAGAATTTCATATTAGGAGTTACTTAAACCCCTAAAAAAAATTGATATTAGTAGTTATTTGTTTCTTTGTATACTTCATCTGCATCTGTTCTTGGTCAAGCAGTTTTGCTCTCGTGGAACAATTATCATTGCATAGATATTTTATTTTATAACTTCTACATTGTTGGAATGATTGGAATCTGCTCCTTATGTTTGTTTTCTTTGATTTGTTATGTGTACAGATGCCAAGCGTCTAATTGGTAGGAGATTCAGTGATGCATCTGTCCAGAGTGACATTAAATTATGGCCCTTCAAGGTCATCCCTGGCCCTGGTGATAAGCCAATGATTGTGGTGAATCACAAGGGTGAGGAAAAACAATTTGCTGCAGAGGAAATCTCTTCCATGGTTCTGAACAAGATGAAGGAGATTGCTGAGGCCTACCTTGGTTCAACCATTAAAAATGCAGTGGTTACTGTCCCTGCTTACTTCAATGACTCACAGCGTCAGGCAACAAAGGATGCTGGAGTTATTTCTGGACTTAATGTCATGCGAATTATTAATGAGCCTACTGCAGCTGCAATTGCTTATGGACTTGACAAGAAGGCAACCTCCGTTGGTGAAAAGAATGTGCTTATTTTTGACTTAGGTGGTGGCACATTTGATGTTTCTCTACTCACAATTGAAGAGGGAATTTTTGAAGTCAAAGCCACCGCTGGTGATACCCATTTGGGAGGTGAGGACTTTGACAACAGAATGGTCAGTCATTTTGTCCAAGAGTTTAAGAGGAAGAACAAGAAGGATATTAGTGGTAATCCAAGAGCTTTGAGGCGATTGAGAACAGCTTGTGAGAGAGCAAAGAGAACTCTCTCATCAACTGCTCAAACCACAATAGAAATTGATTCCCTCTTTGAGGGTATTGACTTCTACTCCACTATAACTCGTGCACGATTTGAGGAAATGAACATGGATCTCTTTAGAAAGTGTATGGAGCCAGTTGAGAAATGTTTGAGGGATGCTAAGATGGACAAGAGCACTATTCATGATGTTGTTCTCGTTGGTGGTTCTACTAGAATTCCCAAGGTGCAACAGCTGTTGCAAGACTTCTTTAATGGGAAGGAGCTCTGCAAGAGCATTAATCCAGATGAGGCTGTTGCATATGGGGCTGCTGTACAAGCTGCAATCCTTAGTGGCGAGGGCAATGAGAAGGTCCAGGACTTGTTGCTCTTGGATGTTACTCCTCTATCCCTCGGTTTGGAAACTGCTGGAGGTGTGATGACTGTTCTAATTCCAAGGAATACTACTATTCCTACTAAGAAGGAACAAGTGTTCTCTACCTACTCAGATAATCAACCTGGTGTGCTAATTCAGGTATATGAGGGTGAGAGAACAAGAACTAGAGACAACAACTTGTTGGGTAAATTTGAGCTCTCTGGTATTCCACCAGCACCCAGGGGTGTGCCTCAGATCACTGTCTGTTTTGATATTGATGCCAATGGTATTCTGAATGTATCTGCTGAAGACAAAACCACAGGACAAAAGAACAAGATTACAATCACTAATGACAAGGGCAGACTTTCCAAAGAAGAGATTGAGAAGATGGTCCAAGAAGCTGAGAAATACAAAGCAGAGGACGAGGAACATAAGAAGAAGGTGGAGGCCAAGAATGCTTTGGAGAATTATGCCTACAACATGAGAAATACGGTCAAGGATGAAAAGATTGGCTCCAAGCTCAACCCTGCTGACAAGAAAAAGATTGAGGATACCATTGACCAGACAATTTCATGGCTTGACAGCAATCAACTGGCTGAGGCTGATGAGTTTGAAGATAAAATGAAGGAGCTTGAGAGCATTTGCAATCCCATCATTGCCAAGATGTACCAAGGTTCTGGTGGTGAGGCACCTGTGGATGACGATGCTCCTCCAGCTGGTGCAAGTGGTGCTGGTCCTAAGATTGAGGAAGTGGACTAAATGACCACTTTCTTTACCTGCGATTAATTACTATATCTTTCTACTAGTTGATTTTGGAATGTTTCACTTGGATGTTTGATTTGTTGCTTAAACTGCCATCAATTTTTTTACTTTTTTTTGCCAAAATTATATTTAGTAGTAGAGTTTCTTATTCCTTCCGGTGTGGTCCTCTTTTGGCATTTTGAACTGCATTCTCTGTTTCAAATAATTTTGCAATGATTACATGACTTTGAGGTAAAGAAACTGAGTAACCCTGTTCGCCATTGAGAGGTGGCCTGTAATCATCACAAGAGCAGAGAACCAAGAATTTCTTTACTTAGGTAAATTAAGAATTTCTTTTATCATTAGGCCAACTTCTTCCAGGTGTTGAACCTCCTCACTTACCAAACATCTTTGTAAGAAAGAGAACCAGGTGCTTGGGACACAAAATAAATAAATAAATATATATATATATATATATAAATAAACATCTTTTTTTTTTTTTTTTTTTTTAATTTTAAACATATAGTTTTTGGGAGTTACAGTTGTTTTGAGTAATTCAAATTGTCTGCCTGCAAAGTCAAACTCGAAAACCTCACATTCACAAAATAAAAGGTAGTATGGCATCTAGCTCTCTCTTCCTCTTGGATACCAAAATCACACCCTGCTTCTGAAACCAACTTACCATCAATTTGAAACCGCCTAGAACATGCCAAGACCCCCACGCAGTTGCGCGTTTTCAAAATATATTGCAAAGATGATGTCCATATAAAGGAAGATATCAAAGAACAACAATAGAAATATAACTTAACTCTCACTATCAAGTTCAAAGACTACATTCAACTTGAAAGGTCAATTCCATCTTAAACTTCAACTAACGTGTGAACAAAAATGCAAAGGTTAGGAGTTTATTCATCCCAAGATGCTTAAACATGCTTAGTAAAACAATAGGCCCGAAAGCCTTACGAAATATATATATATACATATATACATATTTGTAAACTCAAACACTGAATTAGGTAGACTGATACATAAAACAGTGTGTGACGCTCAAGAAGCGATCCTGTCGAGGGCACTCTCCAGAATATAGCAATACTACGGGATCACCTCTTCTAGATTAACAGCAAGTCTGAGAACCATTTCAAATGGAAAAATAATAATAATAATAAATGGAGCAGAGTGTACATTTTAGCGAACTTATTCACAAAAGGCAAAAGAAATTAGGTATTGGGGAAGAAAGGGAAGTGAGTAGCATCTTTATATAAATTTGTCTGTACATATAATCAAAAATAAAATTGTCTCCCTAAGCTAACTGTAGCAGGAACATGGTGAATCAAATTCATACCCTAAAGAAGTCAAATATCCCACATTACAAACTTCCTTAGCATAAAAATTTGTTTAATTTCAAAATGGTCACATATATTTATTTTCACTAAGAGGAAAACTGAGGAATTTATAGGTTACATTCAAAAATTCTCGAGAATGAAAAAGATCAATGCCTCAATAAACTTTGTTCATAAATATCACTAATAGTAAGTAAAATAAGAGAATAGCCCTCCAATATGCAATTATTTTCTACCCTTATTAAGCCGCTGCAGGTGATAATTAACACTGCCCCAAGGCTTTTTGTTTCTACCAACCTGCAAAACAAGCCAACAAGTCAAAAATCATATGCAAGAAGTATATATATACCAAGATAGATATCTTATTCAACTTCAATTACCTGAGCATCCATACAGTCACCTAGAAGTTTCTTCTGCCGTTCACATTTGTCATCCTTGCAATTGTTTAGAGCCATGCAGTTAAGAAATGTAATTGTCTCCTTCAAACAAGGTTTCTGGAGACTCCCAAATCTCTTTGGGCTTATATACATACTACCAACTTTGCGTCCCATTGTTTCTGATCCAGATTAAAATACATCAGTAAACACCAAGAATGAATAAAATCTAACTCAATACAGCACCAAATTCTAATCCAAAAATCACAATACAAAGATAAATCAAATCACAAGTGCTACATAGAAATAACCAAAAGAGTTCCATTTAACTCATAACCTGATGAAGTACTATAATAGTTCTCCACAAACAATAAAAATTGATAACGTAGAATTGAAAATTAAGCCGAGTAAAATGCACTCTTTTTGTGCAAATAATGCAATCCATATGAATTTTATGTCAAGTAAAGATATTAAATGTCATATTTTAAAGTGGAAAACACTACTAGACACCTCCCCAAACACCATAATGAACTCTTAATTTTACATTCTACACCAGCAATACTCCTCTCCTACAAGCTATAGTACTAAATTCAGAAGTAAATTTCAATGGAAAAGCTCTGGCCTCAATATTTGATGATAAGCTCTTGAAAATATATAACCATGAATTTTACCACAATCCGATAAGGAAAAAAATTCAGGAAAAATTTAGCAAAATTACTACTTCCGATTCCGGAAACTTCATCTAAATTTAGTACACGGTGGCAAGCGAAGCAAACCAACCAGATCACAATCTTCATCAATTTTATTCAAAAAAAAAAAAATCAAATCAAATTGCAACTAGATCTAACCATTTATTTCCCACAACACCAAAAACCTAGGATAAAAGTGAAAGGAGCATTATCAACAAATTCTTCGAAATCAATCTACAGAATCGATTACACTTAAACAGAAACAGAATCGAAGGACAAAAGAAGTGATCGGATACATACCGGAGAAGAGCTAAGACGACGGCAACAGCGGTGGTTGAAGAGTGGGTGAGTCTAGTGACTCCGGGGAGTAGGGTTTAAGGGAGGAAATTGCAAACGTCCGTCTAATTTCGGTTAATAGGTACTTCCCTTTTCAAGATATTATAAATTTAGCCCCTCATATTATAACTAATTTTATTTTTATAAATTATAAAAATAATAATAATAATAATAATAATAATAATTTACAAAAAAATATACTTAAAGTTTCTATCAAATTTTGAGAAGAGTGTGACATAACTAATTCTAGTTGATGTTTTAATGTGTTATAAGTTGAAGTATAAATCATACTCCTAAATAATTAAACCTAATTTAAAGTCTCAATCAATTTTTTTCATTATGTATTATAATTTTATTTTATCGAACTCAAATTAATTTTAAAATAATTTATCAATTTAATCCTTCAACTTATATACATTAGTCAATTAGGTACCCTATCTTTTTTTAAGCTAACTTACATTTCTTTTACCGACAATCTCTCTTTTATTTGAGTGCACATCAAAGCTCCGCTCGCAAAGTTCAACTTTTGAGTGAGGGTCTGACTCAAAATTTTTTTAACATGACACTAATCACCCAAGTTAATTCAAAACTTCGATCATCCGCCCTGGAGGAAGCATTAAGAGTTTGTGCACCAATTCCCCCAAAACTGGGTTAATTCAAAAAATTTATATATATATATATCATAAAAAAGTACATATCTAAATAACAAAAAATAAATAAAAATAATAATAAAAGAAGAATGAGGACTTCATTTGCTTCTAATATAATTTAAATTTATTTCTTAGATTATAAGTGAGACACTAATATGATATCTCGTGTCATATATAAGTATATAAGGATGTGTCATGGAATATAAATATAAGTTTATATATTTATAATTAACTCCAAAATCTTTTTATTACAATAAAAATAGTGTCAAATAATAGTCACTGAGTAAATTCACAATGTCTGGTCATCATATTAGATAACTAGCCTCAAACTTTTTTTTTTTATTTTAAAGAGTATGAAGTGTTCTAGATGAGTTTCAAATTATAAGAAGATAGTCAATCCACATTCGGACTAAGTCTCGTTCGAGCATACGAGTCGAGTTAGTCCTATTCAAGAGAAAGCTCCGACTTCAAACTATAAACAGTGCATATATAAATCGATGTTCGAACCTCAATTTCACTTAGATCTTAGAATTTACTTAACTAGTCTCACTAATAATTCATTTATTTACATTTTATAAAAAAAAACAAAAACAAGAACAAAAATGGTTGAAAAAAAAAAAGAAAAACAAAGATCAAAAATTGTTGGCCATCACCCACATCCCAACCAGGGTGGGAGTTCGACAGTCACTCTCAACCTTAGTGTTGTCAATCCAACAACTCCATCGTCCCCATCAATCGGGTGATCCAAAAAAAAAAAAAAACAGAGGTAGAGAGAGAGAGTTCACGTCGGTGTCAGTAAGTAGTCCAAAAAAACTCCATCGTCCCCACCAATCTGGTGATCCAACATGCAATCACACACACAAACATATATATATATATATATATATATATATATATATATATATATATATATATACTTATCAAAATATATAATATAAACAAAAGAACCATTGGATGTCTGACGTTTAGGCTTCCCCCTGTTTCCAGATTCCTTCCTTCCTTTCTTTCACTGTTCAAACATTCAAATTTTAAAAGATTCTCATTCTCTCTCTAAAATTTTTCTTTTTTTTTTTTTTTTTTTTTTTTTGTCTAAAGTGAATGAATCTAATGACGATTATACCCCAATATATTACCGATAACAGTATTTGTTACTATCGTGTAACTCGAATTCAATTACATGTAAGAATGTTTAACCATTATATTGACTCTTCTAATCTCTTTGATCTACTTAGACATGTATATATATATATATAGAGGGAAGGGTTAAGGATTTACCCGGTGTGAGATATCACATTGTTCGAAAAACTCTAGATACTGTCAAAGTAAAGGATCGTCAACATAACTCCTTTGTGAATTAAGTTTGATATTTATTGTAAATAAAAGTAGGATAAGATTTTTTATTTTAGTAAAGTTATACTTTAAATTTGTTGTCATATAAAAAAAAATAATGTATTTAAATTTTGTGTATGAATATATAGATGTTAGGTAGAGTTTACAATATATCTCAATTTTAGATAGTCACATATAGAAGATATTATATTGAAAATATATATGTATATAAAAGATAGTGACAATTTAATTATTTTTTAACCTTAGAGGATTCAAGTTGGGTTTACGTGTTCAAATTTGAATAAACAAATTGGAATCATTCAAACAAATATATATATATATATTTTTGTAAATATTCAAACAAATATATTATATATATATCAAAATCATAGGAAGAAAACAAGGCAATAAATTGTTTCTTGTCTTGTGGTATTTCAGTGCCATCGATTCCATCACACACAATTTCAAATTGATTTAGAACAATTTGCGCAGATTTTGCATCCACAAAAAACTGTACGACTGAAAATTTGAGAACATCCAAGAAACTCTTTTGTCATAAACCCCAGAAAATTTCAAGAAAAAAAAAAAAAAAAAAAAAAAAAAATATCAGTTTGGCACCCCCACCACTTCCTCTCCAGGTCATAAATTCAAAATTTAAATGCACCAAGTAAGCAACTTGTGAAGAAGATGGTCCACATTTTTTTAAAAATTTGCTTAATATATATATATATATATATATGTATGTATGTATAAGTATATGAATATAAATGAAATGTTTAAAATAGGTGTTAATTAAAAGGGCTCCTACTTTCCACCCAACCAGGGACCATACACACAGTGCAAGGACAGAAGGATAGCTAGTAAAACCATATTTACATAAAACCCAACATAATGAAAAATATGTTGTAAATACTACACAAAGTTATAAGTTTCATTCAACTTTACGAATTTAATCCAGATGAAATCCAAATTAATCGAAACCAGAATTTTAAAATACCGAGTGATCTAAATGTTAAAAAAAAAAGAAGACATATTTACATTATATTAAAGTAGAAACATATATATATATATATATATTAGGTTTCATTCTTCCCTTTGGTTATGAAAGAACCAAATCTTAATTACCAAAAAAATGAAAGAACCAAATCTTCAAATGTTTTTTCATCATTTGAATTTTTAGGGTTAGGACTTTGGAGGAACTTTCCGCGTGACAACAATGACATTTCTTGTTTTTTAGGTAAAAAGTTTCATAAAATCTTTTCAAACACTCCACAGTGCACCTCCACCACTCACTTTATCTATGTTATCTTAAAGTTACTAGTACTACTAATCTAGATTTAGTTCGATTACTAATTATGTCTACAAAATCTAATTTTGCTTGAAGATAAACTTACCCTAAGGTGCAAATGAGTTAAAGTGAGGTTGGTGTTTGAACCATACTCACATATACTACTATTTAAAATTTAGGGTTAAATCTTCCTCCCACAAAAGATCGAGTAAAACAAAAAATTAGTTTGAATATAACATATTAAACTCAAAATAAGAGCACTTTCTAAAGTTCCCACTTCCACCACCTCCTCCTTTACCTTTTACACCTAAAGATTCATATACTTTCGTGTGAAGAAAAGAAAATTAAAAAAGGAAGAAGAAAAAAATTCTCCAAGCATAAAGCTGTTGTAGTTTTTTTTTTTTTTTTTTTTTTCTACTAGTTCAAATTATCTAATGGAGAAAAAAGGGACATTTGAGCTTTTTTTTCATTGAAAATTGAAAAATTAGTAGTATTTGGAGCAGCAGGAGCAGAATTTAGCTGTAAACACAAAAACGTGTGTACAACTAGTTTTTACACGAAAGTCATATTTATGACTTTCCTTTGGATTATTATAAAGTAAAACACGACAAAAGTATCATAACTGCAAATGTTTGTCCCAAAATACTTCCAAAAACAACAAATAATGTCACTCCACATGAGAGGTAAGCAAAAAAAAAAAAAAAATACAAAAAAAAAGACTTTTTTAAAATAAGAGTTATAGTAAAACTTTTTCAGAACAAGAGTTATATTATAGAGTTCGAATAATAATTTTAAATACCAAATGCTATAATATATATTCAAAAAGTAAGTTACTTATGGATCCTACATGAAGTTTCAACTCTCAACAAGAGTTATATTTTGTAATCGAAATAGTAACTTTAAATATCGAATGATATAATATTCAAGTAGTAATTCATTTATGGATCCTACACGAAGTTTCAACGCTCATTATCATAACAAGAGTTATAGCGTTAAGTAAGACCTTTCCGGAACAAGAGTTATATTTTGTATTCGAAATAGTAACTTTAAAATATCGAATGATATAATATTCAAGTAATAATTCATTTATGGATCTTACATGAAGTTTCAAAGTAGTTTATTAAGAACTTTTAAGGTAAGACTTTCCCGAAACAAGAGTTAGAGCGTTAAATAAAACCTTTGCAAAGTAAGAGTTACATCCTGCAGTCAAAATAGTAAGTCAGCTTATGAATCCTACATGAGGTGGTTTCAAGCTCATTGTGACTTTTAAGGTAAAACCTTCCCGAAACAAGAGTGAGTTATATTCTACAGATATAATCTCATCAAAATAGTGACTTTGAATTTGAATATACTAATAATAGGTTATAAGGGGGAAACCATCATAATTTGGCATTGATACAAAATAATGCCATGTGCAACGCAACAGCAATCGAGGAATAGGAATCACACATAAAAAAAAGGGACCTTTTTTGGAAATTAACCTCTTTCTCCTCCACCTCCTCTAAGAAAACTACAAGAAAACTTTTGGTAAATGTAAGAACATAATCATTCACAAATCCAGCTATACTGAACTATGCAACAATAAATTATTTACAATAACAGTAGTGATTTTTCATCAAGAAATATGAAGAAAAATTAAGAACCTAGAAACTTGAATTGAGTTGTTTTTGTTTATAGAAAGAGAAAGAATAATACATAGAGAAGGGGGAAGTCATGACTGTTTTTGATATTAATTAACAGAGAAAGATAAAAAAAAAAGGGCACAAAATTGATGGAAAAAAAATTTGAATTAGAACCCAGTTTGATTGATTTCTTTCTCTACCGCATACTGGATTTGATATCAAGGGTTCTGAAAGTTGAAGGAGAAGAAGCCAATGGAAGTACCTGTGAAGGAGTTGAAATTGAATGGAGATGGTGGTGATGATGATGATGATGATGGGGTTGCTGATAAATTTCCCTATCTTTGTTCTTAGCAATGAAAGCAATAAAAGAGCCATTTTTACCATCATCATTATCAGTAACCATTGTTGTTGTTGTTGGATTTGCAGAAGGAGCTTTAATGGTGGTGGAATCTTGAACATTTCCTCCGCCATTTTTAATGGGGGCTCTGTTTTTCTCTGCTTCTTGGAGTAGTATTAGTCTTTTCATAAGTTTCTCCTCTGCATCTCTTAAGAACTTGAACTTTGGTGGGGGAGAAGATCTCAATTTGTTCAATTCTGCTTCGCTCATGGATTCAAACAGAGGATTGAATCCATGGTGATTGTAAGAATCCAGAGATTGCGCCGCCGCCATCGCCGCCGCAGCGGCGGACTTTATCGGCGGGGAAGATAATGGGGTAAGAAAAGGGGTAGTATTATTATTATTGTCAACAGCGAGAAGAAGGTCACTCAAACTTCTTGTTCTTGAACCTTTTCTGCTTCTGGATTTCCCATCTTCACTTTCCAAATCTTCCTTTGTTTCCTCTTTAATGGTGAAAAGAAATCTCGGCGGTCCACAGAGATTGTGTAACCTCATAAGTTCAGATTCCACACTTTCTTCACCATACCCTCCACTTTTTGAAGTCAAATCTTTCCCCATTTCCAGGTCTTGATCCTCTCGTCCGCCATTGTTTCCGGCAGCGGCGTCCTCGGCAGCAGTAGCAGGGGTAGTAAACCCGTGACTACTATTTTCTCTACTGACTAATACAACTCCTCCTCCGCCTTTGGGTTTCTTCCAACAAAAAAGATTAGATAAATCTGATGCGCCATAACTGGTTGTAGTTGTAAACTGATCTTCAATATCTTTGTTACTAATTTTTTTCTTCCACCATAACAAATAATAAAGCTCTGCAACAAGCCCTAAAAGGATACAACCAAATACAAAACTTAAACCAATTCCTAAACCACTAAAAGATCCCATTTTTCTGCTACCCAATTCACATCTACTAACTAATCTCTAACAATCCAAAAGAACAAATTGAAAAATGTGGTTTAGGGGCAATTTCTTTTTTTTTCTTTTTCTTCTCAATACTATATCAATGGCGGACAA
This sequence comes from Cynanchum wilfordii, assembly GCA_025388415.1. Taxonomy (NCBI): domain Eukaryota; kingdom Viridiplantae; phylum Streptophyta; class Magnoliopsida; order Gentianales; family Apocynaceae; genus Cynanchum; species Cynanchum wilfordii. The sequence goes on from JAHSUH010000118.1 coordinate 268,562, forward strand.
AGAAAGAAACAGACAGAAACAAAACCAAGAATACTGGAAAAATGCCCATCTATTTCTGTTTCTTCACCATAGCAAAATTGAACAAACCATTGCATCAACAACCATTTTTTTCCACAAGAATTTTGTCAAAAAAAAAGTCATTAAACTAAGCTTTTAAATGATTTCTTGAAAGAAAACTCAGTGTTGCCTTAAACATACGCTAAAGCCCCCACCACTCCCCCTTTAGAGACTGACTTACTAAATCCACACACACCACCACCATATGGAAATTTTCAACAGCCAAACCAAAACATTTGGAAAACAAGAAATTTTCCCTAACAGACAAGAAAGGAAACAGAATTCCACAACAAAAAAAAAAAAAAAAAAAGACAAGAAAGGAAACAGCTAATCTATAATTTCGGTGATTGATATATGAGAATTCCTTCAAGGGTTGGGATGGCGGGGGTGAGGTAGGGGGGGGTGGGGTGGGGGGTGTAGGCCAACAAAGGGGTGCAGCCGTAAAGGAAAAAAGCATTTGTCTGATTAGGAGATGGGGAAGGGAAAAGGAAGGATTAGACCGGGAAAACAAAAATATATGATATACGTATGTATATATATATATATATATCAAAATAAACAGAAGGTCACATCTCTTTGTGTGGGTTATATAGGTTCACATGGGTGGCAAAATATATTTAATTTTGATAGCAAATCCATTTTATATTTCTAACCTACAAAAATTGATTGGAAAAAACATTTCCATTTCTATGAAATTTCAATTTGAATAAATTTTTATACTCTCTTCATTATTTCACTTATATGGTTTGAATCTTGTAAAATCAACCTAATATTTAGGAAAAGATTTTGTGAATTTGATCCTTAATATTCATATTTTTTGTGGAATTGGTCCATTTTTTAATAAATTTTTTTTTAATTTAATAGATTCTCAATGTGCATTTCGTCTCTCCTCTTCGCAAAATCTATTGTTGGGATTGGTCCAAATTTATTGTTTAACCTATCCAAACAATAGATTTTGAAGTTTTGTGAGAGAACGACCAAATGCACATGTTCACCTTATGTTAAACGACCTATCCAAAAAATATTGACTAATTATACCAACGATTAAAAGATTGAGAATCAAATTCACCAATTTTCTTAATATTTATAGATATTTTTGCTTAATTACTTCTATATACAAATTTTTATCGAGTGAATAAGAAATTAGATTTTTATAATTAATTAATTGACGCTTTCAATTTTTTTATTGGAGAATGTCTTGAGAGATCTTGTACCAAGATTTTTCGATTCAAAAGACTCAAATTATAGAAATAAAATCCTTGTATTTTAGTCAAATCTTTACAAATATTGTTGAAATATAAAAGATTTTTAAAGGAATTCTTTGTTCTCCGTTTTTTTTTTTTTTACACTAATTTCCTTTGTTAAAGGAAAAGTCACGTGTCTTGGTGGTATTTCAAACTTTGGTTCTTTAATAATTAAGTCAATAAATTTTTTTGGATTCTCATTAGAGTACGAGAAGCTAAGAGAATTAAGTCAATAACTCTTAAAAATTTTCTTAAATGCTCTCGCAAACTTAACTTTGCAAGAATATGAAAAATTGGTAACTTAGTTGTACATGTATTACCGTATATATTTGTGGAGAATAGTCAATAGTGTGGATACACATGACAGTGGACACTGTTTATCAGCTTTCTTTGTGGGTGTGTATAATATCTTTTCTCAATGACCTGTTTAAACCAATTTAATGCTCTAACACTTTGGAGTACGAGCTTGTCAGTAGCTCATGCTAATTGCATGACCTTCTAATCGTTAGCTGCGGTCGTGTAGACCGAAGTTCAATGACCTGTTTAAACCAATTTAATGCTCTAACACTTGAAGTACGAGCTTGTCGGTAGCTCATGCTAATTGCATGACTCTTCTAATCGTTAGTTGCGGCCGTGTAGACTGAAGTGTGTCTGTTTTGACCGACATGTCATGTTCTACATCGGATTATCCTATCTACGTGTCAATTAGATCATTTGATACCTTTCAATTTTTATTTTTTTTTTAGCTTTTAATTTTTAAATATATTTTATAATTGGTATTAATTAATTATTTTTATAAAATTAAAAATATTTTTAACCAAAAAAAAAGTTTATTATATTTTTCAAAGTGTAAAATCTTGTTGGTAATGTATACATTATCCGATAGCTTGGGAGAGTTGGTGTTCGGGGCGGATGGTCGAGGTTTCGAATCCCCCCGAGGTGGTTTTAAAAAAGCTCTGGGTCCGACCTTCACCCTTGAGTATGAATTGAACTATGCGAGCGTTGTGCAGACCGAGTCTGAATTAGTCTCACCAAATAAGGTGGAGACATCGGACGCCTTAAATGAGTATAAAAAAAAAAAAAAAATGTATACATGTAGACGATGGAACATAAAAAGTACATCTAGCTAGCTACAATGCCATTTTGCATGTCTGGACAAAAGGTGTGGAATTTTGATAGGCTGGCGTTAACATATTCAACTTTTTAATAATTACAATTAGACATCCCACATTGCCAATATTCGCACTTTTTTATCCACAATAAAATAAATTTTCACATCATTTATTAAAATAAAAAAAGAAGAAATTATCGTATCTTGTAATTTAAAATATGCAATATTTTTATTAATTATTTTCATTAAACAAGATAAAATAAAATGACAATATTTTAATATTTTTAATAAAAACATACGTAATTCCTTTAATTAATATTTTACAACTCATACTTATTAATTATTCTTTAAATAAGCATTTCATAAATGTTACAAAAAAATCACAAGTTTGACAATCACAACGGATAGGAGTTAAAATAAATATTTCCCACGAGAAATATTTGGGCCAAAAAAATATCCTTAAAGAATATTTTTATATTTTCAACTAAGAAAACACATCAATATTTTTATATGTATTTATAAATAATGTATTTTATTATATGCATTAAATTTTAAAAAATAAAATAAAATTAGAGGAAGTAGTTGTTATGAATTATATAAAGAGTATTAGTTTTTAATTCGTGCATAAATTTAAATATTATTTTTTATAAAAAAATTAAAAAAGAATTAAAATGCCTAGTTGTCGTACATTAAAGTCAATAATTTTGAGTTATTAACGAGACGGATAGAGGCAAACATTAAAATTAGAGAATTTTGGAGATTTGGAAATATGAAATATATACATACATAAATATATAAATATAATATATATATATATATATATATAGATAGAGAGAGAGAGAGAGAGAGGTTTCTTTGTGCAAACATTTATCACTTTTGAATTGGGAAATGAAGCAAAAATTCAATGCTTATACAACTACTTTGAACTTTCATTCTTTCAATACCATTTGTACCAAACCTCATAACCCCCACTCACTATATATATATATATATATATATATATATATATATTAAAATTTACTTTCAAATTATATTCCAACTAATTTTTAATCATACAAGAAAATATTAAAATTGAAGTTTATGTAAATTGAAAAGTCTAAGTATGTATTTAGAAAAAAAATTTACTTATTTCTTGTTTAAAAAAAAATGTATAAATGTATAAATTTAGAGAATATTTAGAGGGGAAAATCTGTCATCTACAAGATTATTAAACTATTATTACACATTATGACCTAAGATTTTTTTATTAAATAACGCGTTTTAAATTCAAAAATTACATATGAAATATGTCAAAATCCAGAATATCATAAAGTTATTTATATTATATATATATATATATGATAACTTTGTGAAAAACAACATCTTACTAATAAAAGAAAAGAAAACCAAAGGTTATAAACAAAGAAAATAATCATATATATATATATATATATATATATGTATGTATATGCATATACTTCTGATAATAAGATTAGCATAATCCCAAGAAATAAAAATGATAGAATCCAATCCCTACCCTCAAGAAAAAGAAAAAAAAAACCATCCCGAGAAACAGCTGTGGTTGAAAAATTGATGCAAAAAAAAAAAAAAAACTAAAACCAAAGGGACAAGAGTGACTCAAAAGATTAAATGAGCACACAAACAAAATTAATGCTACGATTCAGAGATGGTGAAATACAGCACAACCCATGATTTTTCTTACCTTACCAAGATATGCATGCATGGCAATCTCTCATTTGCTCATTCACCAATTTCATAAACTACCTCAACCCATTCACTTAATATAACGAGAAGCTGCAATATGAATATTACATGAAATTATGAGTTTGAGACATTTTTTTGAGCAAAAAGTTAATTTTGACATTTAGTAAACACTACATAAGAGACAGAGCACGAATCTTTAGTCTCTAACATCTTGTGCGTCTCGAACTCATGACCTCTAAGTCATAAGTGAAGATATTACCAATTAAACTACACTTTTTTAACTCATATTAGTATAATTAATATTTTACAATGTACTTGTAAATTATTTTTATTAAAAAAAAATTTATTTTTCAACCATACATCATATCTTATATTTTCTTAGATTTAAGAAGTAATAAAATAGAAATGAATACATAATATATATGTATGTATATCTCCATCGACGTTTCAGGTAGCCACGACCTTCATCACTGTGCAACTCTCTCTCTCACACTTGTGTGTGTGTTTTTTCTCTTTCTGCATTTTTTTTCTTTTCTTTCTTTCTCTAATTTCTTCAATTCCCAAAGTCTAGCCCCTACTCTACACCTTACAATCCCCAATCCGCTATCTTTTTTCCTTTTCTTTAATTTTATTTTATTTTCCCAGTCTGCCCCTATTCTGTTCTCATGGCGTTTTATTAGCTTACCTAGCTACTCCACCTTTTCTTTCATTCCCGAGATATGGCCTGTATAGGGTCTCTTTCGTCTTTTCAAGCATGCAGTTAGCCGCTACCCGCCATGTTTTCAGAGATTTTCTTCACAAAAAACAATACGCATGTCAATCCCTCTCTCTCTCTCTCCTTTTTGTTTGACTCTTCTTATCTCTCTCTCTCTCTTTCTTTCTCTATATATCTATATATATATATATAAATACATACATATCACCACAAAACAAGCCATGCAACACAAAGCTTACAAACACTACAAAATCTAAAAACCTTCCTTTCCTTTTTAAACATCATGGAGGGTGGTGATAGCAATAACAATAACAATAACAATAACAATAATAATAATAATAGCAACACCAACACGGCGGTGGACGTCTCCGTTTCCGGCGGTGGAGCTGCTTCCGGATATTCTAGGTGGAATCCGACGAAGGAACAAATAGATATGCTGGAGGGTTTGTACAAGCAGGGTATACGAACTCCTAGTGCGGAGCAGATACAGCAGATTACTGCTCGGTTAAGAGCTTTTGGTCACATTGAAGGAAAGAATGTGTTCTACTGGTTTCAAAACCATAAGGCGAGACAGAGACAGAAACAAAAGCAAGATACTATTTCTTATTTCAATAGATTTGTTCATCATCATCATCGTTATTATAACCCGATCACGACCACGACCACGGCCATGAATACGAACTCGATCACGAGCTCTTCTGGTTTTTCCCCTTACCCTAATAATAATGGTTAGTAGTGTTTTCTTACTTGAATCAGATGAAGCATGACTTTTAGTCTTGTTATATATATAAGTATAGGCCCATATCAATATCACTGACTCGAAAAAATATTAGATACATATAATCATTCTATCATTCATATTAGATTAATGTGTTTAGAAATATTTTTTTCTCATTAGATGAGTTTTAAGTTGAGTTAGTATATTAAAAGATATTAAGATAGAAACGACTAGATCGAGTAATGACGAGTATTTGAACTCATGAAGAACCCTAGCTAAATCTTGATTAATAATGCATGATCATTTCTTGAAATTATTTTTATCCTTTTTTTTTTTGGTTAGTCAAAATCTTTTCTCTCTCTGTATATATGTATTGGTTGGTAAATATATATATATATATATCCTAGCTAGTAGTCAACATTCCATATTTGTACTTTACATACTGTTTTGTTGATGTTATTATTCTATTGGAGTTTTGATCTTGTTTGCAGAAAGACCGTTCATGCATAGGTGTTTGATATGCGGGAAGGAATAAAGTAATATATACATACATATATATGTGTGTGTGTGTGTTTGTGTATATGTATATATATATATATATCTTCAAACTGTCGACTTCTCTGTGATTTTTTGTCACCTTGGTTTCCTAACAAATATGCTTTTTTTAACATATATATATATATATAATTTCTTCTGATGTTACAAGTTTACACTAACTTCTTTTCACTTGTATATTCTTCGTTTTTTTTTAATTAATAAAGTAATCATTTACTTCTCTGAGTTCTTTCTTATCCTGTCCCTTTCTTAACGTTTTGCTGTCCTAATTTTTTGCATTACAAAAACGATTTTTTATCATTTCTTTATTCATGCATATATAAATATATATATATATATATATATATATATTAATTCTTGTTTTTCCTTTTGATATATATAGTTTGCATCCCATTTTGCACTCCGTACACGGATTTTGCTACGTCTCATCATCATCAGCAGCAGCCAAAGGTACTTCTTCCCAGAGCCTTGAAGAGGAAACCATTACCGCCGGAAAAAATGGCTGCCACGGTGGTCGACAATAATAATAATAATAGTAGGAAGAATCAATGCAATAACAGAACACTAGATCTATTTCCCTTGCAGCCTACCGGTGATCTGCTGCAAGCAAGAACACAATCTTCAGGTAGTCTTGCATCTATCGGAAATTCTGCTTCTTCCGGAGATTCTGGGAATATTATTCCTTCGACGCCGGAAACTTCTTCATCTTCGGAAGGCGGTGGGAATGGCCATATTTTCTTTGATTTCTTCTGTGGAAATTATGGTCCTTGTGAAACCCATTGATTGAGTAATGGATTATTAGATGGTTTTTAACCTTTTTTTTTTTTTAATTTTAATTTTATTTTATGGATGCCAATATTTTTTGGTTAGGGTTCCACTTTTTTTTATTTCAGCATTGAAAAAAAGAATGAATATTTACACTTTGGCTTTTTTGCTAATTAATCAAAAAAAGGGATTTAATCCTCTCTTTTTTCTTTTTTTTTCTTTTTTAATATTTTAAGGTATTTTTTCTCTTAATATTTCTTTAATTTAATTTATTATCTTTAAGTTATATTTGAAATCTTATTATTACTTTTTAACTTATTACTACTTTAGTAATACTACTTGTTGGCTTGTAAATGGTTAAAAATGATGATCCACAAGTATATGATTATATATATATATATATATATATATATATATATATATATATATATATATATATAAATGGAAAAGAAAAGGAAGAAGATAAAATGAGACAAATTTATTTTATAATTACCATGTTTTGGTAGTCAACCTTAAAATGTATATATATTTTAATTAGATCATTTATAGGTGAACTTCACTATACAAACTTTGATCAAAGTTACAAAGTTTAATTCTTATTCGAAAAAGATCTTATAAGATCTTATAAGATGCTCACAACTTCTGTTATATTCATGACCTAGTGTAGTATGCAAAATGCATCTTTAAAATTTGTATGTGCTTCGGCTAATTGATATTTGTCTCGAGTTTTACTTGTAAATTCTAACTCTTATTTGAAAAAAATTCACTATAATTCTTACAACATTCACAATACTGTTGAACCTACGACCTAGATATTCAACTTTTTTCATTGTGCTAAGTTTCGAGCTTTAAAATTGAATCCTAATTAAATCATTAAAGAAATTAATTTTTTTCTTCTAACCCGGTAGCTTGGGGGAGTTGGTAAGCGGACTCCTAATCCTTCCTCCAGAGTGGATGGTCAAGGTTTCAAATCCCCCTGGGGTGGTTAGCGTCATGTTAAAAGCTCTAGATAAGGCTCTAACCCCCGAGTAAGAGTTAAATTTTCTAGCGCGCTCTGCGCGAGAGTCCGGATTACGTCTTAACAAAAAAGGGGGACACCAGGGCGCCCCCCTGGGTACCAAAATTTTCTTCTGTTAAAGGCCCATTATCAAAAGAAATTAAAATATGGTTCAGGCCTATAAGAAAGCCCAAAATTCCTGATAAAAAGGCTTGGGCTCATTTTCATGTATTTTCCAGCCCATTTAACTTATTTTTCTTTCTTGTTCTTGTCTTTAACATAAATGACGTCACCGTCACCGTCGCCGTCAGTCAGAATAATAGTGTGAATTTAATCCCCTCAACATCATTAACTAAAATAGACAAGGCCACTTTGACGGAATCCGTCACCGTCTATCTTCCCCAATTCTTAATGTCTCCCCTAAACCCCCTCTACTCTTGATTTTTCTTCTCGGATCATTGGCGAGGATTTCTACTGAAGATCTTCGACGGTTTTGTTTGTGAATTCCGGGTCGAGTTTCAAAAAAGGTAATCTTTTAAAGATCCCTTTTTATCAAAAATCCATTATTTTGATTCTCCTTAACCGGCTTCTGAGTTTTCAGTTTTCTTTTTTTGGTATATATTCTTCCATTTTACCCTTTCAGTGATGAATTCATCTATGTACAGATTGTACTATCCATTTCAAACCCCACGACTCTGAAAATTGATCATTTGATCTCACCCCTTTGAATATTTTTGTTTGGATTTTTGAATTTAAGTTCTGAATCATTCTTGTGGAGAAGAAGTTGGAAGTTTTGTTGGGTTGTTAAAAATTTTGCTTGATTTTGGTGTATTTTGAGTTGGCATGTGTATGTATATATAGATAGATAGATAGATAGATACTAGATTGATTACAAGAATTCAGTTCTATTAATTTTGGGGGAAAAAAATGGGAGAAGATTCATTGACAACCCTGACGATTGAGAATTATCACCCATCAACATTTTTGTCTATGGATTCAATTACAAATTCTCATGATGAATTAAGTAGAGATTTGAATGGGCAAATTGTGCTCCGACCACCTGATATTAATCTCCCTCTTTCTGTGGAACCTAGTCCTCCATCTCAGCCATGGTGTCATGACACTTTTGATATCCTAGATGTTGGATTTGGACATCATAGTAATGAATCTGATAAGTTTCTTGAGTTGTCTAAAACTGGTCGGAGATGTGCTAAGAGGTTGGATAGTGTGTGGGGGGCTTGGTTTTTCTTTAATTATTACTTCAAGCCTGTTCTAAAGGAGAAATCTAAGTGTAATATTATCAGAGATAGTAACGGAGTTTCTGGATTTGATAAGTCGGATCTTCAGCTCGATGTTTTCTTGGTTCAACATGATTTGGAAAACATGTATATGTGGGTGTTTAAGGAGAGGCCTGAAAATGCATTAGGCAAGATGCAGTTGAGAAGTTACATGAATGGCCATTCTCGCCAAGGCGAACGCCCGTTTCCTTTTAGTGTAGAGAAGGGCTTTGTAAGGTCTCACAAAATGCAGAGGAAACAATACAGAGGACTTTCAAATCCTCAGTGTATCCATGGTATTGAGCTGGTTTCGTCGCCTAATCTTATGAACATAGATGAGGATGAACAGAAGAAGTGGATGGAACTAACTGGAAGGGATTTGAACTTTTGTGTTTCCTCTGATGCAAAAGAGTTCAGTTCATGGAGAAATCTTCCTAGTACAGACTTTGAATTAGTGAAGAGTAATAATGCACATCCTCCACAGAAGAAATTGGCAATCGAATCTGGTTTGAATCTATTAACACACCCATCAAGTTATGTGAACATTAATGGTTCAGATAGTCCTCAAGATGTTGAAATCAATCCTATTGAACCACCATGGATGAATGAGTTCAGTGGAGTGATGAGAAATGTTTATGGTCCTGTTACAGCTGCAAAAACCATTTACGAGGACGAAGAAGGGTATTTGATCATCATTACATTGCCTTTTGCTAATCCTGAAAGATTGAAAGTACATTGGTGGAACAACTTGACTCATGGTGTTGTGAAGATATCATCTGAGAGCACGGCGTGCATGCCTTCGATCAAGAGGAATGGTAGGACATTTAAGTTGACTGATCCTTCACCGGAGCATTGTCCTCCCGGAGAATTTAGAAGGGAAATACGACTGCCAACGAGAATCCCTGAAGATGCCAAGCTAGAAGCTTACTTTGACAAGAGTGGAACTGTGCTTGAAGTTAAAGTGCCTAAACATCGCTCGGGACCAGAAGAGCATGAGGTTCTTGTTTGCCTTCGCCCTCCGAGTGAGTTTTCACTTTCCTAACTAAGATACAGAAAATGTAACGCTAAAAAATATTATTATTTCTCATTATATATATATATATATATATATATATATATATTATATAGAAATTTTGTGTAAAGGGATAAGATTTACTGATTTATATATAGGTTTTTAACATGGGATCCGAGCTCCTTGTTTATGGTTATTCTTAGTTAGCTTGGGATTTTAGTCCTTGATTTTGAAACTTCTAATTTTAGGGTCATTTGTAAGAAGTATTACCAGTTTCTCTTGATACAATTCTATGATTTTTGGCAATTTGCGAATCTAAAGTAAAAATAGGATGGAAGAGTAAAATATGCCAATGTTTCTATTCTTGAATTAGTAAAAAATTCTCTTTTAACTTTTTGTTGTTGAGCTCGTAAAAAATTCTCTTAATGTTATAGCATAGATGTCAAAGATTTCACGCTTAATTAGAATTCATGCAAAATAACTTGGTATAACTCTGAGATAAGCACAAAAAAAAAAACTAAATAAATAAATAAAATATGGTTCTTAATTACATATCATAAGCATACTATATTAGATATGCCATATTATTTTTTTTTTTTTGGTAATTGAAAGATTAGCCATTAATATCAGAAACATCAACATTGTCCACATACGCCTCTCTGCTATCACAGCAAAAAACATCAGCAGGGAGGGAATTAAGGTCTACAGGACCACAAAACTTAGACAATTTTGCCCACTGGGCGATCCTATGAGCTCTAGAATTACATTGTCTAAAAACATGATTACAAGACCACAAAGGATGCTTGGCTAAGAGTGACTGTCCCTTCTCCAGTTTTGTCTTCATACGCCAATCCACCGCACTCTGTACTCCTTTAAGAGCTAGCATAGCATTGAGGGAATCACTTTCAAAAGAAGCTTTACGAAGCTGCAATTCCTCAGCAAGATGGAGGGCTTGAACAACCACTTCCAGCTCTGCACAAAGTACATTAGAGGCATAAAAGTGGTTCGTCCAAGCTCTCGTAATAGATCCATTATGGTCACTGAGCACAATACCAGCAAAGGCTATTCCATCAGAAAAGGCAGCATCACAATTGAATTTCAATTCACCCAAAAGAGGAGGAGCCCAATGTAGCTGCAGATTCTTCCTTCTTCTTCCCCTATTCCTGCATAGACCAGCAGACCAGTACCTATGAACAGAATTGTTAATCTGCTGTGCAACAACATTCCAGTCCAGTTTGCTACCCTCCCTCCTAATTTTATTCCTTTCCATCCACATCCGCTCAAAAACAAGCAGAGCAAAATGAAGCAAAAGGCTTCGATTCTCCTCATCAAAATGGCTCAGCACATCAGAATCATCATCCAACAACGAGAAAAACCAATCCATAACTCCCAGATTAGCAAAACACTGGATACGAATATTCCACTTCGACCGCCACCAACACAATTTAGCAATATGACAATCAAAGATAAGATGATGGAGCGATTCCGTACCTGATTCACACAATAAACACACTGAATCCGGAATTGAGACATAACCACAGATTCTATCCTTGGTGGGGATAATATTAAGCAGAATCTTCCAAAGTAAGCATTTATGTCGTTCATGAAGGTTGGAACGCCAAAGTAATTTCCACAATTTCCTCTCCTTATCCGACCTATGAATGAGTCGACCCGAGCTGTTTGCCCTGTAAGCACTTCTTACAGAGAAGTTCCCTGTCTTGGAGGGAACCCAGACAAAGGTATTTTGTTCCCCTTCAGTTATGGGAATATCAAGAATCATATTAGCGATAGGATCAGGAAAATTTGCAGTAACTACCTCCATATTCCATTCCGTTCCTTCATGATTCATCAAATCCCTCACAAAGTATAGCTGTTCTGCAGTAGGCACCATCTCCGGCATTCTAAAATTTGGCAGATCAGGCAGCCAAGGGTCCTCATAGATATGTGCAGTGGATCCTTGGGAAATTCTGAAGCATAAGACTATAAGACTATTTCTTTCTTCTCTTGCCATAAGACTATATCATGAATCCCAATTTCAGAGAGAGTATATATGGAAATAAAAAAAAAAAATCCTTTTATAAGGTTGATGTTTTGTATTACTAGATCTCAAACTTGGTACAATAAGGATGAAAAATTGAAAATCAACCTATATGAGAAAGGAGAAAACAAAAAAAAAAATTGAAAATTGTATAACAAAAACTATAATAAGGCAGGCAAGAAGAGGATCATATAAACAAGAAAAATACTGTTAACTTAATCAACTTCCTCAATCTTTGGCCCTGCACCGCTTCCACCAACAGAAGGGCCATCTTCATCCATACCGCCACCCATGCCACCATCAGCGCCGCCCTGATACATCTTAGCAATGATGGGATTGCAGATGCCTTCCAGCTCTTTCATCTTGTCCTCAAATTCATCAGTCTCAGCTAATTGATTTCCATCAAGCCACTTGATTGCCTCTTCAATGGCTTCCTCAACTTTTTTCTTGTCAGAAGGTGGAAGCTTGGAACTAATTTTCTCGTCCTTGATTGTGTTTCTCATGTTGTAAGCATAGTTTTCCAGTGCATTTTTAGCATCCACTTTCTTCTTAAGTTCTTCGTCTTCTGACTTGTATTTCTCAGCCTCTTGAACCATTCTTTCAATTTCTTCCTTAGACAACCTACCTTTGTCATTGGTGATGGTAATTTTGTTCTTTTGACCGGTAGTTTTGTCCTCTGCTGAAACATTCACAATACCGTTGGCATCAATGTCAAAACAGACATTGATTTGTGGTACACCTCTAGGCGCAGGTGGGATTCCAGACAGTTCAAATTTCCCGAGCAGATTGTTGTCCTTTGTTCTTGCTCTTTCACCTTCGTAAACCTGGATTTGAACTCCGGGTTGGTTGTCAGAGTAAGTCGAGAAGACTTGCTCTTTCTTGGTGGGGATGGTAGTGTTCCTCGGGATCAAAACAGTCATTACTCCACCGGCAGTTTCCAAACCAAGAGACAGAGGAATTACATCCAGCAACAACAAGTCCTGCACCTTTTCGTTGCCTTCACCACTCAAAATTGCAGCTTGCACGGCTGCACCATAGGCAACAGCTTCATCTGGGTTGATGCTCTTGCAAAGCTCCTTTCCATTAAAGAAGTCCTGCAACAATTGTTGCACTTTGGGAATTCTTGTTGATCCACCAACAAGGACGACATCGTGGACACTGCTTTTGTCCATTTTGGCATCCCTTAAACATTTTTCCACAGGCTCCATACATTTTCTGAACAAATCCATGTTCAATTCCTCGAACCTGGCACGAGTGATTGTTGTGTAGAAGTCAACTCCTTCGTATAAAGAATCGATTTCAATTGTAGTTTGAGCTGTGGATGAGAGAGTTCTCTTTGCTCTCTCACAAGCAGTTCTTAGCCTTCTTAAAGCTCTTGGGTTTCCAGTAATGTCCTTTTTGTGCTTCCTCCTGAATTCTTGAACAAAATGGTTAACCATTCTGTTATCAAAATCTTCACCTCCCAAATGGGTGTCACCAGCAGTGGCTTTAACCTCAAAAATACCTTCTTCAATGGTGAGAAGAGAAACATCAAAAGTACCACCACCCAAATCAAAAATCAAAACATTCTTCTCCCCTATGCTACTAGATTTCTTGTCAAGCCCGTAGGCAATGGCTGCTGCCGTGGGCTCATTGATAATACGCATGACATTAAGGCCAGAAATTACACCAGCGTCCTTGGTTGCCTGACGCTGGGAGTCATTGAAGTAAGCCGGAACAGTTACCACGGCATTCTTTATTGTTGTACCAAGATAAGCCTCGGCAATCTCCTTCATTTTTGTCAGCACCATTGATGAGATCTCCTCAGCTGCAAATTGCTTTTCTTCACCCTTGTAGTTGACAACAATCATTGGCTTATCTCCTGGTCCTGCAATGACCTTAAAAGGCCACAATTTCATATCATTTTGCACAGACAAGTCACTGAATCTTCTTCCGATCAATCGCTTGGCATCTGTAAACACAAGTTCAACCCACCAATTAGATTAATAAACCAGATCCCACAATCAATCAGAACTATTAGTATCTCCATATTTACAAAAAGAGCAATAATCAGACGGATTTCTAAGTTAGCAAGTGTTCATGATTCCAAAATTAAATTTCCTAAAACTAAAAAAAAAAAAAAAGAACAATAGATTGTTTCCCCATATTTAGCAACAAAATCAAGACAGTTGACTCATTAGATTCAAATAAGTATAAATAAGTCAAAAAGGGAAAGCAACTATCAGAATCATTCTAAAGTACTCCCAATTTCCAGAAAGGGCAAACAGAAAGGAGGAATTTTCAAACTTACCGAAAACAGTGTTGATGGGATTCATGGCGACCTGATTCTTCGCAGCATCACCGATCAAACGTTCGGTGTCAGTGAATGCAACATACGACGGTGTCGTTCTGTTCCCCTGATCATTGGCGATGATCTCCACTCTATCGTGTTGCCAAACACCCACACAAGAATACGTCGTTCCCAAATCAATTCCTATTGCCGGTCCTTCACCTTTTCCCGCCATCACTACCTCAAACAATCAAAAAAAACAAAAGAAAATCCGAAAACAAAAATGCTCAAAGAACGAAAACTTGCGAAGAGAGAAAGAAAAGAATTTCACAACAAAATCGTTGAACGAATTTTGAGTTGGAATAAATAGCGAAAAGAGCAGAGGTGTATATATAAAGGAAAAGTCTGGTTTCCAGAAGGTTCCAATGAAAACCTCATATGTTAGTAATTTTTTGTTCTTTTATTCTATTCCCGCCTTCTAAGCTGCTTCCTTACTTTCTCTCTAGGTTATTCCAGAATGTTCTTTTCCTTAATTCAAATTGTATTTTTTTTTTTTTTTTTGAGATTGACGATGACGTGTCAAAAATGCAGTCATTGATTTCTTTAGAGGGAAGCCGTGTCGGCCAACCGGCACCGTCATTGCTCGTATGCTATTGGTCGGAAGACTTTGCCAAGTTTGACTCACTAAACTACCAATGAGATGTGGTAACGCGGCATAAAACAAATTTTGCACGTTTCTCAGCTGAAGACAATATTTTATTTTTTTTCAAAGGAAGGGATCGGATATATTCAAAATATCAACAGAGTACACAGTAGACTGAGGAGCTGTACAAAAGCTATACAAGGGTAACAAACCCCAGCTCCTTAGTCTGTTAACAGGAGGGTCTCCAAAGACCCGAGTTAGACACTGTTTCACAAAAAAACACACATTTGGCCATCTACCAGAATTATATAGGTTAGCATTCCTAACAGTCTAAATATCTTGTACACATTGACGGAAGATATACCTCCAGTGCAATTGATTCGATAAACTTTCCATCCTAGTTGAATTTTAGCCATTCCTTCAGTTGTCCATGCTGCTAGAAAATTTGGGTATTGGTTCCATGAATCAGCAGCTCCCAGAACGGCCGCTGAAGACAATATGAGTAACGAGTAAAATTGATTTTACAAGTCTCAAATTATTATTATTATTTTAAATTTTAAATTTTAAATTTTTATAATAAGACAAAAATAAGTTATTTATAATCTATGATCTAATCAATTAAAAAGGATAATAAAATTATTTTATATTAAACATTTATAAACAATTATTTTTAATAAAATGTTTACAAAATTAGGACAGGAGAAATTGCAATGTCAACTAAAAAGAATTGACAAAATATAAATAATATTTCAATTTTCATTGATTTACGAAAATGTTTTCTTGCAATATATTTCTTTCATCTCCAGTTTTAAAATATAAATAATATTTATATCCACATGAATGTTATGATAATATTATTTATTTTAGAAGAGAAAAAAATAACTTTTTTTAATGAAAAAATTAGCTTTTTTTTAAAAAAAAAAAAAAAAAAATTAAGATAATTTTTTGTACTATATATACGAATAATAGTCTTGGATTAATGTGTGTATAATTATTATTCAATAAAACTTGATTTTCAAAATTAATAAAACTTTCTAAAAATATTTCAAAACCAAGATCACACTCTAAATTATTTTATTATAAAGAAGTCTAAACTCTTATCATTTATTATTAAAATAATTATTATTTTATTTAATTATTAATGTGAAAAATGCTTCAAATTTCCATAAGAAAGTCAACTACAAATATTTTACACTGCTTACAATTTTATAATCAATTTGAATTTCAATTAAGAATTTAAGTAGTTATTTCAAATTTGTTTAGAAACTCGTTTAATATTTATTTTATATTCATAAATTTGTTGATATTAATGGATTGAAAATTTTGGAATTAATTTAACAGTATAATATTTTTAATTATGTAATTACAATGATCTAATCATTAGTGAAAATTTTATTTGCTTTTAATATATATATATATATATATATATATATATATTTATTTATTGAAAACATATATGAAAATGATTATGTAAACACAATTGCCAAGTAAATATCTTTTATTACATTTCTTCAAGAGGGTCTATATTTCGAGAGGGTCTTTAAGGCTTGACGTTTGATTTCAAAGGATATTTCAAGAGGGTCTTTTTTCTTTAAGCAAAAAAAAAAAAAGGATAGTTTCATTAGACGTGCTAAGTAAACATTTTTTATTGGATTTCTCCAAGAGGGTCTTTAGGGCTTGGAGCTTCATTTTGAATGGAGAATATGCCAGTGCAAAACTATTGACAATCCCGAACGAAATTCCAAAATTTATTTTATAATCTTAATGTTCTACGTATGGATGAAAAAGTAATTATAAGAGTATATTTTGATTAATCAACAATTTCTTTTGATTAGAAAAAACACAAACTTCACATAATTTATTACTTTATAATTAATTAAATGATAATTTATTATTCATTTAATTAACTTTAAATAATATTAAAAATTACAAATTTTGGTGTTTATTTATTAATTTAGAAAATATATACAATTTTCTATTTCTGAATAAGAAAACATTAGATATTACTACTAATAAAAATTAGTAAATAAAAAAATAAGATCCGGATAACCCCACGTCAAAATATTCTGTGTGTAGCTCCTCCACTCCCGAAGATCTTTGCTTCGTCATCCACAACTTCTCATCTTCTCTTCTTCTTCTTCAGCTTCACTGCGCTTATGAGCAGCTGAACGGAAAATTGAACTTTCATTTTCCTCCTCCTCCGGTGAAGAGAATTCCATTTCTCCATGGCTAAGACTCTAATATCTTCTCCTTCATTCATCGGAACTCCGCTTCCTCCGCCATCTCGCCACGCCTTCTCTCACCGGAGATTTATCAGTACCAGAGTCAAATTCAGCTTACACGAGCTTCCTCCTCCGATTCACTCGCTCCAAAATTCTATTGATTTCGGCGCAATTGTTACCCGAGCAGAAGGACTTCTCTATACTTTAGCTGATGCTGCTGTTGCCGTGGATTCGGCTACTGGTGGAGCGGCCTCTGACTCTACCAACTCTACCGTGCAGAAGAGTGGAGGATGGTTCGGATTCATTTCTGACGGCATGGAAGTTGTCCTGAAGGTTGAAAACTAGTATTTGTTTATGTTTTTTTTTTTTTTTTTTTTTTTTCTGGTGTTAAAAGTTATGACTCAACCTGGATATTAATACTATCGGCCGTAACTTCTGTATTTTGAAAAAGGACTTCCACTTTGCGGAACTGTGTGTCTACTGTGTTCATATTTTTAGAAGCATAGCTCTTGACGATGATGATCATAAAGGTTAACGAATTGGAACTACTACTTTAAGGTGTTACTATTTGAATACTAACAGAGGAAAAATAATTAGAAGAATGAAAATGATACTTCTAGAGTATGTTTTCTTCTACGACTAATTATCTGTGTTTTTTTTTTATTATTAGAAAAAAGAGGGAGAAAGGTAATTCTAAAGTGTAATTGAAGAGGATGGGAGGTTTGATGAATGATTAGATATAGAATATAGGAGACTGACGTTCAACAATTCATGAAAATGAGTTTTAAATATTCTAACTGTGAAAGCCACTGTCTGAAGATGGTTATTAGCCTCCATATATATGTTTTCAGTGAGTAATCATCACTTGAATTCCTGTGAAACTACAAATGACAAGATAGTTAACATAAATTTGAGAATACAAAAGTGGAAAAATGTGATTAAATTCGTTAAACTCTTCTCCAATCACTTGAAGAAGTGTAATAATAGATGCGACTTTCATGATTTTATTGTAGTAATAGGAGTAACGTTCATGTGCTTTCTTCCTGACTAAAATTAGTGCATTATTGTTCCTCTGTTGGTGTGATCATTTGGAAATATAGTTATGTCATTTCAGGAATGATTTTACTTAACTATGAAAAATTTGTACTCTTCGCAGATATTAAAAGATGGGCTCACAGCTGTACATGTTCCATATTCATATGGATTCGCCATTATATTGCTAACTGTGCTTGTAAAAGTTGCTACATTCCCTTTGACAAAGCAGCAGGTGACTTAATTTCATTAGTTTTGAGTAATCTAAAGATGTTTTTGAGTTTCTGAATTCTTTATATAGTTTACCATTTTGTTTCTGATTTTTCTTTTTCTTTTTTGTCTAAAATTCCTTCGTTCATATTTGCATTGATTCACGTTCTTTCTCTGTTATATTATTAGTTGTTGAATAAAATTACACTAATCTAATTGGTACAAGATGAATATTGATAGGTTGAATCAACTCTGGCAATGCAAAATCTTCAACCAAAGATCAAGGCAATTCAACAAAGATATGCCGGAAACCAGGTGCAACATTTTCTCACCTTATCTATTGTTGTTTTTTCCCTTTATGAATCGTAGTTTATTCTTAATCATTAATGGTTGAGCATACCAATGTTTCCTTCTCAAATCATGAAATAAAAACCTCCAAAAATAACTAAACTTTGTTGGTTTGTTATTTTTTGAGACAAAAGCTTGCTGGAAATAATATAGTCTTCTCTTCTTAGGAAAGAATACAACTTGAGACTTCTCGTCTGTACAGACAAGCAGGAGTTAATCCTCTTGCAGGTAATAGTCTTCCTATCAACTCCTCTTTAGCTCATTATTCTTTGTATTATTTTGTTCTTGCATAGCAAATTTGGCCTTAAAATCTTGGATTTATTTCGCCGTGTATTTTGCTGTCACACTAATCACTGAAGGTGGTCAGGCGAGAAAAAGTACAGTGGCAAAAAGGAAAAGAAGTTAGGGCCTTATAGTTTATAATCTATGTATGATAAATAGATAAGTTTTAAGGTCAGCTTATGCTGTTAACTTGAAAATTTGCATTTATGGTAAAGTAGCATGAGTCTATGGCAATCTCGAAACTGCAAGCTTATGGTTCATTTTTTGAATGGTTTAACAGGATGCTTCCCAACTTTAGCCACAATACCAGTTTGGATAGGTCTTTATCAAGCTCTTTCGAATGTGGCAAACGAGGTATTTAAAATTTTTTTTATTGAATTTGGGCAGGTTTGTTAAAAGAAAAACAAATTTATTGCGAAGAGATAATATTTGTTGGATATTTGCCCTGTTTACTTGTAGGGACTGCTAACTGAAGGTTTCTTTTGGATTCCTTCTTTGGGTGGCCCAACAACAATTGCTGCTCGGCAAAGTGGATCTGGAATTTCTTGGCTTTTCCCTTTTGTGGTAGGTTTTCCTATATATTCTCTATACATGTGAGCTAACTACTAGATTTTTTTTTATCCTGCGATTACAGTTTGTTTTTCAACTTTCATCTAATCACTAGTATGGCCAGGAATTTTCTAATTTATTTTTTAAATAGTTAGATCCTATAGTTTGGAATGATGTCACTTATGCATTCAGTTTATCTTTATCTTGTGTAGGATGGACATCCACCACTTGGTTGGCATGACACAGCTGCGTACCTTGTTTTGCCTGTCCTTCTAGTTGTTTCTCAGTTCGTTTCAATGGAGATAATGAAGCCTCCCCAAGTATGATTTAAATTTACTTTTACAGTTTGTTTAGCCCCAATTTTTCAAAGAATGAATATATATATATATATATATAAAGGAGTGAGGGAGAGTGTTTTCTTCTTCGCAGGCATCTTACCTTGTTTTTTGGTTATCTTGGTAGACAGATGATCCAACACAGAAGAACACACTTCTTGTTTTCAAGTTTCTTCCCCTCATGATTGGTTACTTTTCTCTGTCTGTGCCATCAGGATTAACAATTTATTGGTAAGGTTCTGCAGACCAGTTACCAAAAGTAGTTATTCATTTTCTTTTCAGTTGCATAGTGTCTGATAGTTCAGCTGGACCAGAATGTTCTTGATTCATTGTTTAGTGTATCTTCTGGTGCAGAAGCATTGTTTTCGTTTTTTGAGGTATATGAACAAGTGTCTTATATTCATGTATTATATAGGTTTATAAACAATGTGTTGAGCACCGCACAACAGGTCTGGTTACGCAAGTTAGGTGGTGCAAAACCCGCTGTTAGTGAGAATGCAAATGGTATCATCACTGCTGGACGTGCAAAGAGAGCAGCTTCTCAACCAGAACGAACTGGTGATAGGTTGGTGTTTTATATATTTAGGATTTTCTACCTGGATATTCAGATTCTTTAAGAGTTTCTTTACTGTGAAATAATTGTCAATGAAACAGATTTAGGCAATTGAAAGAGGAGGAGAAAAAGAAAAAGGCGAGCAACGCAGTGACATCAGAAGAGGCTCAGACATCTGAATCTGTATCTGATTCTGAGGAGGAATCCGATGAAGAGACCAAGTCGGAGGTAAATTCAAAGTTCTAGTTTCTAGGCTTACTATTTCGCATAGTTGCTGATTTAGGAAAGAAATAAAAGTTCACCAATTTAATATTTAAAGGTATTCTAAGGAGCTGTTATAGCCTTGAGAAGAACTACTGCATTGCCTTGATTCTTTATTTGGAGAGCTAAACTACTGATCGCATGTATTTTCAGTCTGTCAAATCCTTAAGGAGTATTTGAAACTTAAAAAGCTTGTAATTGTGTGTTCAACTGGAGCCCTGAGCAATACAGAGTCATGCAAGTGTGTTGAATGTTTATGAAACAATAAAGGAAAGCTAAAGTTGTCTTTTTTGGATATGACAATTTAAGTACAATGATTCTGACATTCATTTTGCTTTATTTGTTGACCGCTCAAGGTTATACATTTTAACAAGCGATTTCCACATCTATGAATTTTATTTTAATTTTTTCCTTGGAAAACTTTTCTTCTTTACTTGGACCACAAAAATGTTTGAAAAAGTAGCTATTTCCCCAAACAATTGCTTGAAGACTTAATTCAATTGAATAATGTTTTTGGCTCTAGTACTCTATTTCGTTGAACATTTGACATATTTTATCATGATGTATTTTGAAATTATTGTATCTGACCAGAGTGGAAGTAGTCTTTAGGGAACTGAACATACCATGCCTGACCCATGCTGACTGGGAGGATTGGGCATGGAAGAAGGGGAACAAGAAACCAGAATGTACTTATGTTCCCACTTTGGAGATTAACAGTGAATCATATCAATCTGCTATGCTTCCTGATTGTTGACTTTAACAGAGAAGTGCAAACTTTTAGATCTGGATTTGGGACATAAGTTTTGCAATTTGTTGAAAACATGTATATTTAGAATTAATGGATCCTTATTAGAACACAAAGGATATTTTGTTGTCTAGACCACAGATTAATAATGCTGTTTATTATGTATCAGGTATCTGATTTTTTTTTTTCCATGCAAGTTTTAATGTGGATGTCAGATTTCTAAATCTAATTCAATGTTCCAGCAGGATGGTGAGATTCTAGAAGGGGCATATTCTTCCAGCAGCAGTAAGCCAGTTCCAAATTATACTGGGACAAGAAGGAGTAAGAGATCAAAGCGGAAACGTGCAGTATGAGATTGCATCCTAATTTTTGTAGGTGTAAGTTAAATTGTATACTTACAAGCATGTAATTTTTGTGTTTTGGCCATTTTTTGTTGGATCATTCTTTTTTAAGTTGTATGGTCTGAATTATAGAAATAGATCGTATTTACAGCATGACTATATCTGTGTACCATCATTTTGTTGTCCTTTTAAGTATTCTCCATCAGGTTTAAAATTTTTGCAACATGTATGTTATGAATTGTCTACCTCTGTGAACAGTATCATAGAAATGTGGCACATGGAATTAGCTGAAACTTCATTCTTGGTGAGACTCTGCTTATAGACACTATTGCAAGATTAACAGCTTATTTTCTATTATATAAGTATGAGGCATGTTTGATTTCTGCAAGGGATATTGGATAATATTTGAATTTGCTGCTATTTATATATAGAACGTTTCATCCTTTCTTTTCCCTTTTTCTCCCTATAATCTGATTTTGAACATTCTCATAAAAGTGATGTTGTTATTGTTAGTTAAAGTTTTGTGCTTTCTTTGAAACATGTCAGGAGAACATCTAGTAAATTCTTCTTGTTGTCACAGGAATTATGCTGGCTATTAAGTAAACATAATTTGAAACTTACAGATAACCCAGTCTTTTTACAAACCCAATATCCTAGATATTATCTTCCAAGTAACAAAGATGCATCTAAACCTCCTGGAACCTTTTAGAAATTGTGTTCTTACATTGGAGGAACTTTCATGTCCTAGATGGTGGATGCTGGTTCCCCACTGGATTTGGTCCAGATGGTGCTTTTTGACCTTTTCTCACTCTTACCTGCATGAAATTTCATATATATTAGTAGTAAAAATTGGTTGATGCATATATCTCCTATCTGTTAAAAGGGACCAAGAACAGAAGATAGGATTCTTCTCCCACCAATGTAGTTAGAACATGCCCAGTTGTAGACCTTGAGCTGTACTTTGCAGGGCTGATCTTGAAATGAACTGTAGAAGTGATTCAGAAAATTACACCATAAATTAGCAGAAATAATGGATACTTCTGACTTAATAATATAGAAATATGTAATGATATAATATGTGCTGTTTTGAGAATCAATCAAGAAACAAGAAGAGACAGTATGGGGACAGTGGGTGGGCATTGAACAGATTCTTTGTTTCTTGCCTGAGTGTGTACCTTGAACCTCAGATGTGATGGTGGAATGCTGCTGAAACACTGCAAGCAGAAGCCATAAAAAGAGAAGCTGGTATAGAAGCTGTATTCTCATTTTAAGGCTGAGCTAGTCGAAGATGAATTGGTTATGAAATTGAGCTAGAAATGGGTGGTTATTCAAGTATTAAGTGGAAAATTTGTAATTTTGTTGTATATTTTCTAATCATTATAGCTTGTTGAAAACTTGGGAATGTTTTGTAAAAGGAACTTGGGATCCTATGCCGTTTTCACTCATGGTGATAAGATCAGGAATCTGAGTTTTCCTCATTGTGAATTGACTTCTCCTCACTCATCATTGCATCCATGATAAAATTGTAGTAATTCTTGCGTTATTTTTTCTTGAGTGCTTGAATAATGATGTCGGAACCGAATAATGAATATCCCATGCTTGATGTACTTGTAACTTTATTTTACAGGTATGCTTCTGAATTGTTTCTTTGTCTTCAATTTCACTCATGTAGATGACATGTTCTCTAGTATTTTGCTTCTGTGGGAAAAAAGAACCATAATATCTATTGCTTTTGTTGTTTCCTGAATTCATTTGAAACATATCTCAGACATTCATTTATGTTGTAGTTGGTGAGTGGGAGAGAAACAAATTTAAAGGAATAGGATATTGGCGGTGAATAATTTCACTACACCGTTTGGTCTATGTTTGTTCTCATTTACATTCCTAGTTCTAATGCACATAAATTTGCTTCAAATTCTTACCTTTTTTTATAAAAAATAAAAGAAAAGAAAAGAAAATACTATACTCGTAATTACGGTTTGGAGTGTACTATAAACCCTTGAACTGGCAGGTTTAGAGTTTTAATCCTCTGATTTTTCTATCTGGTATTATGGTTCAAATAGAAATATTTGAGTTGGACTCGGGAAAACTCTCTCTATATCTATCTAGATTTGAACTCGAGGGAATCAAATTTCTTCTACTTGGATCACCAAGTTTTGATTGAATATTAAAGGTCTTAATTTTAACCCGGTAGTTTGGGGGAGTTGGTACGTGGACTCCTAATGATTCTTCCAGCGCGGATGGTCAAAGTTTCGAATCCCTGGGGTGGTTAGCGTCAACTTAAAAAGCTCCGAGACAGACTCCTACCCTCGAGTAAGAGTTAAACTATGCGAGCGCTTCACATGTTAAGTCTGGATTAGTCTCATTAAATAAGGTGGGACACGGGCGTCCCAAATGGGTATAAAAAATAAAAAAGGTCTTAATTCTTAATTAAGACTCATTCAGTTTATGTGATGTTGGCAAAAAAAAAAAAAAGCCCAAAAGACTTTGTCAGTTGATTACCATGGTGTGAATTTTTTGTAGTGGTAGTGTTTTTGAACTACAAAAGGCAGGCCAGACCCGGCATGAGCCGCAATGTGGAAGTAATTTGGGTAGTACGTCAGAGGAAAGCCCAGGAGCTATTGGACTCTTGAATTCTTAATTTAAAATTTTAAGGCCCAATTATATATATATATATATATATATATATATGTTTTGGGTAATTTTATATATTTTTAGTTAGTATGTCCGAATCTTTGCTAAGAAACCAACACTACGGGGAAGGAGATTTGTTCCTCCATCATCAGTAAGGTCTCTCGAGTTCGAATTTTACAGATGTAAGGACAATTTTTCTTCAATAGAGATTTGACATAGTTTAATTTTGATTTAATTGGAATCCAAAGTTGTTATCGAACACTGATAAATTATATAAAAAAAAAATCTCTGCTAGAGTAAAACTAATTCGACCGAGTTTGGTTTTTCTATAATATTATGGGTATACGACAAACAAACATGTAGAAATAGATAAGTAAACCTATTAAATGATGCATCGGTAACACCATATGATTATCCAATGTTTAACTGAGATTAGCAATACTTAATTTTATTTGTGCTGACAAATCACAGGGGATAGAAAAGTAGCATAGATTGCAAAAGATGCCCAACCAGAGCACCAAACTTGGCCGCAGATTCACCGTGTAAAAACTTAAAAAAGTAAGAAAACACACGTCTCTCTTTCTTTCTGCCTAATATTCTTCTTATCTTTCTAGGAACTGACGCCTTCAAATTAAAACTATTATTTCCATTTATTTTTCTTAATGATAATTATTATTATAATGCATAATTTATTATAAGTGATAATTTATCATTTGTAACATAATATTAAAGTAATTTTTAAAGAATACGATAATTTATTTCTTTTAAACACAATTATATATTATAGGATTTTTAGAGATGGACCTTTCTTTTCTTATCTTATCTTTTTTTTTTTTTTCCTCTTTTACGATAATGGTGTTGGAAAGCATACTGACACATTACACATGTTTCATTGAAAGGAAAAAAGAAAAGAAAAAGAAGAATTGAGAAGAGTTTTGTCTTAGCATTTCTTGGACATATTTTTTGTTTCTTTCATCTTTTTCCCCAATCCTTTTTTTTTTTTTCTTTTTAAAAAACTTTTTCTCTCTTTTTTAGAAAACAAAAATTGCAACTTTTGAGGCATGGATTGATCATCAAGCTTATACGTTGATGAAAATATTGGTAATCCCTATGAAAACAATGAGGTTGTTTTTTTTTTTTTAAACTATTTAATTTTAAAAGTTATCACGACTCTTAACTTATTTAAATTTAATTTGAATTATGTCTATAAAGTAAAACTCTTATTTATGAGAATGTATTATTACAGTAAATGTCGAACTCTTAAGCTTATATAACTTCAAACGTTTTTTTATTGTACCAAAACTAAAATTTTTTCTGTAATCTCTTTTATTGATTTTGTTGCCCAACAAATGAATCTCTTCTTCTTTTTTTTTTTTTTTTTTTTATAATTTTCTTATGATGCATGATTTTATTTATTTTTTAAGAAAAAATCTACTAAAATAAAATGGAAAAAAAGTTAAAATTAATATTAATTTTAAAAATTTTATCATTAGAAATTTTATATGATATATATTAACTTCATCTTAGTAACCTTGAAAAGTCGAACTTCTTACAAGTCGGCTGTCAAATTCCGGGGGTTTACCATTAAAAAATTGTTGGTGGGACTTTAAGATATATATATAGATATATATATATATATTTACACATATATATTCAGAATAATAATGTAATCAATTAAAGTAATTCTTTATTAGATAGTATAAACTTTTTATAATAATATAACAATATTTATAAATAGTATAAATATATTATTACATCTCGAGATAATATAAACTTAAGAAGGAATGGTTGACTTCGGGAACCATGAAAACAACCATTCATCTTTAGGTTTACACTATGTGATAATACTATCTTAGAATATTTATGTTATCTATAAGGGTAAACTATTCACTAATACCCCAATTTTTTTTTTATTTCGGGCTGGCCCAAAACTTTTTTTCTTCCAGTTTTTGCACTTCAACTAAAAAAAATCACATAATTTGCACCCCGTCTAAAAATTCCGTCCAAACTTAAAATCCGTCTATTTTCCAGGGGTATTTCAGTCTTTTCCTATTTTAATTTTTTTTTTTAATTCAGCTGGCGGGATTCGAACCCGCACCATTCAATTTCAAATTTTTTTTATTCATAAAATTTTTTTATTATTTCGAATCCCGTGAATATTTTTTATGAATAAAAAATATTTGAAATTGAATGGTGCGGGTTTCGAATCCCGCCACTGAATTAAAAAAAAAATAAAAAAATTTGAAATAGGAAAAAAAAGAAATACCTCCCAAAAAAAACCATTTTTGAGTTTGAAATAATTTTTGGACGGAGGTGCAAATTATGTGATTTTTTTTAGTTGGAGTGCAAAAGCCGGAAGAAAAAAATTTTAGCGAAAAACCCCGAAACCCAAAAAGTTGAGGTGTTACCTGAATAGTTTACCCTATCTATAAATGTTGTTATATTATCTAATAGGAATCGTATATACTATACGTAAAGAATAAGTGAATACTCTATCATCCATCTCAAGTTTGTAAATCTGTATTGTGATTATAAATTTGATAAAATTTAGGATTAATTACTTGATAGTTTACTTATTATATATTTCGAAATGACTATAAATATTTAAACTCATTCATATATATCATTATACACGTTATATATAATTACTTGTTAAAATATATATAATATAAATTTTGTCATGGGCCTATATATGGACGTCCCGACTACACTTTCTAAAGCAAGTCTAGCAAACTTTCCTCTGTCAGCCATGGCTACTTTTTCTGCTTTCTCTCTCTTCACCACAATTGCATTATCTCTCTCTCTCCTCTTTACCCTCTCCAAAGCAACTCAACCCGGTCTCATTCTTACCCTAGTCAACAACTGTCCTTTTACTGTTTGGCCCGCCATACAGGCAAACGCCGGCCACCCCGTCCTCGAACGCGGCGGTTTCCCTCTCCAAACCGTCACGCACCGCTCCTTTCCAGCACCCACTTCCCACTGGTCCGGCCGAATCTGGGCCCGTACGGGCTGTATACACAACGGCAACCGCTTCTCCTGCGCAACCGGCGACTGCGGTGGCCGGTTAGAGTGCGGAGGTAGCGGCGGAGCCATACCGGCTACATTAGTCCAACTCGACCTCCACCATGGACACGCCGATTTCTCGTCCTACGGCGTCAGTTTAGTCGACGGATTTAACCTCCCCATGACCATTACTCCACACGAAGGCAGAGGAAACTGTCCGGTGGTGGGATGTAAAGCCGATCTGCTGGCGACTTGTCCGCCACACCTTCAGTACTACGGCGCACACGGCGGGAACCGAGTGATGGGTTGCAAAAGCGGGTGCCAAGCGTACGGCACGGATGAACTCTGCTGTAGAAACCATTTCAATAATCCGCATACGTGTAAGGCATCCAGCTACTCGGAGTTTTTCAAGCACGCGTGTCCGGCTACTTTCACGTACGCTCATGATAGCCCTTCACTTATGCATGAGTGCTCTGCTCCACGTGAGATCAAGGTCATCTTCTGTCACTGAAAAATGACAATGA
This sequence comes from Cynanchum wilfordii, assembly GCA_025388415.1. NCBI lineage: Eukaryota > Viridiplantae > Streptophyta > Magnoliopsida > Gentianales > Apocynaceae > Cynanchum > Cynanchum wilfordii. The sequence goes on from JAHSUH010000118.1 coordinate 296,706, forward strand.
AAACGACACCGTTTTCTTGTCTTGATTTAATAATTTCATGGGATCATTTCATTATCCATGCATGGGAAGTTGCGTTGACGTGTTTTGACCATGGGAAATTTCATATATCAACACTAGTACTATTTTAAATATTATGAAGAGAGAGAAAGAGGAAGAGAGAGAGAGGATGTATTATTATCTTGTAGCTTTTTTAGAACGTGGGTTTGGTTTTGTTGTTGTTTTGTGTGTTTTTCAAGGTGCTTTGTCTAATTAATTTCTAGTGTGTGAAAATCTTTCATGTATTTTGTATTATCAGTGGAAAAAGGGTAAAAAAAAAAAGTTTCCATTTTGAGTTTAAAAGGGTAATTAGTGTTTTTTTTTTTAATTACGTGATAATGGTGTTATAAGTAGGGATGAGGAAGAAAAAGACGAAATAAAAATAAGTCATGTATTAAAAGTTTTTATATTTTGGGTATCAGAAAACGCATCAAGATCGATGTGGGACTTTTATTAGTACAAGGTGGGGAACAAAACAAAAAGCAACGAGAATCGAGATTGTTGCCGAAAACGAAAGAAGTGTTTTTTTTTTTATATATACCCACTTGGGGTGCTCATCCTCATTTTATTTGATGAGATAAATTCGGACTCGATCTACGGAGCGTTTGTAGAATTTAATTCTTATTCAAGGATAAATGCCTGATTTATAACTTTTTTAATATGACGTTAATCACTCTAAAAGTATTTAAAATTTTAACTATTCATTTTGGGGAAGTATTAAAAGTCTGTGCATCAGTTCTCTCAAGTTACTCAGTTAAAGAAGTGTTTTTAAAAAAAAAGAAAAGAAAAGTAGCATTTTGGAATACCAACAAGGTTTTTTTTAAGAGCAAAGCAATTCCCACACGTTAGTACTTATTCTTGATTAATTTTTTTATACCGTCATAATTTTTTTCCTTCCATGGAGGATTAGGGATTAATATATATGTATGTGTATATATATATATATAAGATTTAACCTTTAAAAAAAAAATATGTAGAGCAAGCCCCACACGTTAGTGAAATTTGAGAAGAGAGTTAAGCATAGAGAGGACGTATGTGCCAGTGTGTTTCTCTGAGTCTCTCTGATACCACTCATCCTGGTCCTCGAGATGCCTTTGATTTTTTTTTTTGTATCCTTTGTATAATTCAAAATATATAAATAACAAAACAAAATGAAAAACAAAAAAAAAACCCCCTACCACCCTAAAAAAAAAAAAAAAAAAAAATTTTTAAATTTTTCTTTTGTTTTCTAATGTATATTTCTTGTCTTTTTTTCAGTACTCAATTGGATAAAACTTTATTTAATTTCCATGTAAAATAATATAATTAATGTAAAAGTTAAAATTGTTTTCCATTTTTAATATTTTATTTTAATAAAAAAATTAGATTTTTTTCCCCTAATAGCATACATGTAATATTAATATTAAAATTTCCATTTTATATATAATTAATATATATTTCTGAATAGGGTTGGATAGTTATTGCCCTAAAAAAATTCTCTATCTACAATATTTTCTCCCGCCGCCGCTGCTCTCCCCTCGTCTCCTCCATTTCTCTCGGCCAAGAGAGAAGTTGGCTCCGGCTAAGCTTCTCTCTTGGTCGAATTTCTGTTTTCTTCTTTTTTTCACTTTCGTCTTTATTTTTTGTTTTCTAATTACTATTTTGTCTATTTCGTGGTATTTATCATCTTTCACTTTCATATGCAAGAGCTCTCTTTGATCTTTAGATATCAAACTCTTTTTCTTCTTTTTGAAGAATTAGCTTTTAAACTCAGTCTCTTTTTAGATCATTTTCTCGATGTTTATTTTTTTTGCAGACTATCTTTGGGGTCTATGATTCTCCCTGGATCGCAGAGATTCTTGTTGAAAGAAGAAGACAAACTCGAGCTCTCATTGCAAATGATGTCAATGATCGGTAGTCTAAACGCCATGAATATAGATATGTGTTGTTGTTATTGCTGTTTTTTTGTTTGTTTTTGTTGTTGTTTTTTACTCTCCTAATTTTTTTAGTTTTAGGTTAGATTTTTTGTTACCATAAATGATGATTATTTATTCATTTATGTGTAATGTTTCTCGTTCCTAATGAATATTCAATTACCAAAAATATATATATATATATATATTTCTGAATTTTATTTTTAATTTCTAAGAAAAATTATTGTAATTTATAATTATAGTAGGACTCAATTTTTATACATTAAAATATATAAAATAAAATAATGATATAATTTAAGTTGCTGAAAATATTAAGATAAAAGAAAATTTGTAAATATAGAGTATATTAACACATGGTTAGGTTTCTTGGGTTTCAAGAAATGTAAGTCTAAATTAAAATGCTTTGCTGGCGGTGAAACTGACTTCCGTTCTTGTGCTTATAAATACAACACTCCAACCCCTGTGTTCCAAAATTATGTCTTCATTTCTTTTTTCTTTTTTCTTTCTCTCTCTGTCTCTGCAATGGCGGGCGGCGCCATTACAGTCCAGTTCTTGTTCCTATGTTCCTCAATTTCATCAGTAATCACTAATTTTCTGCAATTTTTCTGTTGGTGGCAGAAAATAAACTGTGATGTCGTCAATGGTTGATTGTCAAGGAATTGCGATGTCATCAATGGTAAGCAATTGTTTAAACCCTCCCTTTTCTTTATTTTCTTCACTTTCAATATAAAAAACCCACCAAGAAACTAAGAATTCTCATCAAGAAACCAAGAAATCTGTGTTCCCATGATGGTAATCTTGATTAAAAAGAATAAAGGAAAAACAGGGGAATAAGATGGAATTATTGAATTTTATGTTTTTCTTTTTTCTTTACGAGTAAAAACACGGTAATCCTTTTTCATTGAGATGGTTGAAAGGGGCAATGAATTTCTTTTTTCTTTGAATATTGTTTATATATATATATATATATATATATATATTTCTTTCTGCCGGTTCGGTTCGATTTTGAGAATATATATGATTAATTAGTAATTCTCAAATTTACAGTAAACTGATGAGAAATGGTGGGAAAGAAAAGAGTGCAGTACCTGTCTGCCTGAGAGGCTTCCATTTTTCAAGGTTAGTTTTTCTCTCTTCCATTTTTGGTAACTGAACAAAGAAAAGAGTGCAGTAAAGGAGGAGGGTTTCCATTTCAAGGTCAGTATTTCTTTTTTGCTTAATTTTTTATTTTTCCAGTATAAGTTTTTGTTTCTTTGATTGATTAGTTTGTGTGAAGGGTGAAATATTTATTGATTGTTTATTATGTATATTGTGTTATTATTCTTATAAATAATTTTGGCTTCCCATAAATCTGGTAAAACTTACTTTTTTTTTTCACTTCATTTATAATATATATATATATATTTTAACTATTTTCTTAAATTTTTCTATTTAATTTTTCTAATTTATAATTTTAAAAATTAGTTACTTTAGTTTTATTTTGAAAACATTATAAAAAAAGAAAATTTTCACATTTTATTTTTCGTCTATGTTTTCAAACTTTTTTTTCCAAACATTTTCAATGATTTATTTTTACTTTATATTTTTCGATTTATTTTTCAAAACTATTTACTTCATTTTTCTATTTTGAAACATTCCCATCCTTTTCTTTTACTTGATTTTATAAAAAGGATATAGTTTCAAATACTTTATTTTTTAAAATTTATAAAATATTTACTCACTTTTTATTTTTAAAAGTTCTTTTTAGAGAATATTTTTAAAATTTCAAATTTTATTTTTTCATTACCATATTTTATAAAAAAAAAGTTATTTTAAATGTATAAAAAACTATTATTTATTAAGTATTTTTTATTTTTACTTTTTATTGACTTAAATTTTCCATTTTTACAAACATTATTATTTTTCTCAAACCTTTTTTTTTTTTTTTTTTTTTTTTTTTTTTTTTTTGCTTCATTTCAGAAAAAAAATATTTTTTCACTAACTTTTACTTTATATTCTTTTACTTTTATTTTCTTATTACCATTTTTTTTTTAAAAAAAAGAATTTACTTCATTTTATCGAAAATTATAATTTCAAATTATTAAATCCAATATTTCTAATCATATATTTGTATTTTCTAAGTTTTCACTTACATTTTATAACTAAAAAATTATTTGCCTTAGTTTTTCTTTCAAAATTTATTTTAAAAAATTTCATTCTCATACTTATTTTTATCAAACTATAATATCAAACTAATTTTTAAAAGATATATCCAAAGATTCACTTTTTTTTTTTTTACTTTTTTTTTAAAATATAATTTTTTTAACCTTTTTATTTTTAGCAAAAAATTATGTTTCAAATTATTTTTTCAAATGTTTTCAATTACTTTTAAGATTTTAAAACTATTTTCTTAAATTTATTTTTAACACTATCAAATTTTATTTTTCATTACCATCTTTTCTTCAATTTTTTTTCCCAATATCTTCAACTTATACTTTTATTTTCTACATTTTCACTGATATTTTTTATTTATATATTTTATTTTCAAACATTATTAAAAGAAATTCTCCTTCTTTAATCAACACTATAATGATTTCACATTATTTTATCAAAAACAATGATTAAAAAATTTTAAAAAACTATTTTCAAGTATTTTTAACATATATATATATATATATATATATATATATATATTTTTTTTTTTTATTCTTTCACTACTATTTTCAAAAAAATTATTTACTTCATTTTTTTAAAAAAGTGTGATTTCAAATTAATTGTTTTCTCAAATTTTTTGAATGATTTACTTTTATTTTCTATTTTTTTATTAAAAATATTTTTTCAATTTCCCAGCTTGATTTTTCCACTTTCTTTTACTTCATTTTATTATTATGATTTAAAATTAATTTCATTTTCAAGTATTTTCAATGACTTTTATTTTCTATTTTTCCACTCCAACTATATATTGAAAAAAATTATTTTCTTAATTTTTTCTATTTTAAAACATGTTCCCATTTTTATTTCACTTTTTTATTTTTTTATTTTTTTACTTCACTTAAAAAAGTGATTTTAATTTACTTTTTCAAATATTTTCAATTACTTCTATTTTAAGATATTAAAATTATTTACTTATTTTATTTTTAAAACTAATTTCATTTCAAATTTAATAACTATTATTTTCTATTTTTTTTCCCAATTATATAAAAAAAAAATTATTTTTTTAATTTTTCTATTTTAAAAACATGTTCTTATTTTTATTTCACTTTTATTTTTTATTTTTTTATTACTTAAAAAAGTGATAAATTTTTTATTTTTTCAATTTTTTAATTACTTCTATTTTAAGATATTAAAATTTTCTTTATAAAAAAATTTCAAATTATTTATAAAAATATTTTCCAAAATATATTTTTATTTTCTAATTTTAAAAATTATTTACTTTAGTTTTATTTTCAAAATATTATTAGTTTTTTTTCACATTTAATTTTTAGAAACTATGGTTTCAAACCTTTTTTTTCCCAAATATTTTCAATGATTTACTTTACTTTATATTTTTCGACTTATTTTTCAATTTTTTTAAAAATTATTTACTAAAATTTTCTATTTTGAAACATTATTTTTTTTTTTTATCTTTGCCATCTTTTTTTTTTTTTTTGCTTGATTTTATAAAAAGGCTATAGTTTCAAATTATTTTTTACATTAAAAAAATGTCAAATTTTATTTTCTCATTACTATATTTTATAAAAAAAATTATTTAAATTTATAGAAAGCTATTATTTAAAATTATTTATTAAGTATTTTCATTGACATACTTTTATTTTCTATTTTCACACTCCTATTTTAAAAATTATCGACTTAAATTTTCTACATTTTAAAAACATTATTATTATTTAAAAATATTTACTACATTTATCGAAAATTATGATTTCAAATTATCAAATCCAATATTTCTAATCATATTTTTGTATTGCCTAATTTTTCACTTACATTTTATAATTAAAAATTATTTGCATTAATTTTTCATTCAAAAATTATTTTAAAAATTAATTATTTTTTTCTTTTTTTACATTTTCTATTTTAAAATTTTAAAATTATTTACTTCAAATTTATATTTTTAAACATTATAATTTTTTTAAAAAAATTTCCATCTCTTTTTTTAAAAATTTTTATTTTTAGCAAAAAATTATAATTTCAAATTACTTTTAAGATTTTAACCATATTTTCTCACTTCAATTCGTTTTTCTTTTTCAAATATCTTCAACATTTTCACTTATATTTTTTTATTTAAAATTTTTTTTGATTTAAATTTTATTTTCAAACATTATTAAAAGAGTTTCTCCTTCGCATTTTTATTTAACTGTATAATTATTTTACATTATTTTATCAAAAACTATGATTTTAAAGTATTTTTAACATTTTTTTTTAATTTTTATTTTTTAACTACTATTTTATAATGCAAAAAATGTATTTACTTCATTTTATTAAGGATTGTGATTTCAAATTAATTGTCTTCTCAAATATTTTCAATAATTTACTTATTTTCTATTTTTTCACTTCTATTTTATAATTTAAAAAATATATTTTCACATTCCCATCTTTATTTTATTTTTTTTCCCTTTTATCAAAAACTATGATTTTTAAATTATATTTCAAAGACTTACTCTTTGTTTTCTATTTCACCAATTTTATTTTATTATTTTAAAAATTATTTACTTCAATTTTATTATATTTATGCCGTAGAAGGTTAGGTTCTTTAGATATATATAAATATATTCATCAAATAAACAATAATTTTATTTTTAGACGAAAGAATTACTTAAATATGCCAAATAAAAAGAATAATAAAACAAAATATTTTATAATTTTTTTTCCATTTATGCCCATGCAGATCTATGAACAAGTTGCATTCTATTTGATCTATCAAAAAAAAAAAAGTTGCATTCTATTTGAGGAACTTTTCCTTCTCTCTAACTCCAAACCTCTATAAGTATAGGTCTGTCCTCGTATATATATATATATATATATCAAAGTTATATAATAACCCAAATCGGCTGGAAACTCCTCTCGATTTCCCTCCTCGCGTGGGTTTCTTCAATTCTTTGTTTCTGATCATGGCTTCTACTCAAGCCAGCCTTTTGCTTCAGAAACAACTGAAAGGTCTGCACACTATTTAATCCAATCAAAGAATCTATAATCTCACCATTTTATTTTAATTTTTTTTCTCCCTTCGTTTTAATTGCGTAAAATTGATTCTTTTTCTGAATACAAATTTGTGCCAGTGTTGATCTGTTCAGTTTTGATTGAGATATCTGATTTTCCCTGCAGATCTTTGCAAGAACCCTGTTGATGGATTTTCAGCCGGTTTGGTGGATGAGACCAATATTTTTGAATGGAGCGTCACTATAATCGGGCCTCCTGATACTCTCTAGTATGTTCCAGTTGATTGACTATATTTGTTTTATTGAACTTTGTGGTGTTGTGATTACTATTTTGTTCAAAATTTGGGTTTTATCGATTCTAGGGTTCTTTTTGATTAGTAGTTTATTTGGATGGCAAAAATCTTATTCATTGTTTGATCAAATTGGAAATTGGCGATTGATTTATTGTATATTCTGCGACAGAGTTCACTCCAAGAATCATTGCAATTTCAGTAAATGTTCCTTTTCTTCCATTGTCTACGGGGATTTTTTTTTTGGTACTGGTCTAATAAATCCTTTCGCTGCTAGAAAATTGATTTCTATTTAGTTGAGAATTCTGTTTATTGGACTTTAAAAGAAAAAATAATGTCTGGTTCGTGACTGGAATTTCATTGATACTGGTTCTCCATTGTGTTATTTTTAGAAGATCTATTTTTTTCTCTGTTTCTTTGCTTGTGAATATGAGGTTTTTTTTTTTGTTTTTCAGCTATGTGGTGTTAAGTCTTTTTCCTAGTTCATGCTAGTTGCTTATTTCTACTATATCTTTTGAGTGATTAAACATTATCCTGTTTAATTGTAGTGATGGGGGATACTTCAATGCCATCATGAGCTTTCCTTCAAATTATCCACTTAGTCCTCCAACAGTGAAGTTTACTTCAGAAGTATGGCATCCAAATGGTTGGTCATGCAATTTCCTCCCACTGAGATTCTGAATTCTTGTCCTGTTTGATTTTTCCTTAAATCTTTGTCTCTGTCTGTCTGAATTCGTATCAGTTCACTGAGATTCTGTTGTTTCTTTGCAAAATCTTCAGTATATCCAGACGGGAAAGTTTGTATATCAATTCTTCATCCTCCTGGTGATGATCCAAATGGATATGAGCTTGCCAGTGAACGTTGGTCCCCTGTCCACACGGTACATTTCAGACATTCTAACATTTGCCTTTTTCTATCCTTAATTTATTTAGAGTACTTACTGGAAAAGAAATAGAACTTTTGTTTAAGTTACTCTCTCTCTTTTTTTTTTTTTTCACATTAGAACATTAGAATTAAGATGCATTCATTGATGTTTTAGGATATTGATGCTACTCATACATTAGTATCTGATTGGTTGTTTACTTCAAACTTCTAATCGAGTGATTGTGTGAGTGAGTTTCCACTCGCATTCCAAGTTAACCTTATTTGCTGCCAACACTATACTTACTTGCTGATATTGGCAAAAGAGGGACACAAACAGATCTAGATAGCAACATTAATATGCTAGTCCTTTGAGAGAACTCTTTATTTTATAATTGTGATTTGTGATTGACATTCAGTCCACATATCATGCAAAACACTGAAGATTCAATGTGAAACTTAGATGTTATTTAATCTCCCATGGGAAATAAGGGATTTGAGCCTAGTATTATCGAATACATATGTTAAGATTCAATCTTATAAACTTCCAACTAGGCATTGGGATGTCTGTGGGATAACTGCTGTCTGGTATTGTTAAGAGGAAGTTAAATCTTTTTAGAGTAGGTGGCCATTTATGGGAGGAGTTCGAATTCCTGCTATTGTTCTCATTTATCAATTACTGTTCACATATTGAGTTTGAAAATTTAGATCATTCCACATGAGAGGGGAGATTAATATTTAACCCCTCACAATCAATTTAAGCTTTTAGATTACCTTCATTTATCTTCTACGCAAAAAACTTTGCCCCAATCGTAAAGATAGTATGCATAGTTTGGCTGTACTTTGAATCAGTGAATCTGTATTTTCTCTTGTCTTAAAAGTAAATTCTGTTGAGTGGGTTTTTTCCTCTTTTTTTCCGATTGTAACAGGTTGAAAGTATAGTTTTAAGCATTATATCAATGCTTTCCAGTCCAAATGATGAATCTCCCGCAAATGTGGAAGCTGCTGTAAGTAAAATCTTATTTACTTATGCATGTTCTCATTTCAAAATCTATGGATTGAATATTCTGTGTATAATAATAGTGTGGCATGGAAATTTCCTGGAGAATATGCAAAAATATTGTTGTCTCTATCTTCATAGAAAAATTTCTTACTTTACCCACCCATATTGTTCCAATTTCTTATGATTATTCAAATGCAGACTTCTGCGTAAGGCATTGGAACTTTTCTTAGTTGAAAAGTCTAAAATAGACTAAAATATCTCTTTTGATTTTACGTAAAGAAGTAAAGTAAAAATAACTGGAGGGAGAAAGAATGGAGAAATTCTCATGAACTATGTTTTCTAAGCAATTCTCGTGGCTTATTTTGATTGCAGAAAGAATGGAGAGATAGGAGGGATGACTTCAAAAGGAAGGTTAGCCGATGCGTGAGGAAGTCACAAGAAATGTTTTGATAATATAATATAAAACACTTCGCCGGAGATTCTGTTTTTCTTTCTTTTTTTTTTTTTCCTTTTTTGTTTTTTTTCGCCAGTGCCATATTTGTTCATGTGTGGGAGAGGATGGGTTCCATTCCGTCGGGCACAAAGCCACGTGCAGCTCCCCTACTTTCTTCAGTGAGTGAATTGTGTATTTAATATGGCTTTGTTTAGTTTTTGAAATATATATACACACTTCTCCTTAGTGTTATGTAACTAAACTGAACTATCCTCTTTTATTTTTCCTTCTTTTATATCTTGGATTTCTGGTGTGTTTTTCTGCGAGTATCAATGTTTTTGCCTAGAAATAGTGAATTATTAAATATCAAGATTATCCAAAATTAGCTGGTAATTTTCTCCAGAATAGTCATCGGATAGTAGAAACATTTTCTTTTTATTGTATATATATATATCTATATATGTTTGTACATGTGTCTCTGTAAATCGACCAGCAGATAAAAAAAAGAACATATGTAAAGACATAGGCATAGCCTACTACTCTACTTTCTTAGTTTGCTGTGCTTTTGAGGGATCGACAAAGCTCCCCATCCTCACAACAATGCCGTCCAGATCCCGGACGTAACCGACTTTTTGTCCCCATTCTTTCTCTTCCGGCTCGCTCACCGGTACAGCTCCGTTCTCCAATGCTCTCTGGTAATTAATGAATCAGAGATTGAAGAAGAAATCATCTTATCTTAAATTAAATTCTAATTTCCATTATTTTAAAAATCGATTGTTAGCTAGCTAACCTTGTATGCAGCATCTACATCCTGATAGTCAAAACAAACCTCGATCTGCGATCTTTTGCCGCTGGATTCCGGTACCAGAACTTCCCCCGTTAATTCATCCGTTTCGTGCTGGTGGATTGGAGTAAATGCTATGGTTGTCTGTCCGCTCTCCAACTCTCCCCACCTACAACCAGATAAGGTATCATTTATCATTCTGATTCGCGTAAGAAAACACGAATTTGTCATGAAATGAAACTGAAAGTAAGGAGAATTTTCATTAAATAGATCTCGTAGAAACCCTAACCTAACACAGATTTTTGAATTCGATGAATGTTAATGATCGGATCTCCATAGAATTTTAGAAGAAAATAAGGTTCTGGTTTTTCCTGTACCTTTTGCTGCCATGCAAATCACGGACATTGTAACCGAAGGCCTTGGAGTAAAAATCAACGGATTTGGCTACATTCTTCACATAAAACACAGTGTAGGCATATACAGGGTTGTTCTTTGACGCCATTTCTTCTGCTCTGGCTTTCTTTCCTTTGATCGAAGATGAGGAGAAGAACTATATAAAGATATCACATTTCCGCTTAAAGTTTACACGTGGAAATAGGTTGGATGACTGGAAGCTTAACGTGTACATTGTATATGATACTATACCACCACGTTGATTTTAGTTAAGACTGCTTGACGTAATTCCATTTTGATTTTTAGACCTTCGTATATGAATTTCTCCAAAATTATTTTGACTAATTTAAATTTGACTTTGTGTTCACATATTTTTATTTATAATGATTTTACTTTGACTTTTATATTACTTAAGAGAATGTTTCACTATGATTATTATATAAAACTCATAGTGAGTGAGAATTATATTACTTGAGAAAGATTTTACCTTAGTTATTTTATGATACTCACTATGAATGTTGAACTTTTAATCTTGTATAACATTCATCATACATTTTTCTATCATGTCGAACCAAAGCTTAAGTTTATGTGTATTTAGGCTGAAGCTAAGGGGTAGTCCAACTAAGTTTTTTTTGAAGGAGTATTAATAGTATTATTATTTTTTTTTTGGTAAATAAAAAAGTCGGGTTAGGTATAATATTCCCAAAGAATTGACAAAGTTCTACGTACTCAGTGAGATTCAAACCTTGAATGTTCAATGTGGAGCTTGAGATACTTCACCACCCGACCACCATGCTTTGGTGGTGAGTATTAGTATTATTTTTTTTTTTTTTTTTTGATGGATGAGTATTAGTATTAGTTATGCTAAATTTTAAATGAATATGAATGTGTACATTAAAAATATATTAATTTTGTAATTTCACTTGAAAAAAAAGTAGAATTTCTTATTAATTTATCTGAGTTTTGGGGGTTCCAACCAACATGGTTGATGATCAGTTCAAGGCCATGTCGGTAATCCAATTCAACAATTTGCATTTATTTAAAAAAAGGCCAAACTCAGCAGCTTAGAGAGTTGATAAACGGATTTCTAAAACTTCTTCTCGGGTGAATGGTCGAGGGTTTGAATCCTCCGAGGTGGTTAGCGCCACGTTAAGAAGCTTTGGGCCGGACCCTCACCCTAGAGTAAGAGTTGGACTTTGCGAGCGTACCCCAGAGCGCACCCCAGACCGAATCCGGATTAGTCGGCCCGTTATAGGTTCGGATATCGGATGCTTAAAAAAAAAAATAAGATTGTTATCAACTATCTTTCATCTTATAAAAATGATATTAAGTATTTATTGACTAATTTATAAAAAAATTTATTATTCAAAACTTTCAATATTACAGCACATAATGAAAATATGATATAATTTTATTTTATTTTATTTTTTTTAAACCCGATATCCTTATCAACTAAATTGTGACATAAATGGGCTACATATTTTTTCCATTTGGACTTTCATCCCACTCTGTTTTAAAAGAATAAGCTTACAATGGGCTCAATAGAGCTAGTCCTAGCCCAAAATTCGTAGGCGGAAAAAAGGGAAATGGCGCCATTTACTTGAACGCAGTAATTTTTTAACACTATTACTTGGCAGTTAAAAAAGAAGTCAAAGCCATTAAGACAAACACGAGACTGAAGGTAAAGTTTAGTCGGTGGAGCCTGAAAAGCGGCGTCAACTAACAGCCAGTTCCCTGACAATAAATCTGCTACTTTTTAGTCGTACTTGTGATGCAAAAAGGTTTTCTACAGTTGATTTCGTCTTCAAATTTTGCACGGTTCACTTGCTCCAGATGCTGTTGATTAGCTGATTTTCTCAAGGTACCGTTTCTTTGAATAGATCGATTCAATTCCTGTCGAAATATTTTTGAATTCTTTCAGAAAATATCATGATTTTTCGAAACAATGATTCTGTTTTTTTTGGTTGTTATGATTATATTGTGGCATTTGTGGCTAATTTTTCTTCTTGAAATCTCTTGTTAATTGTTATTATAGTGCTATTTTTGAGTGTTGTTAATTTATAGTGTTCTTAAAATTAATATATATATGACGAATTTTCAGAATTTGAATCGGAGTTCGAAATTACGTAAAATATTTCCTTGTAAATTTATTTATGTCGATTCTGAAGTTTCAATTGGTGCTGATTTTGCTTGGTTTTGAAGTGGGAAGGAGAAGATTTATGTACTAAGATACAAATAAATTCAGTATGAGGTATTTTATTTCGTCTATTATTTATCATAAACTCATTGCAATAGTTTTGATACGAAAATGAGGTCGGATTCCTGTGACATTATCTTTCGAAATCTTTGGAGTTTCTTTTGTTGGGTGTGTGTTGTGACTTGTGGTGTTGTTTCTTTTCATATCTTACTCTATTTTAATTTAATTAATGTATTTTTTTTTTTTTAAAAAACAGATGTTTTGATTACTTTATTAGATCGAAAGTGAAGATGGAATCAATTGTTTAGCCTGATTCTTCCTCGCTTAAGAGTGAAGCAATGGGAGACTCAAGTTATATCTCTAGCTTGAATTGGAGCTCTGCTGGTATCAGTGCTACAAGTAGCAATAAGAAATCCAAAGAGAATTTTGTTGTTTCAGGTCCTGTTGCTCGTCATAAATCTTTGGTAAATGCTGCGAAATTGAGAAAGGTGGCTTCAGGTCCTGTTGTGATGTTTTTGCTTGAGGTTGCTGCATTAGATGTTGTGCGAAGGTTTTCAAAGGCTAGATGTCCTTTGGTGTGGTCTGGCCTACAAGCCCTTCAAGTTGTTTGTTATCCACCACTTAAATGGATTCAGAAATGGAACCCGTGTAGAGCTTTAGTTAAAAGCATGCAGGTTGGTGCCAACTTTATTTGTTTGTTATGAATTGAAGTATTTATTCACAAACTATTGGAATTGCCATTCTTGATGGTTTACTAATTCATCCAGATATTGAAGTCTGACCATCTTTCTGTGCTTGCATATGTTTTAGTTTGAGTTCTTAAATTTTGAGATGGCTATAACCTTAATTACTTTGTCTTTTTGTAGTCTAAACTGTATGTAAGTTGGAACTTTGACTCTTCCATATCATTATATCTTATATGTCTAGAAGTGGTCCAAATTTTAAATGGAGAAATTCATAGATTACTGCACGATGTAATAATGGCATGGAATTTAAAGTCATATTTTGTCTTTCTATGACATTTGATGATTATTTGTATTCTTCAATTGCAGATGATGTCACGACCTTTATTAGTATTATCACTTACAACTGCATTTTCTGACCATTCGGGAAGCAGAAATACTCCCTCGGATCCTACTCATGATTCTCCTGGGACCAGTACTTCAAATGCTGTTTCAGAACCCTGTTCAGACTTATCTCCCGTGCAGCCTATAAATAATATGAGGTACATTGATTGGTCTCAAAATGAATCTATTCACGCTGTGATTGTCTTGACTTGTTTGTCTCTAGAAAATAAACAAACTTGACATCGTTCTAGTTGTAGGATCTTGTTTCTAGGTTTTCCATTGACATAATCCTTCACAGCTGAGCATTTTCTGTACAGACTTCTCAATAAGTGCAAGCATCTTTATCGGTTATTTCCCAGTTTTTATGGCCAGCCTACAGAGCAGTTTAGTCTCTATGTATATATTTTTTTATCTCGTTTTTTGTTTTTTTTATTCCCTTTTCTAATGCTTTGGATGATTGGCTTAATATGCTTTTGAATTTTGACGCAACTTTATTTCTCTCTGTTTAATTAGGATTGAAACTTCTCCACTATTTTGCAGCATTGAAGATGAAGGTTCCCAAAATCAACCTTCTAAAAGTTGGCTGCTTCAGCTTTATAAAGAGCTTGAGAATCAAGGCATTACCCTACCAGAAAGGTAATCAACTAAAATAAAGATTCACATTTTCTGTACTTCATCTTGAAAGGATTTTATCAGTTTAATAGGGGAAACATGATTAAATAAATTATTCTGATTTTATTCTCTTTCTAGTTCAATATTTTGTCAAAAGTTGATTATTGTTCAAATTTAATTTGGATGTCTTGCAAAAGATCTCTAGGCCATCAAACCTTAAGTTCTTTTAAATTACAAAGGGGGGGGGGGGTGGGGGTGGATGTGAAGAAAAAGAAAAGGAAACTAGATTTTAATAGCTGAGATATGGTCTCTTACTCTACCACAGATAGCTGCATTTACCTAGGTTCTATGGAATTGATTGGTAAATATTTGTGAAGTTGGTAGATGATTTCCAATTCTACTTTTTCTACTGCTCTAACTCTAGATGAAACCAAACAAAGAAGATCAGAGTCAGCAATTGCCAGTGAAGGGAAGGTGATGAAATTATTCGGCAGTGGTGACAAAGACTTTCACATGTGGTGCTAGGTTGCAAAACTTAGTTCGGTAGGATGCAAGTATATCATGCGTTTTATTTGCTTGACTATATTAATAAGTTTCAGTTAATTATGTAAAGTATTAAGCAGATAAGTTCAGATCATTGCTTTAGAGGAATCTCTACTGTGAGACTCTGTTAAGTGTGATAGTCTGGTAGATCATGGATAGACTTCCTTGTATTAGAACTCGTAATTCTTTGAAGTGGGCCAAATTAGATATATTTACCACTCCAACCCAATTTCATATTGTTCCTGCAAGGATACAGTTCTACTTTACAAGTTGTTAGATTTTTCTTAAGTCTTTAAAATCCGTATCTGTTAGAAATTTTTGGTCCCTTTTTTCATCGCAATGGATCATCACCAAGTAGTCATTGTGCAGAATTGATGAAGAGGAACTCCAAAGATTCTACACTGCTGCTAATGGGGATTCTGGGTGCTTTCTCTCGTCAGTAAAGAAAACAATCTCTTGGAGGGAGAATTACAGAATTCTTTCAGGGCAAGAGCTTGAGGTGTGGTCAAATCTAGTGTTCTGGCATGGATTCGATGCCATGAATCGACCTTGCCTTATTGTCCGTCTTGGATTGGCTTGCATGAACCTGGCATCTCCTGACAGACCTCGGTTTGCACAGGCAATTGGTATGTTCTTTGTTTTTTGGCTACTAACTTGGGTTGTAATTTTCGTTTATTCATATGGTTTCCAGAAATAACTTAAAAGCCCAAAGGAGATTTTATTTTGTTGCTGCTAGATTTTGTCTCAAGTTAATCATCAATCCTTTTCTCTTCTATACTACTGCAAATGATCATTATCTCCTCAATTTATTTGATTGTAATACAAATATGTGGGTGTGTTCATGTTTCTTTTCTTTAGGAGGGTGGTGGAAGTTTGTTTGCATACTTTTTTGCTGCTTTTCCTCCTTTTTTTTCCTTCTTTTTTTTTTTAACACTAGACTTAGCCTATCAACTGTTGTGATTACAGTGTCTCAGGTGGAGCATGGTGTCCTGCATTTAGTCGACAATGAAAATCCTCAAATTACTGTATTGGTGGACTGTGAAGGTTTATCACCTCTAAGAGTTCCCATGCAAATTATGAGATCCTGTTCTTGTCTTTTGCAAGATCATTTTCCAAAACGTCTAGGCTGTCTGTTTGTTATAAAGCTTCCTCCAGTTGCTCGAGTTATTGCTCAAACTTTCATTCAGGTAAGCTTCAAATTCACTTGAAGTTTTGACCATTATAATCGGAGTCTGACCTATATATTACAACTCTCCAGGTCCTAAAACCTGGAACCAGGCAAAAGCTGAAATTTGAGGGGAAAATGTACCAAAAGGCTCTTTCTGACTGTATTCAGATACTCCCATCATATCTTGGGGGATCATGTACATGTATAAGATGCGCCAATCTTAACATGCGGATAGAGAACCACCTTTCTTGTGTAATGGAGAACAATTTGACCGAATCAACTTCACTACTAGCAAGCAATGAGATTCTGCCGTTACTGCATCAAAGTAGTAGTGAAACAGAAATGATCGAAAATTCAAATCCTGACAAAATACTGAGGACTGCTGTTGTAGGTATTCTCATGTTTTGGGTTTTCATTGCCTTCATTTCAGGAATATTTGATCCCGAAAGCCGTCCGGCTCTTCACCCCGGAGGTTCCGTCTGAGGCGTAGCATCACAGGGAGCCCCTAGCTAGATTGATGTTGTACGTAAGCTGTTATTTCTCTTGTACAGAATTGGCATTCAAAATTTTGTTATTTTGTCTAAGAGCAATTCAAATTATTTAATGTGGTGGTATTTGAGTAATGTCATCAATCTATTTATTAGTACTGTTAGAATTGGTTTGGCTGCAAATGAAATTTTCTGTTAGTTTTAAATATATATGTGTGTCTGAGATTTTTTTTTTTTTTTTTAATAATAAATTTTAAACTTGCACTATAGCAAATGATGTGGAATCCTTAAAATTTAGGGAATTGACGTTTCAAATCTTCACTGGGTGATCCGATTAAAAGGGATTCCAGTGATTTTTTTATCACTCAATTGGCAGATTGTATTGTTTACATTATCAATTTTGACTCGCAGTTTAGTATTTGCAACTTGCTTGAATTAGTTCTTCTTATTCTTTGTTCCTTTTTGTATAGGATTTCATCTAGGAAGAAATCTATTGGTGGATATTGCACGTTCAATATATTGCATATATATATAAAAAAAAAAATAATAAAGATTGGGTTATTAAGGTAATATTAGATAGACCTAACATTTGCCAACCAAATAATAGTACCCATATATAATATTTTGTCAAGGAAAAAAAAAAAAAAGTGGAAAGATATATATGTTATAATGAAAACTTTTGGCACATTTAAGATTTTAAATTTTTACTTAATAATCAGAAATCTAAAATAATATATTTATTTTGATAATGAAAATCCTTATTATTATTATAATAATTTTGTTATAATGCAATTTTCTCATGATTAATTAGATAAATAATAATGGATTGGAAGTAAATATTCAATTATAAATGAAATTTTTTATTTTGATTTTGATTTTTAATTAGCATTTGTCCATGTGCGTAGTACCTACGCCGCCCATTCTTCTAATTTGTTTGCCTTTATATTGCGTTCCAGTTTTTTTTTTTTTTTGGCTTTCCCGTGCCGTCAAAAAGTGTACAAATCTTCTTGTCATTTTGCTTTTCTTCTCTAAGTTAGATTCTAAACTTTACCTTATTATATACATTATATATATGTTTATGAATTTACCTTTATATTATGGGAAGATTTTTAGAGGATTCATTCTTTACCCTTAATCTAATCGTTTTGTGAAATTAAAGAGACACTTTAATCATATTATATAGTACAATATAGTAAATTATAGATAATATCTTTTTTGTAATCTATTTTACATCGTAAGTATATAAGGATATGAATATAAAATATAAGTATAAATTTAGATAAAACACGTTTATTATGTAAGTACTGTCATAGTTCTTGCAGGGCTCAAGTTGTAACAATTGGTATTATTCTATCTCTAAAGTGCTAGACATCCACTGATCCGATTTAAAAAGTGAATGTGATATCTCGTCTCACATTATATGTACGTAAGGATATAATTTTAAAAGTAAGCATATTTCTAGGTAAAAATTGCCATCTTGAATGTGAGTACTTGCTAGACTCATAGTTGTGGTAGAAACTCAGGTTGTGAGTTGATAAATGTGATAAACGTGATAAATGTTTATTAGTTTAAGAGATAAATGTGATACTAATAGGAATATAATTAGTATATTTCTAGATACTCATTATCATCTTAACCAGAGCATGAGTCATATATTCTGTTGAACGTCGTTCTTGCCAAGGTTGTATGTCTTTTTTCAACCTACTCAAGTCCAACCCATTTGGACCCCTTAGGGGTTCTAACCAAGGAGCACACAGATCCCAAAAACGCACCTTTTCTCCTCAAAAAATGACTTCTCCAGTTGGGGAACGCATTAGATATTTACCTAAACTAGTAGGCCCTTGCACGGATCCCACGTTAGACGTTGGTCTCTAACTAGAAAAGTAAATGCTTGAGCTTGAGAAGCTTCTGGCCCAGTGGGTCCGTAAAACTCACTTAGCCAAAAAAATGGGAAGTTATCTTCAAGCTTATAATTACAAGCACGACCTGATCCAAAATCACTACCATTTTGAACTCATAATCGTATCACGGATACATTAATAATTCGTATAGATAAAATTGTAAAATTAGAAGAATTTGTAATGAGTAATATATTTTTTGGGGAAGTTTCATTAGTGCAAACATTACATCTAACGTAAGCTTATAACGATAAATAATTTTTGTACATGCATGCTATGTGATAGGAAACTTCCCACGTGGATTATTGTTAATATATATATAGCACTAGTAACCATTTTTATTATTATTATTATTTTGGATTAGTGGAAACTTTTTGTATACAACCACTTGTAGTTAGTTTTCGTTACCACACTTTGTTTCTTCAACCTATCAGATTTTTTTTTTTTGGGTTTAATTTGCAGAATAAATATGAAGAAAGAATTCCTGAATTAGAATTAAAAAGGTCTAGAAACATTAATGTCCTTTCTGTTTACCAATAGCTGACATGGGCAAACATAAAACTTTTTTTTTTTTTTAAATACGATTCGAATACAAGACATTTATATTGATGATATGAAAAAATAATTTATTTATTTTAGTTTTCTAATCATTTTTTTTTCCACTTTATTGATTTTTAGTTTTTTTTGTTTAGGTCTAAATTAGCTTCAAATTAGATGAAAAATGACTAAGAAAGTAATCAGAAGAATATATATATATATATATATATATATATATAGTGAAAAAATGTAGAGCATGTTTAGATTTTAAAGAGTTTTTACTGAATATCATATAAAATCTTTTATGATTATTTTTTAAAGAAATGTTTTCATGAATCCTTGGGGATCTCAAAATGTAAAGAATATACTTAAAGAAAAAGCAAAGTTTTATAAGTAGGGAAACAAATTTAATTAATTTATATATATGTGTGTGTGTGTGTGTATTTTGGTAATTGATGTATACATATTAAGTTGCATCCACATCAAATTGAGGCTGATATATTTGGGATTTGAGTAAGAAAAAAGTGTAAAATATGGTTGGGTTAGTGCGTAGCATATGAGATGAGACATCTTTAAAACCCTTATATTACGTGACCATTGGAGCCCATGAAAAGCTTTCAGTGCCTACTCATATATACATATGTATATATATATATATATATATATTGTATATTTATGCACCTAATTTTCTTTTCTTAGAGCACCGAGAAATGGTTTTTAGACAAGGTAGACCATAAGAATATATTAGCTAGTATGATATTTTATACAAAAGATGAAAAAGATAAATGTGATACTTTATATAAAGCTAAGAATAATTTTTATATATATATATATATATATATTTGAGGGGGAAAATTTCAATATTTAAGAAAGAAGGGATTGAATATTAATTATAAATAATCATTACAAAAATCAAATACATACATATGTGTGTGTGATATTGTGTTTATATGATTAAAAAAATGTGATTTTTATATATATATCCTAATTATTTCGTGTATATGAAATTTGAAATAGGGAAAATCCAAATTAATTAAATTAATAATTATTGCTTGAGATTATAAAAATATAAATCGCTTGATAACAACAATTTATAATTTTAACACATAAATCTTAAGAACAATATATATATATATATATTTATATATATATATTATTTTACAATAACTTTTTTTTTATATAAAGTATACATTTAATATATATATATATATATTATTTTACAATAACTTTTTTTTTATATAAAGTATACATTTAACAAATCTAATAAAATAAAGGATAAATATGGCTTTTTTTTCTCGAAAGATGGCAGAAAATGTTACTGAGTTAAATATATAATATATATATATATATATATATATATATATATATATATATATAGATCCTCACTTTATTGGAAATAAATTAAAAAATGTATGACTTTATGCTTTGTTTATAATATGTAAGAATCCAGTGTGCAACCCTACGTTTCTGTTTTAGGTTAAATGGTCAACAGGAGCAAAAAGAAAAGCCGTAAGCATATACTGATATACATCACATATTTATATATATATATATACACATTCATATCGCTACATATAAAATATACTGATTTTGTTCTTGTTGGTTTTAATTTGTAACCTCTTATCAAAAGATTCGTAGAGAATACAAGCTATAACCAACAATATAATATACATATAATTGTTACAAGGAAATCCACCTTCTGAGGTCAGACAAAGACTTACTTAAATCTCTCTCTCTCTCTCTCTCTCTCTCTAAAAGTATTTGATGTCAGCACTCAGAAAACATGCACAAAGTGGGTAGATGTTGATATGTGGTTGTCGTCTTTTATGTGCATGCTACCTCCACCCAACTCCCAAGCCATCAACTTAATTTCATGGCAAACCATTTTATGCTTATGCTTATATAAGCACACTAAGATATACATATTTTATATATTTATATGTATATATATTGAAGAAAGGTAGCTAGTCGGAGTTATGTATATGAATAACAATTTTATAAAATAATATCTTCTAATAAAATATGATAAACCTATTTTTAAAAAATATATAAATTATTGAATCGTTTTATCTTTACATTTAAAATTAAAAACTTAACCCTAACTTTTTCAAATCTTTTATATATATAAACTCTTACAAACAAAATTAAATAGAACTTTAAGGTATAAGTGGTTTAATAAAGAGTACTCATTGATTTAAAGTGAAATTATGAGATCTTATGTATTAATACTCACGTATATAACGATTTAAAATTTAAAATCACATAATACCTCGTGACATGTGCACATTGATTAATCGAGTTCAAAATGGTTTTTGAATATATATATATATATATATATATATATATATGCGTGTGTGTTTGTGGTGTATATATATATATATATATATGGTGTGTGTATGTGTGTATATGTATAAGTTATCTAAACTATTCAAGATATAATGGATATGGTTTCCATTGCATTTTGCTATAATATTAAAATTGAAATGAAACCAATTGAAGGGGGGAAAAAGAAAAAGAAAAGAAAAGTTAAAGAAAGGGAGAAGGGTTTTACTTTAACGAACTTCTTCCCATATATTATATATATATATATATATATATATATATATATATATATATATATGTATGTATATAAAGGAGAGTAGTAGTTTTTTTGAGTTTGTGAATTTTCTCCGCATCCAAACTTGACCCTTACTTCATGTCAAAGGATCACAAGGGCTTTTTTTTTTTTGGGATATTTCAAATACCTAACAAATGTAATGGTTTGGTGGGAATCCTTGTGGTAATCCACTTTTATGGGGTTTATGGTACCATTTTTATTATTATTATTAATTGCTTTTATTTTTTTCCCCCCTAGAATTTGATGCTTCCAATTTGTAAAACAATGGCTTCTCATATATATATATATATATATATTCTGCATAGTTCTCGGTTTATGCCTTTACAATATGTCGTTTTGCATGACGTATGGCGTACTTAATTTCTGGTCTATTTCTTTTGCTAATTATAATCTTGTCAACAAGTGAACAAAAATAAATATATATGTGTGTATATATATATATATATATATATATATATATATATATATTTATATATATATCCAATATCAACAATGAACAACAACAACAACAATAATAATATAAAGAAAAATGCAACAATTAACATGCATGGTTCACTTAATATCACCAATTTCACAAGTAAGCAGATTTACAATCAATTTTTTTTTAAAAAAAAAAAAAATTAAGATTGTAAATTATATTTCCTTAATTATGTCATAATCTGCTCAAACCCTCTACTTTCCACTATTATAGGTTAAATAATTACGATCAAATCATATAAATGTTACATGACTTAACATATATGTATGTATATATATATATATTTTTTTGTGTGTGTGTGTGTGTTTTCATTGTTGTTTTCCAGACAGAGAGCATAGAAATCATATTCTTTTTTTTTTTATTTATTATTTTCAAGACTTTCTTTTGTGTTTTTTTTTTTTTTTTTTGGCTTAATTATGGTGATGATGATGATGCGAAACATCACTAAGGGAAAAAAAATAAAGAAGTGAAGTTTGGTGATTACCGCTGTATTTAGTGGAATGTTTGTGTTTGTGCATCAGGTTTCATTTGCTTTCTCTGAAGAAGCTGTACGTACTTGATGTACGTAATCCAACTTCAACCATTTTTAGGTCTTTACTTCTCTTCTCTTCTCCAACTAGGGAGGGGCCGTTCCCCCTACTTTGTTGTCCATTCTTTTTTTTTTTTTTTTTTTTTTTTAACTTGATATTCTTATCGACTAATTTTGGAAGAGATTTATGAGAGTAGACTCCCAAGAATTCAATATATATGTGAAATTGTGGTATAAAGTTGTCCATGACATGTGTCGGAACTCAAGTCTCTTACTTGACAAGTCATGTGAGACACACCTAAATAAAAGAAATCAAACCGACTAAATTATCACTTTTTCATTGTCTCCTTCGTTATTAATCCCCCTCTAAAATGCTTAAAATAGCATTTATGTGCTATATATATATAACTCATATATAATTAATAAATAGACAATCAAAATGGTTAGATCATGGGGTTTTTTTTCCAATGAAATTACCATCTACTCAGGAAAGTAGAAATATAATTATTACATTCATAGTTAAATATTGATATGACTTAAAAACGTTATTTATAATTGAGATTCATTCAAAATTCTTTATACTATAAATAAAAAATACATACGTAATAACTAATAAATATGATGAAGTCAAGACTTAATAATTAAATTTAAGTCAACAATTAACATTACTAATATACTTTAATCATTATCATAAATTACAAATGTAAAACATTTTATCCTTTTGTTGATTACAACTTCTAGACTTTTACACTATTCTCCCTCTCACTTTTACTATACAATCCACAACCAAGGAAAGAGAACTACGAGAACATGGGGTTCCTATAATATATAAAAAAAAAAAAAACAATCCCACGAAACATGGGTTCTATATATATATATATATATATAAAAAATCTAACAACCATCAAACACCAACCCCACCCCCCCCCGATCAAAAAAAATCAATTGAGTTACGTATATATATATATATATATTTGGTGAATTTTAACTTTTCTTACCTAAATAATAATAAAATTTTATATTTTAAAATAGGATCTCAAATTCGATTTTTGTATGAAAAAAATGTTAAAATTTTCCTTAAAAAAACCAAAAAAAAAAAATAAATAAAGTTTGAATTAAAATTGATGGGGAAAAGTCTACGCAAAAAGGAATAGGTAATAAAGGAGTGAGAAAGAAGGCAAGTAAATATACTTAGATGATGAATGTAGCTATTCGGGAATGCATTAATTAACAAGTAGATCAATTTTTTATAGTAGTTATTCCAAACTGATATGATTTATCTTTTTGACATATATATATAGATATATATATACATACATACATATAGTAATATGGAGCACTAATTTGTGATTCACATCTTCATCATCAACCTCTCATCTCACCATTACACCTTTAACCAGCTGATTTCATTAATATAATTAAAGACATATATATATATATATATATATATATATATATATATATAGTAAGTTTTGTTTGAGGTATATTTTACTTCTAAATATCTCACCTCATTATATTTTGAGTCATAAATAAAAATTAATACCAATTCAACTGTTTATACGAAAAAGTACTCCTTTTATTTTCTTTACTTGTCGTAGCAAAAAAAAAAATATAAATAAATTTACACTTGTCACATCAAGAAATTAAAGTACATTTATTGATAATTTGCGCTTCGTACTCATTCTCCCATCAATTTTTATATTTTCTTAAACAGTATTTTCTTGGAGATATATATAATAAAAAAAAAAAAAATGTAGAAAGGTAATAGAAATTGCTTGGATGTTGTACCATCCAGGTGGGACCCACCGACCCCTATGGGTCCCAATTAACCCGATCCACGTGCTCCTCCAGAATCTCCAACTCTTCCTCTACAAAACTCCCCCAATATCCCCCTCCTTCAGAAAAATGTGCCTCTCCTTTCTCTTCCTGATCACACACAGAAAAATATAGTATCAAAAATCAAGAATAAAATTAATAAGCCATTGAAATTTGTTTCTTTAAAGAAAAATGATCAGTTTTCAATATCAAACTGACCATGCTCGAGCATTATGGAGATCATGCTTAGCTTCAGCATTCCGTACAGCTTTAGCTTGCTCCATTGTCGGCTGCGCCACCCTCTTCGGCCCGCCTTCTTTCAGGCGCCAAGTAGCTTACCCGGCTTTCTCTTACGTTACAGTTATTCTCGTCATAACCGATTCGACTCTCGGCGATACTTTTCGCGGCTGCTGGGATGCTTTACAAGCTAGTTTTCTAGCAGTTTGTCCTGCTTTCCTTTCTCTCTCGTTGATTGGTCCTTCTCGGCTCACGGCTAGCTCCACTGCTTTAGCTGTTGCTTTGAGTGCATTCGTCGTCGTTTTGCCGGAAAATACTCGTTTGGTTTCTAAACGTATAGCACTTGGACAAACTGTGCTTGTATATGTCTTGGCTTTCATCAACGGTCCTCGTGCACACCCCGTAATGCATCCTGTCCATTTATTAGCTAGTACTGCTGTTGGTGTTATGGCTTGTGTTTTGGCCTTGTTGCTTCCCTATCCGAGTCTCGCATGTTACGAGGTAATTATACATACAATTCGTACCATAATATATATATACTAACGAACCCGTTAGTCTAAATAGAAAAAGTTTAGTTTTTGTGATATTAAATCTCAAATTAGAATCTTGTCTAAACGAGTTTTATTTCGCAATCTTGTTGCTTCCCTATCCAAGTGTCCCATGTTACGAGATAATATTACATAAGGTCCTTACCATAATATATCTATATATATATATATATATATATATATATAAACCACCCCTTAGTCTAAATAGGAAGAGTTTAATTTTGTTGAAGTTAAATTTTGAATTCGAACCATATCCAAGGGAGCTTTCTTTCACAACTTTGTGTTTTTGCCTAGTTAACTTCTTCTCTATCCATGTCTTGGCATGTTACGAGGTAATAATACAAACTGTTTGTACCATAATATATATACAAACAGCTTGTTAGTTCAAGTAGAAAGAGTTTAGTTTTTTTTAGTAAGATTTTGAATTCAAAGTGTAATAAAAAAATGGATGTTATGATAACTTTTTCTCACAATTCTATTACAAATTAGTTCGAGCCTAAAGAAAAAGAAAGTGTTTTAAGTATAAGTAAGATTTTGAATTTGAACATCTTGAATATGAAAACACGAGTAGAAGTGAGTATTGGAAAAACTTTCTCAAAAAATATGATTTGATTTCAAAATAATCGAAACCCAAAGTAATACTCGATTTGTGCATAACTTTAATAGTAGTGTTAAACTTTCTGTAATTTGAACGACTCCTAATCCTCAATTTTTTACATCATATATTTCAGGTAAACAAGAATTGGAAGCTTTTCACAAAGAATGCTTCGGAAAGGCTAAAGCTTTTGGTGAAAGCATTCTCTGCAGAAGACAATAACTCTGCACTTGGATTGATATTACAAGCTAAATCTTTAGTAATGATAGCAACCAAACTACTCGGAATCATAAAATCCAAGCAAGTAAGTCAACTAAACATTCATATATATATATATATATATATATATATATATATATATATATATAAAATTCATTCGTGTTTAATCTAATCCGAATTTTGGTACAACAGGAAAGTATGCAATGGGAAAGACTTCCATTCAAATTCTGGCTACCTCCCAATTGCAACAACCCTGGAGAAAAATTACAAGATCTCGAAACGCCATTGAGAGGCATGGAAATTGCTTTGTGCAATTCAAATTCATTTCCACTCGAAATTCTCCATAACTGTTCCCAACTAGAAAGAGATCTAACAAATTTAGAAAAACGAATTTCTTCCCAAGTCGAAAACATTCCACTCGCCTCTGCAACTTTCCCTGAATCGAATGCCACCGAATCCGTCGCCAAATCCCTGAAAACAACAATTCAATCCGTCCCTTTGGAATCGAAAAATTTGCCTTCTCTGTTCTTCCTGTTTTGCCTGCAACTCCTGCAGAGAAATTCCGTGCCAGATGTCAGTTGCGCCAAAGAGAAAGAAGAAACGATTTCACCATTACCACCATCGTCGAAAAATGAGGGGAGTTATTTTACAAGGTTTTGGAGAAATCTTTCTTTTCCAATCAATATAAACAGGAAAAGACTAATGCCGGCATTCAAATCCTCTGTTTCGTTAGGTCTCGCCGTGCTTTTTGGGTCAATTTACAGCAGGGAAAATGGGTACTGGGCGGGATTACCCGTGGGAATAAGTTTGGCATCTTCAAGAGAAGCGACATTTAAGGTTGCAAATATTAAAGCACAAGGAACGGTATTGGGAACAGTTTATGGAGTATTGGGATGTTTTGTTTTCGAAAAATACGTTCAGATTAGATTCATTTCTCTTGTTCCGTGGTTCATATTCTGCAGTTTCTTGAAATGTAGCAGAATGTATGGACAAGCAGGTGGGATTTCTGCAGTAATTGGAGCTGTTTTAATTTTGGGGAGAAAAAATTTTGGACCCACGAGTGAATTCGCCATTGAAAGGATTGTGGAAACTTTTATTGGATTATCTTGTTCGATTATGGTGGAAATTCTTCTTCAACCTACCAGAGCTTCTACTTTGTCCAAAATTCAGCTTTCAAGAAGTCTCGCATGGCTGCAAGACTCTGTAAATTCAATTACTCTGTTTTGTTCCGAAGAAGAAGAAAAAGGAAACGAATCTAATTATAAATTGATGAAAAGGGCTGTCAAAAACTTGAAATTTCAGTTGAATGAATTGGGAAAAACCATTGCAGAAGCTGAGGCGGAACCCAATTTCTGGTTCTTGCCTTTTCATGGTGCTTGCTATCGTAAGCTCTTGGCATCATTGTCAAAAATGGAGGAATTTCTGGTTTTCATGACCCACTCGATCCAATTCCTCGAACAAGAATCAACCCGAATAAAAAACAACTCCTTATGGAAAGAATATATGAACAAATTAGAATTTGATCTGAAAATTCCCAAAGAAAATATCTGTTCATCAATAAAGTGTCTTGAAGAAGTAAACATGATCAAATCAGTGGCAATCTTGAACAAGAAATTCGAGGAAAAGAAAATTTTCCATGATCCAGAGCTCGGGAAATCAACAATGGTGATTGTAACTATGAATGAAGATGATGGGATAGAGAAGAACATGAATTCATTTCTTGAGAATTCGAAAGGATTAATTGATGAAGAAGCAATGATGAATGAAGAAAATGAAGGTGAAGTAAAGAGTCAATTGGTGTTGAGTTTAAGTTCCATGACGTATTGCATGAATAGTTTGGTGAGGGAAATGAGAGAGATTGAAAAGGGTATCAAAGAAGTTGTACAGTGGGAGAATCCATCAACTCATGTAAATTTGCATGAAATTTCTTGTAAAATTCATGCTTTAGCAGATATTGATAATTCAAAATGATACCATACACTTGTTGCAAAACATTTGATGATTTGAAGGAGATCAAGAGATTCAATTTTTAATCAAAATTTGTTTACTATATCTATTACAATATGTATGTATCATTGCCAGCAACACTAATAATCTATTTCGCTCCTGGTACTTTTTCATTAAAAGTAAATAATTATCATATAATGTGTTCTTTTATTATGCACAGAATTCGAACTCACAACCTCATGATTAAAGGACTAAGTGTTAATCACCATAAAATTTATACTTCAAATAGTTAAGAGATAAGGTGAAGGACCACGGTAACACACCTTGTAGTTATTTATTACAATGTATGCACTTTCATCCGATAAATCAATCACATTAGATATTACATTACGCTCACACAAGTGTCAAACTCATAATCTTACATGACATTCACAATGCACTTTAGTGATTTCGTGTTGTAGTTTCGGACTATACTTCAACTAATCTAGATTCGACCCAAACTCACATAAGTGAACTAATAAATAAAAAGTTCTCATGATTTAAGTGAGATCAAAAGTTTGAACCTACATTATACGTTTCCATGTACAGAATTATTTTAAAATTTGGGCTTCTAAGTTTTTTTTTTTTTTTTTTTTTGGTGAATTTGGGCTTCTAAGTTATAACACGGCGCAATTAAATTATAGTTTTTTATACATGGGCAAATTTTTTTATTAAATTTCCAGGGAAAAATAAATAAAATAATTTGTGGCTGCTGGGATTCGAGCCCAGGTCTCTACGGCCACAACGTAGAATTCTCACCACTAAAATTAATATTATAGTTTTCTATACATGGGCTCAATAAATCTTTTTATTTCCAGGGGAAAAGAAAGTAAAAAAGAAATAAATAAAATAATTTGTGGCTGCTGGGATTCGAGCCCAGGTCTCTACGGCCACAACGTAGAATTCTCACCACTAAACTACAGCCACAAGATGTTACATAATTTTTATTACTTATTAAAGACTACATATAATACAATAAAAATAACATGATATTTATGTAATAGATAATTAGTTACTTAATTACATAGTTTTTTATTAGCAGGTGATTTTTAAATTAGTAATATTTCTTACGTATGTAAATATTATATAAATTCAAGTTGTATTGGATAAACTTCAGGACATAGATAAAAATACTTTTCTTATATTATTTTATCTATTTAAACTCACATTTATGTGTATAGTGATTATCACAATTCGAACCTATGACCTAAAAGTTACAACTATGAGTTTGATATAATCTAATGTCAATTACTTGATATTGTCTTCATTGTATCAAAAGGATATCCAAATTTATTAGTACCTAAACATATTATTATATATCATTAGATATTCATTTACTTAACTTTTAATATGAATCGAGATATGATAATTGTTTAAAACTAAAATTAATAATATAAAATATGTGATATTTTATATTATATATATATATATATATATATATATGTGTGTCTAGTAATGTAATATACTGTCGCAACGTGGGCCCAAATGAATAAATAGTTTGTAAAAATAATAATATTTAGAGGAAAATATCCATAGCTCACCTGCCATTCCCAATTGGACACCAACTGTACTTTTCAAATCGTGGTTCATGGGATTGTCCTGAAAGATGACTTGCAACCAGCATCAGCATCAGCATCAGCATCTGCACGTGTTAACTTCTGATTTGTCTTCTCAATTAATGCCACTTCTTAGTACTACCAACCATGCAACCTTCCTCGGTAATCCACCGTCCCGAGTCCGAAACTATCCACTACTCCCCCAATTCCATTCCAATTCCCAAAAGACAAAAAATCAAGAAATTAAAGAAAGCCAAATATAAAAGGAGAAAATCTTGCCTCATTTTAAGTAAAGAAATAAAGATTAGATTCTCCGCCAGTTGATTCTTTTTGACTCGAGGGTAATTATTATATACTAAAAAAAATTGAATTTTTTTTACTGGGTTTTGACTGCTAGTCTGAGATCTGAAGAGGGATTTTTTTTCTTCTAATAATTTCCAACAGAAGTTTGGTATGGTGGAATGTTGTCTGGTCGTGATCGTATTTGTTTCTGTTAGCTTTATTGATGATGAGATATCATTTCATTTTTTTTCTCCAAAGTTTCGTCAGTTTTAAGCATACTCGTGGTTTTATTTTATTCTCTCATATTTCTTTGATTATTTTTGCAATTTTTTAGTTGTAATTGTTTGGTGAAAGAAACTTCTTTGATATTTTATTTTCTTTAGTTGGGTCGTCTTGCGAGTTGCGATCCCTACAACTTTTGCTGGGCCTATATATATGTATGTCTTTTTGTTTCTTCCTATAGAGAGAAGCAGAGAGTTGATTCAAAATTTCTGCCTGCTAAAATGTATGAATCTCTTCTGCATTGCTCATTGCTTAATTTTTTATTTTTTTATTTTTTTAAAATTTTTTTGAAGATCCTGCTAGTTTACTCTGTTTACTGTTCTGTTTTACCTTATAAGTTTGAATCTTGATAGCATCGAGATTGAGAAATCGAACGAAATGGAACTGATTTGTTAATTGAGAGAAAGTATAGCTGTTTTACCTGTGTTTTATATGTTTTGGGACTGTAAGGGTTTGTTGTTTGTATTTGTTTAAGTACCCTTTATTTGTGTTAATTTGGGTTATGGTTTTGTAGACTTGGGAGATCTGAGCAATGGCAAACAATTCTTCCAATGGAGAGCATCAAACTACCAAAAAGCCTCCTCCAACTCCATCTCCTTTGAGATTCTCAAAGTTCTTTCAGGTTGGCTTCTTTTTATGTCTTTATTTTTATGATGCAGAGGTTTCTGTGATACCTCAATAGAATGTATATAATTTACTGGCAACTGATGGACATTAGGCTACAATGAACAATCTTAATCATATCTCTCTGATTTTGGGAATTGTAGTGTCACTACTGGAATTGTTTGTCCGATCCAATTGCTTATTAGAGAATTAGCAAACGAATTATGTATATATATATTATATCTGCTTCCATCAGAATGAGCTAGTGAGATGCAATGTTATGGTGTCCATATCTAGAAGCATTTTTGAATCATAATCCACAATGTTGTTGTGATCGGCTTATGTCTTTCTGTGTTTAAGGCTTAGGCAAATGACTCCTATACTTATATTGGATTGTGGTCTTTATCGAATACTCTGTTGCAACTATGTTACTTTTTGAGCTTTTGCGAATGTTTTAGGAGACAGAACCTGGTTCTCCAAAATTTAAGTTTGTATTTGTCTTATAATTCCCTGACCTTCCCTTCTTTTATTTTTCAGCCTAATATGAGAATTTTGGTTACTGGTGGGGCTGGATTTATTGGTTCTCACCTCGTGGACAAGTTGATGGAGAATGAAAAGAATGAGGTAAGAATCCAACTTGTATGAATAAATTGGCCCCAAGGTAATGGATAAAAGAAGCAGTTGAAATCCCTGTACCACTAAGGTGAATAATCTAAAAGAGATTTTTCCTTTTTGTGATAGGTGATTGTGGCAGATAACTATTTCACTGGTTCAAAAGACAATCTTAAAAAATGGATTGGACATCCAAGATTTGAGCTCATCCGTCATGGTAATTCACTGGCTGATCTATCTCTGTTTGGAATTTATTCTATTTGAATAATTGCATTTCTTGTTTGCAAACAGAACATGTCAGCATCAATTAGTAACAGTTGGGTTATCATGTTGATAGAAAATTTTGACTTATAAATAAGATTTTTTTATGTATTTTGAATCTTGATAAGCCTCTGAAGTAAATGAGACTCAAATTAAATACTACTCTCTAGGAGGGAGGAATATTCATACTAGGGGGTAGGATTTATTTGCATCTAATGATGGTTTGATTCCAATTGTTGGGTTTCGTTATTTCGTTGTACTATATTATCATCTATTGCTGAATGTACTTGACAATAGCCAGAGATTTTAGGCTGATAGAAGCTCTTGTTCAGTGAATATATAAATTTCCTGTCTTCACAAATTTCAGAATTTCCAATTGCATTTGACTTTCAGTGCGTGTCTGTTGCAATGTAGATGTATATTACCTGATTTTCTTGTACTATGTGGCATGAATTGCAGATGTCACAGAACCATTGTTGGTTGAAGTTGATCAGATATATCACCTTGCTTGTCCTGCCTCTCCGATCTTTTATAAATACAATCCTGTAAAGGTGGGCAGTGTATCTTGTTAGCTTATTAACATGAGGTTTTTTGTGTTTCATATGTGTATATCTTTCACCATATCACTCTAGACAACCTTTTGGAGCAACCTAGAAATGATGAGTTTCTCTTGTGCCAATCTAATTGAGATGTCAGTTTCTCATTTTAGTTCAAATTTAATAATCTGCTGGCCATTCTTTCTAACAGACAATAAAGACAAATGTTATCGGCACACTCAACATGCTTGGACTTGCCAAGCGGGTTGGAGCAAGGTGAGGAGGATATTGCTTAGATCTTTGCTTCTTTGTGCAAATTTCAACAACATACCTGTTCATCCTCAATTCATTTCAATGGAACTTACAGGATATTACTTACTTCAACTTCAGAGGTGTACGGTGATCCTCTTGTGCATCCCCAACCCGAGACCTATTGGGGAAATGTTAACCCAATCGGTAAGTCACTCACAAAACTTTTAGATGGATTTTCATCTCATTCACGACCTTAAAATTGAAGTTAATGTTTGGTGCTTGTTCTTTATAAGAAAAAAGATGTTAAATTTTTCAAAGAAAAACTGAACCTTAATCAAAACAAGAAATTATATTTGGTTGTAATGGTACTTCCCTCCCTTTTTTTGCTTAATTAGTTATGAACACACTGCTACTACATATGAACAACCTTCCCTATTCTCTCTCTAAATTTCTCGTGTGGGAGAGGAAGATGCAGGGATTTTCTTTAGATCCTTGCTCGAAACGTTAATATATATATTGTGCTTACTTACAGGTGTTCGGAGCTGCTATGATGAGGGAAAGCGTGTAGCTGAGACCTTGATGTTTGATTATCATCGTCAGCATGGGATAGGTATAAAAAGAAAGCTTCTGAATAAGGGCTTGTTCATCCTTTACTCTTAACTTTCTTGCTAATGAAAAATTTACATGTATCTATGGACAGAAATACGCATTGCTAGAATATTCAACACCTATGGACCTCGAATGAACATTGATGATGGTCGTGTTGTCAGCAACTTCATAGCTCAGGCACTACGGTAAAGCCTCCTTTTTTATATATAAATATCTCATTTCCATTGCTCGGTTGCAATCTCTAGAATAATCTGGTTTTAGACTACCCTTTCATAAACTTAGAAGCTCTGACTAGTATTGATTTTCGAGTTATACATTGTGGCAGTGACGAGCCATTAACAGTTCAGCTTCCTGGAACACAGACTCGCAGTTTCTGCTATGTGTCTGATATGGTATTGTCTGATTTTACGATTAATTGTCACTTCAGATTCATGATTGATATTGTTGCCAATGTTATCTGACTTTTTTTTTTTTGTTTTGAAAAGGTCGATGGCCTTATCCGACTCATGGAAGGCGAGCACACTGGACCAATTAACATTGGAAACCCTGGTGAATTCACTATGGTTGAACTTGCCGAGACAGTGAAAGAGGTAAGTTGCTGCTGGTAGCCTTTTCCATGTTACCATTTTCCCCAAACTGTATATTGTTTCATCGTTAAAAGTTACTGTGTTTTACACTAGAGAGCTTTGCTGTATCTGAAAAGTATAAATAACCATTCTGCAACAACTCAATCAAACCAACCTAATACAAAAATCCATATGGATAGAGCAGGTTTTTGGTGCTGGGGTTCACTATAGCTGCAAGCTGTACATATATAATTAACCCTTTTTACTAGCTTGCACGACCTAGGCCTGCGATTCAACTATGAGCTTAGTGGCATTATAATTATAGTCAACTATTTGGTACTATTCTCAGTATACCGAGCTGATTATGAATAAGCAATATTCATGATCAAATATTTGGCATTGTCTTTGCTGTATTAAAAGGATTGTTTAAGTAATTATGAATAGTTAGGTTCTTTCCTATATATTATGACACGTTTATATTTACTTTTGATATAGAGATGAGGTATTTCTATCTTATATAAAAGATGAATTTAATTTTTTTTTATCAGTTTAGCTCGATAGTACAAATATTTATGATTTATTTTTTGCTTGCTCTGCAGCTTATCAACCCGAATGTGGAAATAAAAATGGTGGAGAATACACCTGATGATCCGCGTCAGAGAAAACCGGACATAACCAATGCAAAAAAACTGCTAGGATGGGAGCCAAAGATCAAGTTGCGGCAAGGTCTTCCACTTATGGAGGAAGATTTCAGGCTCAGACTTGGAGCTGCCAAGAAGATATAAACAGAACCTTTCTTTTTTATTCCCCTTTTCTTATTGATACAAATTTTTTGTGCTTGTGAGAAATTTTGGCTATGGTTCTGGTTTTTTTTTTATCTTCTCTATTATATAAGGAATAATAAAGCATATAACTATTTTGGTTATTGAATGTATTTTTTCTTAATTTCTTCTTTCTTTTTATTTTCTTTTTTATCCAATATCATCATTGGAATCCAGTAGAAATTTATGGGATAAAATCTCGAAGACTAAAACACATAATTAAAATTGACGCATAAAGTTGTATGAATAATTAAAAAAATAATAAAAATTTAAATAATTAATTAATTATTGTTTAAATGAAACGGGTTAGGAGATTTAACCAAAATATAATTATCATTAAACAAGTTGAATCGCTTTTATGCAAATTCATTTATCTTCAATTCTAACCCTATTAATTTTGTATTGTGTAATTTTTTTTTAGGTGGTATCTCAGGCCTTTTCGGCCCAAACTAATCTACCCAGAAAGGCCCAACAATGCGGGTATACCCACACTTACGAAAATATCTCGAACTGTGAAACCCGGAATGAATGAGAGACTCCTAGACTATTAAGTGAGGGGAGGAACTTCAATTTTGTATTGAGTTAAATCCAATATTTACACCTAATATTTTGCTAATAAATAATTAGAAAGAATTGACAAATTTAATCCATAATCTTCTTAAATTAAAAAATTTAGTCCTTTAATATTTATTTAAATACATTAAAGGCTAAACTTGTCAATTTTCTAAAATAATTTACATAGAATTTTTAAATAAGAAAATACCTGGGAGAGAGGGAGGACCTTTTTGTCTTTTTCGATTCAGCCAATCTACAGCCAATTCTACAGCCCTTTTTGGCGCCGACTATTCCCATTTTCCTTTACCGGCAACCGGAAAGAAGCAAATTTCAAACAGCCCCTTCAAAATTTTTAAGCAAATTTTAACCCCCGCGGAAAACCACACATATTTCGGTATTAGCGAAAAAGCACAATCCGCACCACGTCAATAAAATAAACTACGGCCGTCGATGAATTTATATTCAACGCTCCACGTCACAGAGTGACTCGTCACACGGATCACCATTATTTATTCATCTTCGGCCGTCAATTACTATAATCAAACCAACGATCAAGATTCACTCCCCGCCACATTCAAACCTCAATATCATCTATAAATTACCATTTCCCCCCAAACTGGACAGAGCACTCAATTTTCCCGTTCTCACAAGTCTTCATACATCTTCCTCGAATTAGATTTCTTCGAATTCCTTCTCTCTGCGAAGATGTCTGGACGTGGTAAGGGTGGCAAGGGATTGGGTAAAGGTGGAGCCAAGAGGCACAGGAAAGTTCTGAGAGATAATATTCAAGGTATTACGAAGCCTGCTATCCGTAGGCTGGCTAGAAGAGGGGGTGTTAAGAGAATTTCTGGGCTGATCTATGAGGAAACTCGTGGTGTGTTAAAGATTTTCTTGGAAAATGTCATCCGTGATGCTGTCACCTACACTGAGCATGCCCGACGCAAGACAGTAACTGCTATGGATGTTGTTTATGCATTGAAGAGACAAGGCAGGACTCTTTATGGATTTGGGGGTTAAGTGTCTAGGGTTTATTTTATTTGGGATAAAGGCACTGTAGTGCTGAGTATATGAACTTGTTAGTTTGTTTCTATGAACACTGTGATATTTAAAGTAGGCTTTTTGTAATTTATTGTTACATCTTGGATTAATGAATCTATGAATTTCCTTGCATTGAAATTTATTGGTTTTCAGTTATTTAATTATTTAAATTATATTTAGTTTAATAAGCGAAGTTATTCTTTGTTTTTAGTTTAAAAATTTTCAGACATCGATGTCATAATCTTTGAGTTTATCAAATTTGTGATGGTGTATGCTGGGTTGTGGTGTTATTTGTGAGATGTTTTTGTTTGAGGTTTATCAATTTGAAACATTCAATCTCCTTGAGTATAATGCTTGGGTGATCTGGTTGTGATTTATTCTTGGGGATAAATAATTGATAGGATTTTGACTTGAAAAAGTTCATGTTTAAGTTATAAATGATGCTTTATTAAGTTCTTCAATTCAAATTCATAGGTTAGTTAAATAATTGTGGTTTACTTGTTATAACTTATGTATTTCAAAGTAAACTTTAATACTGATGGCAGTGCAGCAAAAATCAGTGTTTGCGTGAGCTGTTGCTTAATACTTGATGCTTATGTAAAAGAATGCCAATAGTGCTGTACATGTTAAATGGAGCAGAGATTTTGGTTTAAATTGAATTCAGTGTAGGAGGCCCAATATATCATTGGTTCTCTGAGATTATATGCAGTTACGCTAATAGGTATTCTTGGTTTTGGAAACCTTTTTGAGGAATTGATTTATTGGCATTGGGAATGCATTTTGTTTAAATTTCTTGGTGTAAAGCTGAATATATTTGCCATAAATTAGACTGCTATACTTGTTGAATCTGATCTGTATTACCATGTACACAGCTTGACAAATAGACGAGGATTCTGGGATCCTATCTATAGCAGCAAGTTCATGTGAATTTTGATAATGGCAGTGCTCTCAGGTCACAAAATGGAAGCTAAGACCATGAAGCACCTTGACTTAATGCTGATAGGTATGCTTGTAAGTTGTATACCCCTTAAGTAATGTTTATGAAATTGACCTTGCAGAAACTGGAAGGTTTCTGAAAGCAAGAATGTGAGTAAAATGGTTGAGAATAGGAATTTGCACCAATACATTTGGTCAGCGTTTCTAGCTCTAGATTTTATTAGTTCTGGATCTAATATCACAAGGAGCCCATGAAAAAGCTAACAGAGTTAGGAAATGCTAGAATCAAGTCCTTCCACAGACTTCTTTCCATCCTTGTTGTCATGGTTTCTGATTACCCTTATCATGATCCCATAATGCTGATTTCTTTTCCCTTATTTTAAGTTTTCTTGCTTAAGAAAAATTTAGAAATAACTTTACACGCGATTTTCACCCACGGTTAGTACACTTGCAGTACAACACAGATAAAATTTATTTTTTAAAGAACCTGATCCTTATGATCCAGATTCCAGGTTGTATTATTTATTACCCGAAAGATAGTAGAATTGACCTTTACCACACATTTGACGGCCACTTGTAAGTTGTAACCACCCTAATCAACTAACCACTGCCGTGATTTTTCATTTTCACCTTTAAAGAAAGAAACCCGACAAATACACTGGGTTTTTTCCATTGAACACCTTTTTGAATTCGAATTTCTGTTCCGGTGGATTTTGGTAGAACCGCGAAATTAGACAGAAAGAGGCGAGCTGAAACCTTAGTGCTCCAACAGGGTTCCCGTTTCTCCGGAATGGGGTCGCCGAACGATGACGCAGTATCGATTCAAAAAGCGAAAAGACCAGGTGAACCTAACTTAATTACAGTTAATTGCCCGGATAAGACTGGTCTCGCCTGCGATATATGCTGGACCGTTCTAGATTTCGGTCTCTATATTCACAAAGGAGGTAAATTCTCCTTTCATCATCGGTAATCTTAGGCATTTTTTTAGCTGTATTTGTTCATCGAGTGATTTTCTTTGTATGGCTTTTGCGGCTTCTCGCTCACACTGATTTTAATTTGAAGTGAATATGCAGCTCAGGTTGAAGTACTTGATGTTTGTTCTGCAGTGTATAATATAATTTTTTTTTTTTTTTTTTTTTTTTTTTTTTTTTATAATGTAGAAGCAATTAACTATCTTTTCTTTGATGTTATTTGGCTTTCTAGAAATTTGCATTACTGGCTTAACTTGTGCATTTTTATTCCATTGTTTCTTCTTTCAGTGGTGGGGAAAGTGGGTTACATAGTCTCAAAACTTTTAGTCATTGGAACCACCCCTAGACCCATTCCAATACTCTTTTGGAATTGATTTACTGTGAACTTTAGATTTGTATGAGTAAGGGAAGCCTTGTAACTTCTACTTGTGTTGAATTTGAGAATTTACTTCTGCTTTTGTTGTGTTCTGTACTGATTTTTGTTTTGTTCTTTATAGATGTCTCTACAGATGGGATATGGTGCTACATAGTTTTATGGGTAATTCATAGCTCAAGCTCACATCATGTAAGATGGGCAAATTTGAAAGAACGCCTTCTATCTGTCTGTCCATCATGCTCTGCTTCATTTTATTTGGATCAGTCATCCACTCACTCCACAACTTCTCCTCTTTATCAATTGACATTTTGTAGCCTTGATCGCAAAGGATTGTTACATGGTAAATGCAAATGTATCGAGAAAAAGTTGTCTGATTATCCTTTCATTGGTTGCTTCTAATACTTTTTTTGCCTCCTTCCCTTAGATGTCACTCAAGTTCTATGTGAGCTGGAACTTACAATCCAAAGAGTAAAAGTGACCACAACACCAGATGGTCGTGTTTTGGACATCTTCTTTATAACAGACAGATTGTAAGTTCATCTGATATATTCCATTCTTGTAATTTTCTATGAGTGAAATTCTAGGTGTATCCTAGGGTGAGATGCGTATTTCTCAGAGGGCTTAGTAGTAGAAATACTAATAATTCTGTTTTTGTATCCTCTAAAATATATGTATATGCTTGGTGAGTAATAATTTTAGCAAAATGGTTGTGTTGATTAAAAAAAATTTTTTTATATATATATATATATATATGCTTCACTGCAATAAGCCAATGCTTCTTATTGCATAATGATTTGATTTTATAAAGAATTCTTTCATGAAAAAGTTATGGGGCTGTAAAATCAGTTTGGAAATTCTTTGTAGAAGTCTCTTATAGCCCGTATTAATTGTTGTGCAATGGATAAAGGCCTTCCATCTGGTTAGACCTCAAAATTTTACTGGAACCTGATGGATTTAATATTTATCTTGTTTCAAAATTACATTTGGATTATCAGGGAACTCTTACACACAAAAGAGAGGCAAAATGAGACACGTGAGAGTCTGCAAGCAGTTTTAGGAGATTCCTGCATTAGTTGTGAACTTCAGCTAGCAGGTCTCCAGCAGGACAATGTCCATATTATGCCTTCCCTTTCTCCAGTTGTTGCAGAAGAATTATTCAGAAGGAAATCAAAGGAGAAGGAAATTTATTTACAGGCTTTAAGTCCAGACATGACAAAATTGAAAAAGGCTTTTGTATCAGTAGATAATTCATTGAGCCCAGCACATACATTGCTTCAGATTACCTGTGTTGATCATAAGGGTTTTCTTTATGACATTTTGCGGACATTGAAGGACTTCAATATACAGGTCAGGTTCTTTTCCCCTCATCAAACTAATGGACTTGTAATTGTTTTGATGAAAATTAAGTCCAACTGTTAGCTTTTTCCTTTATTGACATTTTTTGAGATGTATATAATCTTTGGGCGGCACTTTACATGAAGGTACCTCTGTACTAACTTTGAAAGTTGGGAAATTTTACTGAAGAGTTTTTCTACAAGTGAACTCCTAATAGACAGAAAATCACTCTTACATAGGCTTTTGCATTCCCTTGGTAACCTGAAGCAAGAACAGCTTGTTCTCATTTCTTTTGAAGCCAATACCCAGTGATTCCTTCTATACCTAGAGTTGGATTTTTATTGAATTGCTGGTAGAAGCCAGTTTTACTTGTTTTTATCACTAGATATTCATTAGTTTGGTTTGATCTAATATGACAATTGCTATTGCGATTTTCAAGGACTTATTTTGCAAATCAATAGCTCAAGCATTTATCATTTCTTGTTTCTATCAAATGGTTTATGATCATTTTAATTTTTTTTTTTTTTTTCTTGTCACATATCTATGCTGAACATGGCCTTTGCTTGTCCGGCAGCTTGCTTATAGAAATGATCATTTTCTCATTGTCAGGTCGCTTATGGTCGATCCTTAATTGTCAAAAATGGTCAGCGGGAGTTGGACCTCTTTGTCCGGCAAAAGGATGGAAAAAAGATTTTGGATCCTGAGAAGCAACAAGCTCTTTGCTCTCGTTTGAAGGTAGAAATGATTCATCCATTACGTGTAATCCTAACCAATCGTGGGCCGGACACTGAACTAGTGGTTGCCAATCCAGTTGAACTATCTGGAAAGGGAAGACCACGGGTTTTTTACGATGCTACATTTGCCCTTAAGACGATGGGAATATGCATATTCTTGGTAAGAATGCTACACCATCGAGTTATCTGCATAACCTATTAGTATCTTTGGATTTATGGAATATTTACAACTAAATTGAGAGACATTACATATTCTCTTTTACGATTAGCATGTAAGTAGTGACAGGAATCAATTGCTTGTATACATATGTGTGCATAAGCTAACTTCTAACATTGAAAATACTTGACATTTTAAAGTACCTGTCTTCTAGGCTGAAATTGGAAGGGTTTCAACATCTGATCGTGAATGGGAGGTCTACCGTTTCCTTTTAGATGAGAATTGCTGTCTTGAGCTATC
Source organism: Cynanchum wilfordii (assembly GCA_025388415.1). Lineage (NCBI taxonomy): Eukaryota > Viridiplantae > Streptophyta > Magnoliopsida > Gentianales > Apocynaceae > Cynanchum > Cynanchum wilfordii. The sequence continues at coordinate 337,868 of JAHSUH010000118.1, forward strand.
AAATAAGGTTGTAAGTAATCAGATTGTAGACAAGGTAAGAAGAACATTAATGGGTTGGTGAGCTCTTGCCTCTCTCATTAGTGTGATATATATATATATATATATATATGTGTGTGTGTGTGTGTGTGTGTGTCTGTGTTTGTGTTGGTATACTTAACGATATTGGTGATTCTCAACTCCTTTGTATAGTTTGTTTTTCTTTCATGAATCTTTAGTTAGTTGAGAGTTCCATCCACATTTTAAAAGAGATGTCTGCTCGTGTGTATATATATATATATATATATAAGCAAGACAGACTATTTTCCAGGCATTTATTTTTCTTTTTCCTCCTTTTTTATTCTTAGAATATGTTTTGTTGCTTTCAAAACATTTACTTTCAAACTTGATGCTTTCTATCTAACCCCTTGTACCCTATCTAAAACCCATACAAATAAAATTCCAAAAAACGCACATTTTGCTTGCTTTTCAGCCTATGAACTAGAATGATTGTTACTTATTCAAATAATATTCTCTTTTTTTTTTTTTCTTTTTACGGGTACCGCAGCCGCACTCTTCGAGTGCGCTTGGATAAACCCCCGGGCATAGCGTAGTAGCCTGCAAATCACACTAGCCAGGTAAATTACACTAAGTAAATTTTGTGTAACAGGCTCGATCAAGGAAGGCGTTGGCAGGATTCGAACTTGAGACCTTTAGATACCGGGCAATTCATTGCACCAACTCGGTCACCCCTTGCGGGGCATTCAAATAATATTCTCTATCCTTGCTTTTATGATTATTCCTTTCTTTCAAAGATTGTACAGTGACTTAAAATTGAGAACAGAGTTATATATGGGTAAAGTTAAAAATTTTCAACCTTGAAATAATTAAAATCTCTTTTTTTTTTTTTTTTTTTTAGATTTCAACTAATTTGAGATGTTTTAAATTCAGCTGTGACTCCGACCACATTTAAGGAACCGACATAGCATGTTTGACAAATTAGGTATGTGGACCCCACCAACTTTATCCAAACCATGCATGAACCCACGTGTAGCACATTGCACTCCACGTCACCCTTCCCTCCGTAACACTTTTTATTATATTAACTGTACCAAACAACTACCTGAGGTTCAGGAAACAGGCGTCGACCATTTCCACTTTCAAACCTCTCTCTCTCTCAATAAAAATTTATTTTACTTTGCCAAATTTTTATTTGAAACCATTATTTGATTAAAAAAAGAAAGAAGTAAACGTCGGTTTCTGTCAAAATCCTTCTACAGATTTCCATAATTACATCATCAGCCTCTAGAAACGAAGGAAAAAGCTGTGAGATTTCAAAAGCTGCATTCGCGATTCGCCCTTCCAATTAGGGCTTTTGTGTTCTCCTTTCGATTTTATACTTTTTTGTTTAATCGGATCATAAGTTCCGGTCCGGAATGTCGACGGCGTTTGCGTCTCGAAGCTCTTCTTATCTCACCGCTCTAACTCAAGAAATTGAGAGAAAACTTCAACGTGTATGTGACTTCTAATTTGTTTTGTAGTTATTGTGTAATTTTTATTTTTTCTCGATAGTTTCAAAAACATTAAAGGTAATAAGTTCGGAGTTCTTAGTACGTTGTTTGATCTTGTTTTATTTATTCCATATATATATATATTGTAGGCCTTAGCTTCGCCATCACAGAGGCGGAATTTATTGCAGGAACTGTTTGCGGACATAGCTTTGGAGGTTGATGACCGAGCACGAGGTAAAATTTATTTAAGAATTTAATTTGTTGTTTACTTACAGTCACACCTGAGTGAGGGAAAAGATTTTTACCAGCATTTATTCGTTTAACACGAATATAGTATCTTGTTACTACCAGGCTTACCAGCATTTACTAGAATGGTGCGAATGAGAGCATTTCTTGGCTCTCCTTAGGAGGAAATTGAGTTAGTTTTTAATGTTATTTCCTTAGCACTAATGCTATTACGCCTTACTTTTCTTCCTTTGTCCAAATAAATGGTGAGTTAAAATATTATAATTCATCACAGCTGGTTGTAAATGCCAATATTTGGTTGCTCTTGTTAGTGTGATGATAAATTGGTAGTGTTATTTGCAGTTAGCAATCCGTCTGCAAAAGTAAGTAGACAAGCAGTGGTTGTTTCTTGTGCAAGCCTGTTTAACTATAATGGTGGAGATGATTTTAGCTATTAAGAACACTGAGGATGATAACTTCCAACGCCAGGAAAATGGTCTCTGAACCAATTGCATTACTAGAACACATACAAAACATGGGGTAGTCAAGTGATATGAGATCCTGAGTATAAGTCCAGTATGCCTGTTATAATTAAAGATCATTGTGGAAAAAATAAGAAATTAGTTAAGAATAATGCAAAAGCTCATAATAGTAGAGAAAGGATAGTGAATGAGATTAGGTTTATGAGAGAATGTTAGAAGCTATAGGATTGCTGAGATGTGATTGTCAAGAGATCATGGACTTATAGAAGTGTTCTGTGTTTATGCATATGTGTATATATGTATCTGAACCATCTTTCAGTACTACATATTGGGGTAATGTCACATGCAGGGAGAGGCTGTTTGGAAATAAAATCTTGAATCAAGAAGCTTAGGCAATGAGAAAGACAGTTATGCATGCCAGTCATGTGGTTCTATAAGTTATGTACATTTGAATATTGCTTATCAACTGCCATCTAGTACTGACTCTTCACATGACTCTGATATGTAGTTTCATGTCAAATCTGGATGTCACTGAGCATCAGTTTATTTTCATCCTCTTTTCTTCTTTGTCTACTTATAAACCTTTCTTGCTTTAGATGTAAACGTTTATGCTCATGAAACACATATTTGTTCTTAGATCTTCCTCTTGCCTTTTCATACTGCATTCAGCTTTCTTTTTACATATTTTATTGTCTTTGATGATATATAATATCTGTTATGACATGGACAAGTCATAAGTATTATTTTTCCTTCTCACTAACAAAACCTTTTAGATACATGGTTCTAGAGGGTTGTATCTGGAAAGGATGTAGTCACTGAAAAGAGGAGTCTAAGGAACCTTTTTATCTATGTGTAATGAAATAGTATCAAGCATTACAAAGATTGAAAGCTCCAGTATGGCTGTAGAACTAGTACATATGGTTGATGGACTCCAGTTAATATTTATTTACGGTTTTTTCCCTCATTCAGCAACTCCCACTTCTTGATTGTTTTATTTGAAACCATAATTTCATGATTCTATAAGACGTCTAATTTATTTTATCAACACTTGGACAGAGATCATTCTTAGTGGGGAGGTTGGAGGTTCTCTAGTGGAAGATCAAGGTGAAGGCCCCATATGCTTCTATTATGTGCTAGCTGATCACTTCGTTTCTGTGCCTCAGAATGGGAAAGCAATCCTGGATTTAATTGTTCAAATGTGGAGCCAATTATTCGCATCGAATATTTTTGCGCTGTTGTTTCACAAGTGGGTAGGTACTTCTCTATGCTGTTAAACACTCAGGTTAAATGTTGGTTACAGTTGCTCATCATTTCCCTTTCTGTTTCTTTGCTTATTTGGAGTGCTTTTTTTAAAGCTTTCTTTGGCAGTTGAAGCTCCACTGTTTTTGTTGTAGCTCTGATCTTCTAAATCTAATATGCTTTGTAGTTGTTTGAATTCCAACTTGGCAATCCCGAAGTTCTACTTCGTTACTCATTTGCTCTTGTTGAAGGTGCTTCAAATGTTTTCTGGTATGCATTCAATCCACTATATTTCTGGAGTCTCGGCCATTTGGTACTAAGCAATCATAATTTGTTAAGTCTTTGTGATGAGCTTAAAATATATGATTCTTTTTCTTTCTTCCTTGTTTGAAGTATTTTGAGTAATGGAATTAATAGTGGCTTAAAGGTTCAAATGATGGACAATTCAAACTTTGGGCCTTTGATCCAATTGTAACATTTTGTCATTTTCTTATTTTTCTTTTCTAGCATTACTGGAGAATTTATTAGTATTGCACTTAATTTTTTTTTTTTCGTTTTGAGGGGGGACTTTATTCTGCAGCTCCTTTTACTTTGACAACGTTTGACCTGGTGCTGAAAATGCCTGTATATCAGTGTATGATGTAAAATTCTATTATGTAAAGTAAATAGTGGGATTAATAACTATTTGGAGAGTAATAATACTCTCTTTTATCATTTTTTCTTTTTAATTGTCCAAAAATGAAAAATTCCTTTTTTCTTCTTTCTTGTTAAAAGTTTCCTGACTGTCAATATTTTCTAAATGAATGAAATATAGAAGAGAGAAAACGAGAGGGGGAGAAAAATAGGAGTTTACAATAAACTTTTTTTTTTAATTGATAAAGTATTAGGTATTAAGAAAGATATTTTGTATGAATTAGATTCTCTTTAAGTAGTTTACGGTCTTCATATTACTTTATATGGTGAACCTCCCTTGAATGGACTGTCATAAATAGTTAAGTAGTCCATGGTTTAGTTTCATTCTACATATAGACTATTGCTTATTGAATTCTTAGGTGTATCTGGTTGATTACAGTGCAGAACTGTATTAAAGTCTGTTAGTACAATCTTGTTTGGTCCCCTCCTTAACATTCCTTTTCTCGATTATTTCTCTTTTTGATTGTTCTTGACGTGTGTCCTGCATGAGGACTGGAGATTTCTTTATGACCTTATTCTGCAGTGCAATATGCTTATTTGCAGGATTGACATTCAGTCAAACACCAGACGCTTTTGCAGTCTCTTTCGGGTGAGTTGTCCTTAGTTAATGAAGTGCTCTTGCAGCATGTTTTATTGAGCGCTTAATAGTCTATGTATTCCCTGCATATACTGCAGTATCTCCTGGAGGAAGTTGCACTTTCTTCTGAGCGGTTGAAGAAAATCCCTTCCCAGGTATGTTAATCCTGTCCAAGAAGTCTCTCTTGATCATAGATTATTCTACTTGTTTTCTGAAGTTCAAAGCTAAATGAGATTATGGAGTCAAATACTGGTTTTCCTTGCTTGTTATATTTTATCAGGCCCAACGTGATCTATTTCTCCTCCTGTCAAGATTCTTACTTCTCTACAATTCAGGTGGTTAGTCTTATCTAAAATGCAGTTTACCTTTTTATGGGTTTTTACTTCTTTTTTTGATTATTTTAATCTTTTCCAGCTGACAAGATGGAGACCTTCTTAAAGCAATTTCCAGATTTTCCAAATGCTTTTCTGACTGGTACTCCAGCAGATATTTTTGTCATTGAAGTAGCTGATCAGGTAAAATACATCCTTATAACCAATAGATGTTCTCTTTCTTTGTTTCTTTTTTTTTTTTTTTTTTTTTTTTGGTGGGGAGAAGGTTTTTTGTATTATTCACCTGGTTCCTTCTATTGTATCAGCTTCAAAAATTGAAGGTAGAGCCTGTGCTACTACATTATCTTTCAGAGATAAAAGTTCTCCAAGGTATTCCCTAGTTACAGTACTATTTAAAATGGGAAATTGGCCAATTTAGTACTATTTCTTTCGTATTAAAAAAATTAGGTTCCTCTTTCCTTTATTTTTCCTCTTTCCTTTCGTATTACATTTTAGATCTCATTCTTTTAGCTATTTATACAATTTGATCTTTTCATCCAATTCTATCAAACAATCTGTCAAAAGTCATATGTTGGCTGCACGTGCATCATTATTAAGAGCTCAAATTAAATGAAATTGAAAAAATTTAGAAACAAAAATGACATGTAAGTTCACGTCTCAAAATGCATGAAAACGTGATTCAGTTGATAAAATTTTTAATAGAATTGGATAGAAGGATGAAAAGGTTGGAAAAATAAAAGAAGAAAGAAAAGAAAACTACAGGGATCTAGATGTATAGGATCTTTTAGAGTAGAGACGAAAATAATCAATTATCCATTTAAGATGCATGCAATAACGTAGAGATTCTGAATGTCTTTAGAAGTTACTAAGTGGAATCGTGCTGCAGGTCTGGAACTAAGGATGACTACAGGTACTAGATTAAAAACATGCTTGTATAGCTTCACATCCCCAGGTGGCCCAATGTATCCAACTAGAGCTGTTCGGCATGCAGCATGGGACGCCTTGGACGTGCTTTTCCCAGTGAGTAATTTGCTTTATTTCACTACTGGAAACCAAAAAAATACACCTCTGTTGCCTCATCTACACATGCTGTTCGGCATGTACAGCATGCTGTACATGGCAATGTTGGTTGTTTCTCTTCTTTGTTATTGCCTCTCATGTGCAAATGAATTTCTTGCAAGTAATCAAGACCTTTTTTTTTCTGCAAAATCTTCTATTTATCTGTGAAAATTTTATAATGGTTTAAGAATCATATTTTGAAGGGGACAATATGAGGAAGTTGTCAAAAGTTTCTAAAAGAATTTTCAAGAGAACTGTGTAAAGAAAATTTTGAGTTTGAAAGCTTGAAGAAAACTATTCTCCTCTACTTTGAAGCTTAGACTCTTCTTCAGATAAGATAGGGTTAGTAACATGACATCCATACCCAAAAATGTTCCACAGTTAAATAATTACATTGTGCTCATGTTTTTATTATCAGTATTATTGCATGCCTTAATACTAATTGATGGTATCATTTTGTACTCTCATTCTGTCTGTTTCTTAGTACGTGCATGAGTTTACATTACAAGTAATTTTCATAGTGACTTGGTGACCAACTACAAGGTGGAAAAAGTAAGTATAATATCATGAAATTGTAAATGGTCAGATTGAGGTGTAACTTTATAGTTTCTTGAATGTGATTGTTTTCCTGGCATTATGTAAGGCTGTTCAATACTCCAGTGCACTATATGACAACTTTCCAGGAATCGGATGGGATTTATAAACTTGTACTTATCTATTTCTGCTGTTCCCACTGCAGATTGGAAGATATCCTAGACATGTAATAAGCACCTTTTTCCGGCTGTTGTATCCTTGGTATTGGCCTTCCTCCTGTTGGAATTTTGTTGTTGCGTGTGTAAAAGTAGTATTATGTTCCCTTTTGGAGCTAATATTTTCAAACTGGGAAAAGTTGAAAGGACATGGACAGTAGGGTGAGCATTCCTGATTTTTGTAGTCTTGTAATTTCTAGATTGCTACTCGTTAGCTCGGTTGTCAATGTTTAAACCTCAAATTTATTATGCATTTTAGTAATGTAAGAGTAGAAGGGGGCCATATTCTGATTAGTGATAAAAACAATGGCCTTTTGCTATCTCATAATCCCATGCTGGGCTACATAGTTTAGGCATGAAAAGAAAGGATGGATTGCTCTCATAAATTTTCTTATGGAATGAAACAAATATACTAACCAGATATACTAAAACAATCAGTCATAAACTAATCACAGGAAAAAAAAACCCAAAGCAGTGGTTAGTATATTTAATCCAAAATATTTGAATCCACAAAAGCTCCTCTCCATTCATCAACTATTTGACAGGAAACACGACAGCATAACCCAAGTTGCTAACCAAGGAAGTCAACAGAATATTTAGCGAAGAGACGACTTCAAGTGCCAACAAATAACGTTAGGTTCAAAACTTCTGAACTGCCAAAATCATATTCAAACCAAGATTCCGCAACTCTCATAGCAGAGCCAACAATGGTGACTCCTCCAACATCCTCTAATAGCCCTGGCTCACTAACACACATACGCAGGAAATGTTTAATTGAAATAGGTCAACGTCCAACAATGCCAACCGGACAACCAACCACCAGAATTTCCAAAGGGCACATATTCCCTCAAATCATATAAGCATATTGATCAAAGCATTTGGCTCCCAAAAAAAGAAACCACACCATGAAATAAACACCTAGTGGAAGTATACCTCAACTTTGCATAAATAAGGTGATTTGGTCTCAAAGATATACAAGACTGTTTGTCAGCCGTGCACCATTGCCAAGTCTCTCCAAGATAACAAACATAGTAATCTACAGCCAGATTGCAGATGCCCACCAGCAAGAAGAGCTAAGCACATCAAGACACATACCATGACAGCTGGACCAGCCTTCAACGACACTAGTGCCAACTTCATTTGTGAATTCATAACGGATCAAAAACAATCATTTAAAAGCTCTGAAAGAAAATCAGCTTAAAAAGTTTGAACAACTAGCATCATAAAATGCCCCTTACAAATTTGCCAACTAATTGGAGGACACTTCTTTCAAGTTTCCTGTTCTCCATATCATTTCATTAACATAAATTTTACCACATTAATGACCCTAACAATAATACATGGTCACAACAGATACCAAGGGAAGACTACAATTAATCCCACAAATTAACTACAACATTTCATCATGCATCAGCAGAAAATGTTATACATATATAATCTGAAGAGATAATATACTAAAGAGATAATCAGAAAACTACCTTGAAGCTGCTAACCCATAATCTTATGATGCCAGAAAACTCCTAGAGCTTCAAAACAGAGGGTGTCAGAATGCCTTTTACTCTCCTCCAACCTTTTCCAAGCAATGCCTCATGTTGAGGTGAAAAAAGTGGGAAAAGAGTTCCACCTGATCCTCCGTCTCTTCAAAAGAAGTCTCTTTGGGCAGGTAATGAAACAAGGCACAGAATACATACAATCTCCAGCCCAAATAACATTCTCAAAGGAAAGAAAAGAGCAGGCAAAAGCCAGATGTTTTAATCTCCCTACAAATAATTTTCATCTCACTCTAGAAAGAAGATAGTAGTACAGAGTAAATTGCATAACACAGCGATGACTAAAAGATAAATAGATTCCTTCAATTTGTTTCCATTGCTTCTTTGTGATATTTCTCTAAGTCAGCATCAAGGTCTTCTGCAGATATCTTCTCACGACGGCCTCTTCCACTTCCACTTCCACTTCCATTTCCACGGCCACGGCTTCCTCTTCCAAATCCACGACCACGTCCAAAACCACCACCTCCAAAACCACCACCTCGTAGCCTTCCAAAAGAAGGACCTCTAGCTGGTCCACTGGTAATACAAAGAAAAAATTAATTACTAACATTTTCCAATAGATCAAATGTCGTTATGTGAAACAAAGCCAGACAAACAAAAAAATAAATAAAGCAAGGCTTATGGTACAAGAATCGACAAATGATATACTTTTCTTTGAGGGGAAAAAAAACGCACACACCAAAAGATATAACGCAATCCATATAATAGTGAAAAGAAAAGCAATCATTATTTCTAAGATGCTAACTTAATTGTTCAGATACCCAGATTAATTGAAAATCTCGTAATACAATGGCCAAAATTACAATAAAGGCCTCTGAACGAGAAATAAAAGGCAAATGTAATTACCTTCTAGGAGGAGCAACATTAGAATCTCCAAAAGCACCATTTGTTAAAATAGGTCCGGCAGTAGCTGTTGCAAGGTTTGTGCCTATGATGTCTATTTTTATCGGCTTCCCATCAAGCTGAACATTATTGTACCTCTTGACAGCTGCTAATGCATCTTGTCGTCGAGAGAAGACAACTTCAGCCGTTCCCTACGCAAAGAGTTTGTCCTAAACCACCGCAGCACAAGAAAAATTCTGCATGAAACACATTATGCCAATCTGGAAATATACCTTTGATCTCCCACTTCTGTCATAGTGTATTGTAGATCGCTTCAAGTCCCCTACCTCTGAAAACAGTTCCTGGATGAAACAAACCAGCTTTCCATAAGTGACAGGTGTACAAAGTATCACCAAATAATCAAGGTAAAACTTAAAAAACTGAAAGTAATAAATGAATTTATTGGGACATTCAAACGTGACAGCTCATTAACTGTAAAGAAATATATACCATTTATCAAACCCAATAATTCTTGAAGGTCTTAACACATCATCAAGTAACTGTAACAATCATCAGTAGGTTTTTTTCTACCCATAGATGTGAAATGGATTCAGATACTTCAGGCAAAAACACAATGATTTTTTTTTTTAATTAGGAGCCTTATTTAACAAAAAATTTCTTAAATAAACTATGTTGACTATATTTTAAAAATACATATATAGTATTGTTTTATGGTATTTTATATATCATAAACGGCACTATCATCTCACTCGCATCTTCGCGTTAGTCCTTTGTTACTGTAAACTAAGAATAAGATAAAATCAATGACTCTCTCAGCAGATGAAGACCACTCCTGAAATTTATAAACAACTTACTATATTCTCGTCGCAAGCTGAATGAGAGATTATAAACAAGGAGTAGCACAAGAAGAAAGGAAAAACTAATATCTGCATTTAAAAATAAATTAAAAGTAGAAAAATAGAAAGATCACCTTAATATCCTCATTAGATACGCCGTAGTCTAGATTTGATATGTATAACTTGGTTCCAGTCTCAATTGAAGATGCCCGGCCTCCCCCAACCTGAGTTGAAAAGGCCATTGCCTGATCCGATGCAAACATATCGTGCTTCCAAGCAGAATCCGGTGCCTAAACCATACATAATTTCGCCCAACGGAAGTAACTTCAGCGAAGCTTCGCGTTTATAGAAAAAAAATACGCTCTGCTGGAGAATTCAACAAGAGCTAAAGAAAAACTAGATCTGACCTTGGCGGCGGCATAAGGAGCAGCACGATTAGCCGCACGATTGGGGAAGCGACGGGAAGGACCGGCGCCAGAACCACGACCTCTACCGCGGGAACCTCCACCGCCAGGCTTTTTATTCTGCTTGATGAGATCGTCAAGAGTCATATCCAAAGCAACCCCAGACATCTTTAGATTCTTTCGATTTGAAAAAAAAAAAAAAAAACCCAAAAGAGAGAGAAAACGAGAAGAAGGGTAAAGAGTAAGAGAGAGAGAGAGAGGGACTCGATACGAATCTACGCTAGAAGAAAGAAGATCCTAACCTGGGGCTTTCAACTTGCGTTCCTATATTTATAGGTCCGTGATAAATATAATGGTTAATTATAAAAGAGTCCCTATATTTTAAGATTTTATCAATTGAGTGTAACTTTATTTTATTATTACCCAATTCTTCATGTTGCATTTGGATAGATTTTTTTAAAAAAAAATTAAAAAATAAATAAGAATTATTATTTTTTCATTGAATTCAATCTACAAAATTGTGAGTTTAATTTCCTATATAAATTTCTTTTTTTATTATAATTATTTATTTTTTATTTAAAATTATAATTATATTTTAATGTAAACCTTAATTTTTAAAATATATGTGTGTGTTTTTAATAAAATAATGTTGAATTGACCTAATTTTAATGTGGTTTATTTTATTTTTTTATTACAATTCGCTAATCTCAATTCAAATTTGATTGAAATTGTAATTCTATTTAATCTAAATTTGAATTCTAAAGAATTCGGATTGGAATTGTTGTAATATTCACAAGAATTGTAACTCTAATTAATGCAAAATTCGATTGAAATTCGAATTGCATACTCAATCCTCAGGGCTTAAAAAATTCTTTATGAATTATTAACAAATAATTAATATTAAAGTAGAAAGTGAAACACTTATTTTTTTTTTATACATTCATTTAACATTTGACTATATTTAAAAAATAATTTACCAGAACTTCAATAATAAAGATAGAAAATAAAAATTTTATGAAATTTCCTTGAAAAAAAATTAAAATTATCATGTAAACTAAAGCAACAGGAGTCACTTCTGCTCATCAAAAAAAAAAAAAAAACAAAAAAATAGGAGTCACTTCTTCCTGGACCAATCACCACTTTTCCCACCAGATTTATTCTGTAGCCTGATATTTGTAATACTAATATCCTTTGAAGCAGCCTTACACATATCATATACTGTTAAGCCAGCAATGGAAACTGCTGTCATAGCTTCCATCTCCACTCCAGTTTTACCAGTTGAAGCAGTTTCTCCTTCAATGTCAACACTGAAATCAAGAGGGTTCAAGGTTAAGTCTACACGAACTCGAGTCAAATTTATGTTGTGACACAGAGGGATCAGATTGCTTGTTTGCTTAGCACCACATATTCCTGCTAGTTTTGCGACACCAAGAACATCTCCTTTACCCATTTGATCCGCGGAAACCAGCTGAAAAACATCTCTTCCCAGAATGACTTTGCAACTGGCAGTCGCAACTCTCTTGGTAATGTCTTTATGGGAGATATCAACCATTTGTGCTTCACCTTTGTTACCTATATGTGTCAAGCCAGGAGATGAACTGTTCTCTGCATTATTGGTGGGTACAAACTGGGAATCTTGGATTTCATGGTTCATGTCATGGGTTTCAGAAGAACCAGCAAGGCCAGAAGATGCAGGAGGTTGGCCAAAGACAGATTCCATTTCCTGAAACCAAGAAGAAATACAGGCATAGTAAGATTTCTCAAACATAACAAGAGAAATTTTGCATGTTCTACAATGGTCTGCTTTCTGAAAGAGGCAATGAAATATGTTTTCTTCATATTATAGTTGAGTCACAGGACAATACCTTATTAAGCTCTCCAATGGCTTTACTGAGATCATGCCCAACGCTACTGCTAAAGAGCCTCCTAGATCGGGGCAACAGAGATGCAGATCGAACAAGAAACATCACTTCAAGAACAAAAATCAATATTCTAATTGCTAAGATGAGAAATCAGATGGCACGAAATTGAACCAACTCCTTCATATACAATACTGCAAATATTACAAAAAAACATGATAAGAACAAGGGGGGAAAAGAAAAGAAAACAAAACACTTAGGTAATTGACATCAAGCAAATGTGAACTGTTCTACATTCAAAACCAACAAGAAAACCAAAAGGACACAGATCAGATATATATATATAGGCCTTATTCTCATTTACTCTAGCCTTTCTGTCTTTTTAAGGTTAGAAAAGGTTTTAGTTGTTCTCCTTTTTCCTTTTTTTTCCCACTTCTATTTATAGGTTGAAATAAAAGTTATGTTGGAGAAACTACCCTGTGAATCTTTTCCAATACAAGATTTTTCCATGCATTTTTGGAAATAACAGTGTTATTCTTCAAACACAGTTTTCCAAAGCATTTCTTTCAACCACAGAAAAAGGAACCAACAAACAAGAACAATCCCATAACATAACTCGAAATCAGAAACTCTTGTGGCCAAACTTAAGCAACTTTGGTGGTAAAACCCCTGAAAAGGATTGCATCAGATTGGATAAGTGAGAAGCCATAAGAATTCAGTCCAGACACTTTGGTTGAACCTTTGGGGCAATTTGATTTCTGAACCACTTTACTTATTCTTGCCCAAATACTATTGGATTATTAGGAAATACACATGAAATGGTGAGCAAAGCTGTTAACAGTTAGATATCACATCATTGTGTTTTAGAGAAAAAAAGAAAAAGTGTGAATCAGTAATGTTGTCTAGACCCAACCCTTAGAAAGAAAAAGATGATAATAACACTAACAGACGGGAACATAACACTGATGAAAACAGACATTTAAGCATGGGTTTTGCCTTCCAACAGAAGAAAAAGTCCAGAATAACACCAATCAAACAAGAAATATCAGAATTAAGTGAACAAATTAAGTTTATTCCACTGTTAGGCAGGCATAAAACCATAGCAATAAAATGTTTTAAAATCATGAATTAAAACAATGAGCATAGTTAAATTGACAGTAAAATAATGGCTGAGGCGTTCTTATCATCATGTCTTTAGGATCTCCTATCCCTAACTTACCTTATATTACAGAGATTTGAATGAACTGTTTTCCGTAACCTGAACTAAACTGAAAAGAAACTATTTATATAAGTAGACTTTAAAATAGGTCAAGTAATCTCATGTCATTAGCTTCGGAAAATCAAATGCCGACTTACTTGTTTTTCCGTTCAAGCCAGAAAGATGAACTGAACCTGCGTTCGTGGGCAGAGTTCGCCGGCGTTGGTGACCTGAGCGGCGTAAACATAGGATTGAGAAGCTTTTTTTTCCTTTTAAACTTAACTGAGAATTGTTTCTGTTAATTGCAAAGAACCCCCTATAAAACTTAAATGCCTTATTTAGGCCCTTAAGGTTTTAAATGTGTATTCTTCTTTTACCTTTTATATTTCTTCTATTTTCTTATTCCATAATGATCATCTGTTTACCTTTCATTCTGCATTATTTTCTTTAATCTCTTCTTCTTTATTTTTTTTTTTTTTAATATCCGGATCTCTCAAACACTTATCAAATAATTCAAGAATCGCAATGCGAATAGTAGCCGAACATGAAATAATTAGGGCAAATGATGTTTTCGTTCATTATAAAAAAAGCAGCAGTCATACTTACATAACAAACCCAATCTAAGAAAACCCCAAAAAAAACACAAAACCTAACCCTAAATTCCCAATTCTAAAATTCACCCAACAAAATATAACATTGTCCAGTATCCAAACTAAGAACTAGTAAACTTCGTCACAGCCTTTGTCCCTTCTGAGACGGCATGCTTAGCAAGTTCACCAGGTAAAACAAGCCTAACAGCAGTTTGAATCTCCCTTGACGTAATAGTAGGCTTCTTATTATACCTAGCAAGTCTAGATGCTTCCTGAGCCAATTTCTCAAAAATGTCATTAATGAAACTGTTCATAATTCCCATGGCCTTACTTGAGATCCCGATATCAGGATGCACCTGTTTCAAGACCTTAAAGATATAGATCTTGTACGTCTCAGTGCTCTTCTTCACCCGCTTCTTTTTCTTATCGGCAGATGCACCGCCTTCCTTGGGGAGTTTCTTCCCAGCCTTTGGCTTCTTCTCGGCCGGACCCTTCTCGGCAACAGAAGACTTCTTCTCTTCCGGCTTGTCTCCAGCGGGCCTCTTCTCGGCAGGCTTCTTCTCTTGCTTGGGAGCCATTGATAAAATCTACAGAAAACTATAAACAAACACGGAGAAAATCAAACAGATGACAAATGGAAAGAGCGAGAGCAGACGATTCTGGCGAGATGAGTAGGTTGATTGGATGCTTTGGTATTTATAGACGGGCGTATTGGGATTTAATTGGAGTATAAACAGAGACAAGGATCGATGACGTGGATAATCCAGAATCATTGGATTTGAACTTGAGGAAACTGTGATATCGACGGACAAAAGAAACTGCGCGGGAGGAAGGTTAAGGCACGCGGCAATATTTTATTCGTTCTTTCCCTTCAGCAAGGATCGATGACTTGGACATTTAAACTTGGAAATCCAAAGTTTGCGCGGGAAATACCAATAACATATTTATTAAACTTAAGTAAGATGAATTTTTTCTCCAAAACAAAAGTAAGAATTTTTTTTTTTTAAGGCCAAAAGCAAGATGAATTTAACATTTTTTTTAATTTATTTTACAAATACATATTTTAATTTTCATAATTTTACTTTTTTTTCTTTAATTATAAATAAATTAATTTTTTTTTTAAGTAATAAATTAATTAATTAATCAAGTAAAACCTCCCAACCGCCCCTTCGGGGTTTGACACTCAAGTTCCCCTCCCCATGTATAAAAAAAAAAAAAAAAAAAAAAAAAAAAGTAAAACCTCAAATACAAATCATATAAATCATGTTGATAAATACTATATAAATTAAATGTTTACCGTAACAATAAATTCGAAATACTTTTTATTTTTATCACATATGTTAAATTATATCGTTGAAAAAATTATGTATAATTGACGTTTGAAAAATGTGTTTTCGACCTATTTATCTATTTATTCATATAACTCACATGATAAACATGTTATTATTATAAATTTATACTATTTTTTGGCTAATGATTTGTTAATATTAGCAACATGAATTTATAAGGTGATACGAATAATACTAATTACCATTTATCAAAAAAAAAAAAAGAATAATACTAATTACTTTGCTAATATATGTGAGTTTACATAATGACAAAAAATTCAAAAAATTTTAGAAATATAAAGATAAAATTTGTTATCATAAAGATAATATTAAATATATTATCGAAAGAAATATGTTTGATGATAAAGACTTTTAAAAGAGTAATAAATTGTAATCTAACCAATAATAATAATAATTCATGAATTCGTGTTTGCTAATAATTAAGTGTATAAATTAACTCATTTAAAAATCAAGTTTGTATTTGAATTAATATATTTCAATATATTAAATTGAAATTGAATTCGACAATAAAAGAATTTTAATATATATATATTGAAAAATGCATGTTTTATTAATACTAAAATGTCTCTCTACTAACCCAATAGTTTTGGGGAATTGGTGCATGGACTCCTAATGTTTCCTTCAGGGCGGATATATATAATATATATATATTGAAACTCAAGTATAACCAAAGAGATATTTGTAGAATTTTTTATAAACCGAGCTCTTAATAAGAGTTATGTAGCCAACTTAGATTTTAAGTTTGTTTATGATACGAGTTTGTGATTCAACTATAGGTTTAACAGTCATATAGATAGTTATTTGGAACTATTTTCATTGTACTCAAAGAGATATTCATTCATACATGCTTAAAACATGTCGTAGAATATAACATTACCTCTTTTTAAGGATCATTATTTTCGTTAGAGTCCAACTATACAACATAGCTATAAACTTGAAGATCAAGATAATAAGTATAAGTTCAAGATCAATCGATGGACATTTGAAACTTTAGAGGCGGCTCTCGCCTATACAAGTGTAGTACTTAACTCTTATAGTTTGAGTTGACAGTTTGTTTCGATATTAATTGTCACGATCTAAAGTCACAACGCAATTGAGTTTAATGCATTAACATTCAATTACTTGATACTGTCTTAACTATATATATATATATATATATCAAATTGACTATGAGTATTTAGGTAGACATATTCTTGAATAACATTATACATCTTTGCATACTTATGATATAATGAGTATAACTATTATATTGTTTTGTCACTTATAATATATGTCATTAGAGAAATACGAAATAGGATAATTTACAATCACAAATTTAAATAATTTTGTTAATATAATATAAATTAATGTATATATCATGTCATATTTCCTTTAGATCCATTTTTACATAATAATCTTTTAAGCCATGGAAAGCTTTCTTTTCATAGTGTATTTTTGTTACTTAAAATTGAGATTTTATCAAATTTCAGGGACTAAATGATAATTAACACAAGTTGATGTCAGCATAAGGAAATTCCATAATTCAGCTTACTTAGGGGACCAGTAAAAAACAAATATCCTTCCACACTGTCGGCAATCAGTCTCCGCCGCTGAAGCTGCAGAAATGAAATCGCTACACGGCTTGCACCACCACTGCCGCCGGCGGCGGCCATGGTCAATAACCCTAATTCCATCTCTCAGAGATGTGTCCACTTCTCATGGTATCCCTCAGAATACCACCACCTATGATGATGACGAAAACTTCATATCCATTGTAAACGACATCGTTCGGGGCAAGCAGAGCTGGAGAATTGCGTTTGGTGATCCTTGGATTTCATCTCGTCTCAAGTCTTACCACGTTGAGAATGTACTCATCTCAAATATTCAGAACTCAAGGTTAGCCCTTAGATTCTTCAATTTCTTGGGCCTTCACAAGAACTTTCAGCATTCCACTGCGTCTTTCTGTATCCTAATCCATTCCCTAGTTAATTCTAGTCTATACTGGCCTGCATCTTCACTTTTACAAACCCTTCTGCAGAGAAATTTAGATCCGTGGTTTGTTTTTGAGAATTTATACGGTTTCTACAGAAGTCTTAGTTTTCGTTCTTGTTATGGTTTTGATTTGTTGATTCAAAGCTATGTTCAGAATAAGAGAATTTTAGATTCTGTACTCATTGTGAAGTTTATGAGAGATTACAAATTAGTTCCTGAGGTTAGGACTTTGAATGCAGTATTAAATGGATTAATTCGAATAGGACAATTCCAGATGGTACTTGAGTTGTTTATTGACATAGTTTTAGCTTTTGGTCTGCGGCCTGATGTTTATATGTGTACGGCTATGGTTAGGAGTTTATGTGAGTTGAATGATTTTGATAGAGCTAATTCAGTAGTGTTTTGGGCTGAAAAAAACTTGGATGAGCTGAATGTTGTTATGTATAATGTGTTGATTCATAGACTCTCTAAGAGTGGAAATTTTTTTGAGGCAATCGAGATAAAGAATAGGTTAGGTTTAAAGGGATTGAAGGCAGATGTTATTACTTATTGTACACTGGTTTTGGGTCTGTGTAAAGTAAAGAATTTTGGTACTGCTAAAGAGTTAGTGGTTGAGATGGTGGACTTAGGCATTGCTCCAAGTGAAGAAGCTCTGTCAACTGTTGTTGATGGACTGAGAAGGAATGGTGAAATTCTTGGTGCTTATAATTTGGTTAGTGAAGTGGGAAGAGTTGGTGTCATGCCTAATTTCTTCGTCTACAATGGTTTAATTAGTTCTTTGTGTAAACAAGGGAAGTTGGAGGAAGCTGAATCACTTT
Source organism: Cynanchum wilfordii (assembly GCA_025388415.1). NCBI lineage: Eukaryota > Viridiplantae > Streptophyta > Magnoliopsida > Gentianales > Apocynaceae > Cynanchum > Cynanchum wilfordii. The sequence continues at coordinate 356,129 of JAHSUH010000118.1, forward strand.
TTATAAGAATGGAGGAAAAAGGGTTGCTTCCAAACAAGATTACGTATTCTGTTATCATCGATTCACTTAGCAAATGCGGAAAAATGGATGCAGCATCTAATATCCTGGCTAAAATGGTTGTTTCTGGTATTGAAGTGTCTGTAATTCCATATAATTCTTTGATGAATGGTTTTTGCAAGCTTGGAAGATTGAAAGAAGCAGAGTCATTGTTTGATGAAATGATTAATAAAGGAATCACTCCTACTGTTGTGACATACACATCATTAATGGATGGATACTGCAAGGAAGGAGAAGTTCATAAAGCATTAAGGCTTTATCATGAAATGACAGGGAAAGGAATTTCACCTAATACTTATACCTTCACTGTACTTATTTCAGGTTTTTCTCGTGCAAATATGATGGGTGAAGCAAATAAATTCTTCGACTTAATGGTGGAAATGAGTGTCTATCCAAATGAAGTAACTTATAATGTCCTAATTGAAGGGCATTGTAAGGATGGTAATATAACAAGAGCATTTCAGTTGTTTGACGAGATGGTTGAAAAGGGTCTTTTACCTGATACATATACATATAGAGCTCTGATAACTGGCCTCTGTGTTGCAGGTAGAGTTTCAGAAGCCAGAGAATTAACCGATAACCTTCATAAACAGCATTGCAAGTTAAACGAGATGTGTGTTTCTGCACTTCTCCATGGTTACTGCAAAAAAGGAATGTTAAATGATGTGCTAAAAGCTTGTCTAGATATGGTAGAAAGAGGAATTGACATGGACCTTGTGTGTTATGCTGTGCTTATCTCTGGCATCCTAAAAGATCACGATAGTAATCGATTTTTAGGTGTTCTCAAGAAGATGCATAGTGAGGGGCTAAAGCCTGATAGTGTAATTTTCACTAGCATAATTGATGCATATGGAAAAGCTGGAGATTTTAACAAGGCATTTGGATATTGGGATATCATGGTTGAGGAGAAATGCTTGCCAAATGTTGTTACTTACACTGCCATGATAAATGGTTTATGTAAAGCAGGATTCATTGATAAAGCTGAGATGCTTTGCAAAGAAATGCTATGCATTGGTCTAATTCCTAATCAGATTACATATGGCTGTTTCCTTGATCAGCTTACCCGCGATGGACATATACAGAAAGCTATAGAACTGCACAAATCACTTATAAAAGGATCTCTTGCAAACACTGTCACATACAATATCTTAATTCGAGGATTTTGCAAGTTTGGACAGATACAAGAAGCTCTAGGGGCATTAGATGAGATGACAGATAACGGCGTTTCCCCTGATTGTATAAGCTATTCGACGATAATGTATGAATATTGTAGGAAGGGGGATTTGGAAGGAGCCTTAAGGATATGGGAAACCATGCTGCACAGAGGTGTGAAACCAGATACTGTGGTTTATAATGTTTTGGTATATGGGTGTTGTAATGTTGGTAAAATGGACAAAGCTTTGGAATTGTGTGAAGACATGATAAGTAGAGGTCTAAAGCCAATTCCTGCAAGGAATTTGATTGGGAAGTTCAGCCATTCTAGTGCTAGTTTGCCATCTAAGGATCAGCCATAGCAGTGGGTTTTTTTCTTGTCAACATGTTGTCCCAAGTTTTTAGATTGCCAAAATTTCTCCTCACATCATTTCTTGAGAAATCCTACGGTTCAAGATCGAAGTTTTTAAGAGGATCGTGGACCGGGATTCTGAGTTCTTCTCCAGTCATAATGGAGAGTCTCTGCCTCATAAATGACTTCTTACTGTACATTCTTCTGTGTAGTGTAAAATTGAGGGCTGATGTATAATTTACCATTTATTGGATAAGAATCCCTTGACATAACCTGTTTCGATGAGCTTAACAATGTTGCATTCCTTTTTTCCCTTCACCCTGTGCGGTGCAACTCTGTTTTGCTTGGCGGAGGAACTTGTTTTGTACTTTTTAAAGATTTTTGCCACATAATTCATTTTTTTGCATACTAGGTCCCAAACCCACCCCCTCCCCTCACATGCATAAATTATAAAGCTAACAATTTGACCAATTGTCTAATTACCAGGTACTAGTGGGCTAAAAACTATCATTACCTCCACAAACAGAATGTACCACCCCTAAACTATACCATCATTCTGTTTGAAGGAGGACAAATGCCAAATTTGCATTTTTTGGGACTAGTAATATAAGGACCTGTATGTATCCTTTGGGTAACAATAATACAAGAAATAATGGATCAATGTCAGGGATACACAGAGTACTTGCAAACAGGAATACATTCAAAGCATTAAAAACAACCACATAATTGTTATCCAGCTCCAATGAACCCATATCATAATCTCACACGCAACAAATCTTGAAATCAAAGCACAATAATGTAAAAGCATTCTAAGACAATAACAAGTATGTAAGGTAAAACTTCAATAACAGCCAATATCATCTCTCAGATACACCTCCCACAACTATTAACAGTTCTCTAGAGCAAGGCAAAGAACACAACCAAGCTTTACTAGAGATTTTGCTTTTTTAGTTTACTTAATTGGCACGGCTCTTGAAAACATCAAGACCCATTTCAGTAGGATCAGTTGCTTGCAGCTCTACTTGAATACCGTCCAATTCCCTCTTGAACCTGTCCTTGGAGCTTGCATAGATCATTTTGCTCCTCACCTTTGATGGATCAGGAGACCTTGGAACGAGAAGAAAAAAGCAGATAAAAAAAGCAGTTGATCAGAGATCAGAACACAAATAGAAGCACAAAATAAATACATGAGTTTCTCAGAGAATCAACATCTAATGTTACCATGCAATGAAGAAAATCCTGCTTTTCTGGCAGTTCTCTTCTGTCACGAAGTCAAAATCATATACAGCATATCGACACTCATCAGCTGGAAGGCTTGAAGCAAAGTCCTCGTAACTGTCAGTAGGCTCACCAACCTTCTCGACAACTACTTGCTTCTGTATCTCCTCAATCTTAAATACAATAAATCGATATGTCCTTTTTGCCTTCAACTCCAAAAACTTTAATTTGCAATCATCATGAACGGCCATCCCTGATGCTGCATTTGCCTAATATATAAAACTCCAATTAACCAAGCAGAAAAATACAGGTAAATGGTTCACATCTCTCATCAGTTATATTAGAAAAGTAGACTCTCACACTATCCAGATTTCACCTATTATGAAACCCACTCTAATTTCCTTCCCCCCCTTCCCCCTTCCAAGCCATACAAAAAGAGAAAAAATAGAAAAATTTAAAAGAAGGAAAGTGGAAGTTCAAGAGAAGATGCTTCAACATAACAAATAGAAAACCCAACTAAGGGTCACCATATTTTAACAGATTAAAGCGCAAATCAAATAATTAAAATAAGAGCAGAAGTTCCAATAACCCCAATGAGCAAAATAAAGCACTAATGCAATTCTGATAAAGAGGGAAACAACCTAAATAACACTAAATCCTTAACTCAAAACTAAGGACTATGTGTTAATAGGTGAAAAATTAAATAATGGTATGAAAATGGCAAACAAACCATTCAACTGGTTCATTAGTTTCCACAAATAGCGGAAAAGTCAGTCCATTAGAACTCCAAATGCATCTAGTCAATAATTTTTTTTTTTTTTTTTTAGAAAAAAAAATACAATTACATTAAGAAAAACAAAAAATATAACTTATAACTATAAAACCGTGAACCGTCACAAACTCAAAAAGCAAAAAAAGAAAAAAAAAAGGACCAGCATAAACAAAAAATGATAAACAAATAAAATTCCAAAATTGCTAGACAATAAAAAAACCAGCTTAAAAATAACGCGAACCAGAGATCAGCATCCTAAGATTTCCCTAGCAAAATAGAACACTGATAGATCAAAGGTCAAAAAGTAAATCAGATCCACGAGCGAAATCAAATACAAGGAGAAAAACAAACTACGCCAAATCAAAATCTGCATCATCAATCACCCTTGGGTTTCCACCTCATAAAATTACAACATCATAGATCAAGGACCGCTTTAATAAAAATAAATTTTTTTTAAAAAAAAAAAAATCAATGCGCGAAAATTCCACAATTAACACCGAACTCTAAAATAAAATAAATTAAAAATAGAAAAAAAAAAAAAATCTCTCACCATGGTGAAGCGCTGTGATCGGAGAAGATCGAGGAAAGGGAGAAAATTTAGGGCAGAGTTGATTTAATTTTTCTGTGGTGAATAATAAATTTATCTAAAGAGAAAAAACAACGGGTTTCTGAGGATTGTATTTGTCTCCCTTTTTTTCTCTCCTTATTCCTTCTTTTCTTAGAAATATTTGATAGAAATAAAATAAAATAAAAAGAAAGAGAGGAATAAAACGAGGCCTCGGCAAATGCAATCAATCGGTGGCTGTTCTGTTACTCCTAAATATCATCATGGCGGTCATACATCACTGCTACAGAAATGGAAAAAAAAGAAAAGAAAAGAAAAAAAAGGTCGGGCCAATGATATCTGAACGCGTGTCTTCTAGTTGAATTGACTTGTCTACCCTTTTGGATTCCCTACACGCTCCACACACGGGTCCTATTTATTTATTTGTCTAATTTGGCTTTCTATTTGTATTTTTCTTTTTTGCAAATAACCCCATATATTTTAAACGAATCTCAAATATAGACAATATTTTTTGAGATAAATTTATATCTAGACTAATTCATATTTAATTTTTTTTTTCGTGAAAGATAAATTTTAAACAATTTCACCATAAAATTTCTTTGTTAACTTACTTGTGTGGTATATACCGTCATGCTTAATGGTAATTAATTGTAATTAAATATAAACTCTCCTCAAAATAGAATTCAAGTATAATTAGAATTATAAATAGAATTCTATAAAAAAGACCATCGATCTCATAATTGAGACACATTTTTTATATATACATAAAAGGAGGTACGTGAACATGATCAAGACCAATTAGACTACATCATTGTGCATTGATAATGTTCACTTTCTATTAGTAATAAATCTCGAGTCATGCTTTAGTATAATAGTTAAAATTTTATATTAACATTTACTATACGTCATTTTCGTATCGTGTCAAATTAAAAGTTTTAGAATGTTGTTCTTTTATCTATTTATACAATTTGATCATATTGTCAAATTTTATTAAAAACCACTACTTATGTTGTGTGAAATATTATTTAAGTGACTAAATATTATAACTTGTTCAATAGAGGGAATTTAATTAATGTTAATTAGTTAAAACTCCTTTTTATTTATTTATTTTATTTTGGGTCTCCTTCCAAACTTTACCAAAAATGATTCCAAAGTCTCAACTTCCATTTTTCAAAAGCAAGACGCTTTCAAACATTCGGCGTGGAATGGTTACCGCTTTTTTTTTAATCAAACTCATCATTTGCAAACGCAATCGTTTGCCCATTTCTTCTCCGACTACTAATAAATCTAACAAAATAATAAATTAATAAATATATATATATATATATATATATATATATACTACTTACACTAATATGTAATGATCTTTTTACATAATTTGTTATATTGTGGTCAAATCATGGTCAAAAAAATTAGATGATCTCAAAAGTTATCACCCTTCCGACTAATATAGATTTATCACGAATTGCACTTTTACTCTTACTCAGAAGAAAATCTTATCCTAACTCTTACATAATTTTCATAGCAAATATTAAATCATCGAGTTTGTGTAATAATCAAATTTGCAATATGTTTATTTCACCCACAAATAGATTTATCAACAAAAATTGGTGAGCGTTGTGGACTAATTGTCTTAATCTATTTCTGTTGGGTTGAGATGTATTTGGGCTTAGTATATGTCATGTGGGCTGACCCTACTATGTATCACTTGTCACTAGATAAAATTTTATGCTCGCAAATAAAAATAACAAAATTGATATTTGGTTTTTTTTTTTTTTTGTTAGGCACGGGATGTCATAGATATGTGTTAAACTATGAGAGAATGTATTTAATCCAAATTTACATCTAGACTAATCTCCATTCGAGCCGGGTTGGTCTCTTGTGAGAGGAAGCTCTGACCCCAAATTTTAAAGAGCTGCATACATGAGTGAGATTTGAACTCCCAACCTCACTTAAACTATGAGAGCTCATTACCATCACACTTACGCCTTAGGGTTAAATTGATATTTGTTTTAATTGAAATTACTAAAATATTATTTCGTTTTTCTCTATTCTATAACATATAGTATTAATTGTAAAACCTCAAGGCGTAGGTGAGCTGATAAGAAACTCTTCTAGTTTAAGTGATATTGGGGGTTCAAACACTACTCACGTACGCAACTGTTTAAAATTTGGGACTAGAGCTTACTCCTGCAAGGAATCAACCCGGCTCGAACATGGATTAGTCTAGATGTAGATTTTAGCTTAAATATGCTCTCTCATAATTTGGGACCCATTTAAAACACCCCACCCGTGCCTAAGAAAAAAATAAAAAGTATTAATTGTAAACCATTAAATATTAAGAGGAAAAGATTAATAAATGTACTTTTTAATCTCAAAATACATGATAAATAAAGAAGATTGTATATTCTTGCTGATATAACCATTTTTTTTTTTTTGAAATGAATAACAAACAAATATAAAACTAAACCAACTAACAAAAGTAGTAGTTTATGATTTTGATTTGAGTAAATTATTAATCTATATTCTCTTTTCGATATTTGATTTGATTCTCGAGGATATTGGAACTTGATATCCATTTGGATTTTAAAATGTATATGTGAAGGGTTTAATGTGTCGAAAAAATTGTTGCATTTTCTTTTTCTTTGAGATGAAAAATTAATAGCATAATAACTGCTGAACAATGAAATTGTAATTAACCCTACAAACTAAGAAGTATTGGAAGAGACCTTGGAACACCAGACTCCTAAGGGTACTTCATTTGAGATGAAAAATTAATAGCATAATAACTGTTGAACAAAGAAAGGTCTAAAATAATGTTAAATCGTTGTGGTCCATTGTTTGTATATGAACTTTCGATCTTTAGCCTAAATATGCAATGCGTCAAATTATATAGATAAACTTGTCCTTTCCTTAAAAAAAGTTTTAAACTTTAAACTTTTTTTTCGCATTTCAATGCAACAAATGTATATTTCGTATTATTTACCTTAAAAAAAAATAACCGAATAAACTTTTTTATCCATTCAATTTACAAAGATATTTTCGTATTTTTACATGTGAAAAAAAAAAAAAACCCAAAAAAACCCAAAAAACCCCCCCCCCAAAAAAAATTAACATCCACCAAGTCACCGCTCCTCAATCCCTAAATATAAAACACTTGTTGTGAGAATTGAGAGAATCGATAAAATCAAAATATATTATTTAGGGTTTTATAACAGTGAATGATAAATTATAAGAGATAAAGAGTATATATAGCAAATAATGTAAAACAATTAAAAAAAAAAAAATTTACAAAAAAAAAAAAAAAAAAAAAAAAATACTAATATATACTTTAACATCCTTTCAAACTCACGATGTGGCTATTAGTATCGAGAGTTTGTCAACAAATAAGCAAAATCGTGAGATAGTGTGAGACTTTGTGAACAAGTCAACTAATTGCATTGAGACTTAATGATTCTCTCAATTCTCACATGATATCGGAGCGGAAGGTCGATGAATTGAATCTTGACCGTTGAAATTTGATTTGTGTCTTTATTAAAGAATTTGTATTGGTTTAATTTGTGTGCACATGGTGAGTCTTCGTTATAAAATTTGTCATCGGCTCACATGTGAGGGGAGTTTTAAGAGAATAAATTTAAGCTCATACTATCAGTTTAAACTTTTAGAGTAAGTAACAATTATTCACTCTTTAACACTTGTATTGGTATCAAAGTGTGGAAATTATATTTCACATAAGAAGAGTTTTTTTTTTTTTTTTGTAAGTTTTTATATAAGAAGAGTTACTCCATAAAGAATTAATCATTTCCGACTCATAAAATAAAATATTTAATAGAGATTATATTTTATTAATAAAAATACGAGATTGAAAATAATCAAACTCTTTTTTTTTTTTGTAAATAAAACGTATTTTAATAATATTTGAAAAAAAAATACACATACATTGTTTTTTTTATGTGGGACAGTTATCACATTCGCCCCCGTTAAGGTTTGGGGTTTTCGTCCAAGATCAATTAATAGACGTTCGAGATTTTAGAGTTGACTCCCACCCCTCGGGTATAGTACTTATCTTCCACAATAGGGATTGATTACCCTCTTTAATATCAACGGTCATGATTCGGACTCGTAAACCCGTACAACATGAAAATATATACATATATATGGAAAATAGTCTCTTTAAATTTATTAAAAAAAATTTAAAAGGTGAATAAAATTTCAGGCGGGAAAAGCAAAAAAAATCAGGTTAATCTCAATTTACACGAACTTACGCAACCCAAAATTCAAATTCTGTTTACTTATTATTGGTCCATTTTAAATGACGCGGATCGTAAACTGAATGATTATAAACCGTTGATTATTTATAAATCCAACAGTCCTCAATTGCACACCACAAGAACCAAATCGACCCCAAACGCCTTTATAAAAATCATTCGTCAACTCTTACCCCCATCGCTCCATTTTCTTTCTTCTTTCTTCTTCTTCTCAAAATTATTAATTCGGTGCTTTCAGACAGTAAATTTCATTCCCAATTTTCGAAGCCCTTTTTGGTCTCTTTACGGAGTTAGGTAGTTGAATCGTTATGGATACTACTGGAAAAGTGAAGAAGGGTGCTGCCGGAAGGGGGAAAGGAGGCGGCCCAAAGAAGAAGCCAGTTTCACGCTCTACTAGGGCTGGATTGCAATTTCCGGTCGGTAGAATTGGCCGTTTCTTGAAGAAAGGTCGCTACTCCGAGCGAGTTGGTACTGGTGCTCCGGTTTATTTGGCAGCCGTTCTAGAGTATTTAGCGGCTGAAGTAAGTCTCCTCTCCTGTTTTGTATATCAGATCCCTAGTTGCAATTAGCTTGTTTGTTTCTCGAAGCTAGGGTTTTGGTTTCGAAAAATTCCGGCGCTTTTAATTCTACTTTTGTTTAGGATTAATTCATTTCCTGTTTCTAGTTTGCTGTAAATTCAAATGAATTTCATTTCTGTTAATATCATCAATTAATGTACTGTGAACTAAGTAAATGAAGTGAAAAGAAAAAAGGGGAAAAGGGGATTTTGTTGTGCTGGATTTTAATTGTTTGATTGTTTACTTTAGGTTCTTGAGTTGGCTGGAAATGCTGCTAGGGATAACAAGAAGAACAGAATAATTCCAAGGCATGTGCTTTTAGCCATAAGAAATGATGAGGAGCTTGGAAAATTGCTAGCAGGTGTGACAATTGCACATGGTGGAGTGCTACCAAATATTAACCCAATCTTGCTGCCTAAGAAGACTGACAAACCAACCAAAGAACCAAAATCTCCAAGCAAGGCTACCAAATCACCAAAGAAGGCTGCTTGATAAGATTTACCATCTAATTGTTTACCTTTTGTTGTTAAAGAATATCTTCTTAGTTGGCTGTCTATGTAAAGTTGGGTTTAGAGTTAATTTTTTTTTTTTTTTCTTTTTCTTTTTTGGTTATTTTCAACCCCCCTTTTCCTATGGTTGAGGAAGAATAGGAAAGAAAAGGTATTGTAGTTTATTAGCTTTGTGGATTTAGGAGTTTCAATTGCTAAATCAACCAATGAATCTGCTCTTTGTTTCTTGGAATAATTGGTATTTACCTCTTTTTTACTACAAATTTATGAAATATCAAATAGCAATTTTGAAGTAAAAAATGGGATATAATTTGGGAAAGGGGAAAAATGTAGAAATGCTTAGAAACTTTGTGCTTAAGAACATGGGAAGAAGATGAAGGAACTGATTTGGTGGGTCGGTAGCTCATGGGAAAAGCTTGAAAAAGAAAAGAAAGGGGAAAAAATGAATACTATCTCAAGTTCTAATCAGCTAGATTAAAGTCCTCGTTTGGCACATCTGGATTAGTCAGCCAATGTTTTAAGAATAATACATGGACATTTACACTATGACGCAACTTAGATTAATCATCAAATATATTTGTGAATATTACACAATTCTATATTACACAATTCTGTAGTATGTTGATACTGTGAAAGTTACATGAAGATGAAATTTATAGTAGTTAACAAATATATTGTGAATAACACATAATTGCAGTTAGTTTGCAAACGCATGGTAAATACTATACAATCATGTACTATGTAAATATTGTGAATGTTACACGAGGATATAATTTGAATTAATCAGTAAATGCATTGTAAATACTACTTAAGTTTGTAATATAGATTAGATTGAAGTCAACAAGCGCATTGATGAATCAATCATCAAATGCATTGTAACTTGAATTAATCAACAAATGCATTGTAAATACTACTTAAGTTTGTAATATAGATTAGATTGAAGTCAACAAGCGCATTGATGAAACAATCATCAAATGCATTGTAACTTGAATTAATCAGCAAATGTATTGTAAATACTACTTAATACTCAATTTTGTAATATAAATTAGATTGAAGTTAGCAAGCGCATTGTGAATCTAAATTAGATGGAAGTAGTTACTTTATAGTCTAACTTAAAATTAGTAAATTAGATGTAAGAATAAGACTATGTTTTTGGTTAAGTTTATGACAGATTTTAAGCACGAATTAGTTTTCCATAAAAGAAAACCTTCACTACATGTGCCCTCAATTTATATATATATTCTCTTTTTTTATTTAATTTTTCAATCATTTTAAAACTAATTCTATATGTATATATTTCTATAAAAGGTAAAACACCAGTAATATTAAACTTTATTCTATTTGATATATCTTAGATTATAATTAATAGTAGAAAATCAAATATTTTAAGGTTTTGATTTAGCACATGATACTGAATATTGTAAATGTAACAAAATGTTATAAGTTGGACATTTATGGTGAGTATCAAAATAAATTTCATAATAAAATTTTTTTTAAAAGTTAAATTCCATGAGTTTAATTCGGATTAAATTCAAATTAGTCGAAGTTTTTAATCGCAAGACACATTAAACTGATAAGAACTTTTACAACTATAAATGAGATTAAATGTTCAAAACCTCACACTCATTTGTAAAATAATTTAAAATCTAAGACCGATTTAAAATATATATATATATATATATATATAAAATCTTATTTTTGAAAGATTAAATTGCAAAAATTAAAAGAATTTTTAATATCCTAAAATAGAAGATATGACAATTATTATTTTTAGATGGAAATAGCGGCAAAAGCTTCTAAAATCATTCTCGACTCACCAGTGAAGTCTACCAAAAGCAAATGCAATGCTCGAATTTTGCTCGGGTTTTCTGTACTTCTCATTTTTCTCGCTGGATCATTTCTCGTTCATCCTCTTCTAAATTGTTTATCGGAGGTCTGTTTTCCGTTTCCCTTTTCTCTCTCACGTGATTATGTAGGCGCCACTCGTTTATTCATTCTTCCGAGCACCTGAGAATTTTCAATTTTCTTGCTATCTGTTTATGGATTCTGTAAATATGGATATTTTCTTTTTTGAATTTTTTTTTTTTTTTTAAATCGTTTGTAGTTGCATTGGGTATCTTAGTCCTTGCGGCGTAACTGTTTGTTGAATTGTTTCAAAGAGAATCTAACTGATTCTTGTAACTTTTTTTTTTCCCGGAAAATTACTTGTTTTTCATTTGGAATTATTTATCTAAAAATTTACAAGATCTAATGGAGTTTACAGTTTAAAATTTTACTTGAATTTTCATGTTTTGCAAGTTCGAACAGTTTAGGAAATAGGGATATTAGTTTTTCATTTGTGATCCTGTCTGTCTTTGGAGTGAAAGAAATATGTTAAAATTAACATAATCTCATCAAATCTTTGTTAAGTAATGAAGTAAAATTGGAAATGTAGAACTTTGGGGCATGAAAATCCAAACTCAAATGTAGTGTAGCCAAGTAAAAGCTAGGTAAAAGTGTTATATATGGGTTTTCTTTAAACAGTTGATTCTTACTTACTATATTAACCATTAATGTCTTTTGTTGATGTTTTTGGTAGAAAAAAAATTCTGTATTTTACAACTATGTAGAAGTTTATCAGAAGGCTCACACTTATAGCAATATTAGTATGTAATTCTTGTTCTTTTGTGAGGAGTCCTTAGATTCTAATTTGTTATATATCTTGAAGGGAACATCTGCAAGATTTGTAAAATTTTAAATCTTCTGTATCTGATGACCACCCATTTTAAGCTGTTAAATTGTTACTTGCTCTAAAATTTAAAGCTGATAGAGAGGGGTTAAAATTATTCTCTCAACTTATGTGTGGACCAATCACAAATTTTCATAACAAGACACAACAAGTGCGTAATAATTAAAAAATGGTAGCTCAAGGTGATAGCGAGCAGTAAAATTTATCCTCTTAACATAAGCAAAGTTTGTGCTATAACTGTTTATATGTTTTCTCTCATTTGATCAACAACTCTCCCTTCCTTTTGGGGGGGGGGTTTTTTTTTTTTTGGATATTTTTTAGAAATAGTTGGGATAATATATATATATATATATATAAGTATTAAAGTGATAATATATTAGAAATAGTTGCTTGGTTTTGCAGGCCTCTCATATGATACTAATGAAACCATTCTAAAGGATGCTTTCAAGCAGCATGGAGAGATTATTGAAGGCAATTTATTAAATTATCTCCCCTTTTAATTAATTTATTTTTTCCTTTTTTCAGTTGGTTAAAAATTTTGGATAAAAAGACAACTAACGATGTGTACATGTCAGTGAAGGTAATTTGTAACAATGTTAGTGGGAAGTCAAAAGGGTATGGATTTGTGCACTTCACTACTGAAAATGCAGCAACCAATGCTTTAAAGGAAATGGATGGTAAGGTAAAAATATCAGCTCATTCCCCCATTAGATTCATTGGTGAATGGAAATGTTAACTGAGTAGCTTTAATTTATGATTCGTATGCTACTGGTTTTGCAGGTATTGGATGGTAGAGACATCCGCGTGCAGTATGCCCACAATTTAAAACAGCAAAGATTTGCCAGTTAATGGTGGAATGCGGCCTCGGACCCTGTATCAGAGACTTATGTTCCATGTCAGTATTGACATATCAGTCAAATATCAGACGATATAAAAATATAAATATTGGAGGCCCTTCGTCAATCACTCTCTCTTCTCTATTTTCTTTCCTAACTGGCCTTAAAGCTGGAGTTGTATTGTAAGGATAGAATCGATTTTCACCATTCATCCGATTTCTCTAGATATATGAATGATATCTCTAGTTATATGTATATGTAGTAATCTTGGGACAACCTTGACTTATGGTTACTAATATGTGCTAAACCATTATGGGTTTTGGGATGTTATTATCATGTAACAATCAAGATATTATGTGGGTTTTCTCTTTCCTGTTTATAAATATTCTTTCAATTGACAACTTTTCTGTGCATATGCAATCAATTATTGTTTTCCTATTGGGGAAAGGCTTATGTGATTGCTGAGGATCATGTTTGGAAATTTCGTAGATGGGAAACACAGATACTGGAAGTCTTTCCTTTGAATCATTGGTTTTATGCTTCTTTCACAAGTATTTTAATCGCTTGATGTTTAATTACTTAGTAAAAATCTTTAGGCTTGCTGGTCCGCAATCCATTGATTACCCAAGCTTGTTACTCCTCCTCCTACCCTTTTATTAAAGGCAAGAGATATTTTGGATAAATATCAAATTATGAGACACTTTTAAATCAATTCACATCCAAACTAATCTGCGTTCGAGTTGAATTAGCCCATTATGAGAAGAAACTCTTACCCCAAATTTAAAAAAGCTGCATATATGAGTTTAAGGAGAGCTCATTACCAACTAATCAGCTCCATGGGGTTATTTATGTCTTTTTTCTCTATACACAACAATTTCTCCATTATTTCATACAAAGATTCAAAAACAAAATTTTGCTACAAACTGTTGACATTATTGAGCAAAATCACCAAACACTTAAGATTTTAGTATGTTTAAATGTCCAAAAATTACTCTACTCATGTCCCAGTTTGCATGCAGCAATTTACAGAATTATGTGAGACACCAAAGCTAAAAAAATGGCATGCTCAACCAGAAAAGTATTAGTTCCAGTGAGATGCAATGAAATCATCAAAATAACAACCAGCCATAAAAAAGTGGATACATAAGAGGACTCCATCTGGATAGAACTTGCCTGAGTTCATAAAAAGAGTAGCCATGACTTGAAATTGAGGAGTTGCAACCCCAAAACCAAATAATGAAGCGATCATTGGTTGTGCTGGAAGTAACATGTGAGCCAATAAGAGTAACACTGTTGATTCAACATCATTCAAAAGTGAATTCCGATTACCACTTTTCTTATAATCAATAACTCCACGAGCTCCCACCAAAACAGCATAGGCTAAAGTATACTTTTGAGACATTCTGATTTCAATTTCATCCTTGTCTCCAAACTGATGTTTGGCTTTACCTGATTCTCCACTGTTATCATCGTCACCACTGTTATTCTTTCCATTATCACCACCACCACCACCACCAAGGCCACCTTTATTGCCATCAGCACCACCAGAGTCCCCACCACCAGTTTTGGGTAAAAGATCAGCATTGTTCCCCCCAGCTGAATCAGCAGCGACGGTCGTAGGTGTTTTAGAGTCTGAGACAGCAGCAGCTCTGATCCCACAGGAGGCCAGTCTTTTCTGTAAGCAAAATGTTGGAGATAGCATTGACTTGGTTCCTGACGTGTGGGAGAAAGCTGAAGAAGGTAGTGAAATATAAGAAGCAGAAGGAGACCGGAGTCGATATTTCGGCACCAGAAACAAGGATGACTGAGAAAATGCCAAAAGTTCAGCCATTTGTATTCAATCTGGTAGAAATGAGAACTTGTTTGGAGAGGTTATCACTCAAAATCTTGTATTCTGGGAAACTTCGACAAATATCAGGTTACCATCCACTACTGCAATGAATGCAAAAACAAAATTAGACATAAGGGCAATATACTGCAAGGAAACATTTCGATCAGCTTCAAGATCCACAATGCAGCATCATAGTTAGCAAGCTTTCTTAACCCCATATGCAAGAAAAATCTGGAGGAGTTACTCATTAATGGTGCATCAGATCAAACTTACAGAGAAACTTCCATCCTACTAATTATTTGGACATAGGATTCCAAGTGGTTAAAAACATTGAACTCTTAAAAAGCTACCGAGTTTGCAGTGCTGTTTCGATTTTGAGGTATAAAAGTCTATTGGTCCAGTTTCTGATTTACACACCAATACAGCTACCTACTAACTAACAAATTAGAATGGTAAAGCCCCATTGGCCACATCAGGTATGAGGTATGGACATTTTGATAAGTCTTTCTTAATAAGAGTTGCATGCATATTTTGTTGCTTTTTTTTTTGTGTGCTTATTATAACCTATCTAAGGAGAAATTTCTAAAGAGGAAGAGTCATTTTGGAGATAAAAGAGCTGAGATTTGTAAATTGGTGCAAAATCTGGATCAATAAAGTGAATCGTTTTCTGGTATGATCTATGAAATCCGAAGAGAGCACTTTCAGAAACATCAAGTTTAATATGCACGCTCAAGCATACTTGACTATCTGTTCTCATCTTTTCAGAAAACAACCATCAATCCTTGTCAAAATAAAAAATATGTATTTTAATAACACATCTAACCCAGGGATTCTCAGTTAACTAAAATATGGACCTACAAGCTTACATTAAGAACTACAAACTAGAACGTGATTTCTCTCCCCCCCCCCCCCGGCAATGAACACTCCCTAACTGTGACTTGAAAACTAATGCTACCAATCAAGCCATTGAAATTAATTTTCCAACCTTCATATATCGAAAACAGTATCACTGACAATCACCACAGATCAAAAAGTTCCAAAATAGAAAATTTCAATAAGACCATAAACAATATCTGAAACCTGCTGACTTACAATCTTCCAGAGACCCTAGAAGAAAAATGAAACTATAGAGCCTACATTCTAAAATGCTAGTTTTAAAACTAATATTTTTGATGATTTCAGTAATAAAAAGTAAAAGATCAGTGAAACAAAGCAGAGCGATATCGACTCATACAGCAATGGTGATGTTCTTCATATCATGGACTATGGCAAAATTTCTAAGATAATTCACACCAAACATCTCCCATTCACATATTTGATTTTCACTAGTACAAGGCATGTTTCGTGATATTCAACATTAAAGATATTTAACCAATAAGTTCCTCCATGTCAGAAAATTCTGCTCTTTTATCTCCTTTTCCTTTTCAGAATTGTACAATTACTACAACATTACAACTACAGGATGACCTTCATAAACCCTAACAAACAATTAACAGTAAACACAATATAACATACAGCAAATTCACTGAACACAAAGGAAAAAAAAAAAAAAAAAAAAAATGTAATCTACACAAAAATAGAGAGACTATACCTTTCCATTCAAGGTTCTTAATGCATTCTGAGCTTCAAGTTCTGATTCAAACTTGCAAATCCGAATCCTTTAGGCCTTACAGTTCTCGAACATATAACAAGCCTAGCCGCAGTACACATAAACATACATGTCAATGCAATTCAAATACAACGACAAGAAGTAATTCATTAGATACGTACAGAGGAAATGAAGAATTCCATAAGCCCTAAAAAGTAATTGTCGTCACCAGCTAAAAGAGCAAATTAAGCAGAAAAATAAATCAACCATTAACCAATACATAATTCAGACCTTCAGTAACAACACCAAAAAGTGTAAAGAGAGATTTCTCAATTGTTCAGTCGTCCTGAAAAAATGACAATCCTAAAAAAAAAAAAAAAAAAAATGAAAATCAGGGTTTAAATCATTAGAAGAAACTCGACCCAACTAGAAGATTTCATGATATTAGTTTGAATCACATGGCATGAATAATATATATAAAGAATAAAAAGAAACATACAAAAATGGAGTCGAGAGAAATAGAGAGAGAGAGAGTGATGAACATACTGCTCAAGAATAGGCGGACACCAACTCCAATTTCCAGAAACCGCCGTCTTATCAGCTTAATATTTTTGGTTTCTAAAAAGGCAAATTAACATAAATAGTCCTTCAATTATAAATTATTGGTAAAATTGGTCCTTATTTAATTATTTTATATAAAATTAATTTTTATATTATTTAGTTAATAATTAATATGCAATTAATATTTTTATTTATATTATTATTATCATTTGTTACCTTTACTGAATTTTCAATCTGTTTGTCTCATATATAAGATATATATATTTGTGTGTTACAAATTTTCTTTAAAATAAATTAATAACATATATTAATATTTAAATAAAAAATTTCTTGCATTAAATTTCCCTGCCCTAATTTGGAGTTTATGTCTGAAGTATCAACAAATCAAGGGCACACTGCCATTAAAATCATTCCTTTCTCTCTACCTATTTGGTTCTGTTTATGGTTTTCTCTACCTATTTGCAGAGTGTGGAGCTGACAAATGAAGCTGTGGAGTTTTTGAAGAAAATATTCTTCACACATGACATTGACAGTGTATGTTTATTTTTAATTTGCATTTGACATAATTTAATATCTTAATAATATATATATATTTTTCCCAATCTCCAACAGCAAAAGGAAAAAGTGAAAATGAGAAAAATTGAGTGGGCAGTAGTTGCATGCACTTTTCTGAATGACATACACCAATTTACAGAACTATGTGAGAAAACCCCAAAGAAAAAAAAAAAAAAAAAAAATGGCATCCTCAACCAGAAACAAGAAAAAGAAGTGTCTCAATATTTAGGCGCAGTAACAAACAGAAACATCTGACAACACAAACAGCCATTATTGCAAACAAATTTATACAGTACTGCTAGTGAGCGCTACGCATGATTCCATGCAAATATCCACCGCTCATAATAAGAGAGACAAGGGAGACGATGCCGGCTGGAAAGATCTTGCCTGAGTTCTTAAAGCGAGAACCCATAACTCCTAATAGAGCAGCAGAAAGCCCAAAACCGAGGGATGAAGCGAGTACCGGTTTTGTTGGAAGAAGTGTGTAAACATAATAGAGCAGCGCTGCTGATAGTCCTCCTGAAATAAGTGACTTCTGACTACCACTTTTCAAATAACCAATAACTCCACCAGCTCCCACCAAGACAGCATAGCCTAAAGTCAGCTTTTGAGACATTGAGAGTGCTGATATTTTCTTGTTTCCATCCTGATCTTTGGCCTCACCTGATTCTCCACTGTACCGCGCACCACTGTTATTGTCTCCTCCTCCTCCTCCACCACCACCACCGCCACCTTTGTTGCCATCAGCACCACCAAAGTCACCACCCCCAGTTTCGGGTAAAAGATCAGCATCATTCCCCTCAACATAATCAGCAGCAAAGGTGGTTGGCATTTTTGAGTCTGAGACAACAGCAGTTCTGATCCCACAGTAGGCTAGTTTTTTCTGTAAGCAAATTGTTGGAGATAGCCTCGACTTGGTTCCTGACAAGTGGGAGAAAGGTGCAGAAGGTGGTGAAAGATAGTAAGCAGAAGGAAACTGGAGTCTATATTTTGGCAGGAGAAACAAGGATGACTGAGAAAATGCCAACAGTTCAGCCATTTGTATTCAATCTGGTAAAAATGAGAATTTGTTTGGAGAGGTTAGCACTCAAGATCTTGTAGTCTGTGCAACTTCGACAAATAGCAGGTTACCATCCACTATCTGCAATGTACCCAAAAAAATAAAATAAAATAAAATTAGACATGACAACAAAACACGACAAGGAAACATTTCAATTAGCTTCAAGATCCACGCTGCAGCATGATAGTTAGCAAGCTTTCTTAACACCATCAGTGAGAAAAATCTGGAGGAGTTTTATTCAGTGGTGCATCAGATCAAACTTACCGTCCGTCCTACTAATTATGAATAGGATTCCAAGTGGTTAAAAAAAATTCAACTCTTAAAAAGCTATCAAGTCTGCAGTGCTGTTTTGATTTTTAGATATAAAAGTCTATTAGTCCAGTTTGTGAAAATCTCCTACATGCTTACATTAAGAACTACAAACTAGTACACGATTTCTTCCCCCTGCAATGAACTAGAATTTTATCTTTGTAACTGTGACTTGAAAATCTTCTGAGGGCTAGATAAATGCTACTAATCAAGTCATTGAAATTAATTTTCCACCCCTTCATATACCAAAAACAGTATCACTGAGAACCCCCACAAACCAAAAAGTTCCAAAATACAAAAATTCAATAAGACCATAAATGATATCTGAAACCTGCTGACTTACAATCCTCCAGAGATGCTAGAAGAAAAATGAAACTATGGAGCCTACATTCTAAAATGTTTAGCCTTAAAACTAATATTTGATGATTTCGGTAATAAAAAAGTAAAAAATCAGTGACACATAATCAAACTGCATTATGCAGAAAGATATTGACTCATACACAAATTGGTGGTGTTCTTTATATTACTACAACATAGCAATTACAGGATATCTTCGTCAACCCTAACAAAAAATTAACAGTAAACAAAATATAACATACAGCAAACTCACTGAACATTTAAAAAAAAAAAAATATATATATATATATATATATAATCTATACAACAATAGAGAGGTTATACCTTTCCATTCAAGGTTCTTAATGCATTCTGAGCTTCAAGTTCTGATTCAAACCTCACAAATCCGAATCCTTTAGGTCTTTGAGTTCTCGAATCTATAACAAGCCTAGCTGCACTACACATAAAAACACATGTTAATGCAATTACAAATACAACGACAACAAGTAATTCATTAGGTTCGAACAGAGAAATCATGAATTCCATAACCCCTAAAAATTAATCGCCACCAGCTAAAAGAGCAAACTAAGAAGAAAAATAAATCAACCGTTAACCAATACATAATTTAGACCTTCAGTAACAACACCAAAAGGGGTAAACAGATTTCTCAATTGTTCAGTCGTCGTATAAAATGACAATCCTAAATGGGAAAAAAAAAAAAAGTTAGTGCAGAAGAAACTCGATCCAACCAGAAGATTTCATGATATTAGTATGAATCACAAGAGTAAATAGCTGAAAAATCAAAGAGAAGTATAAAAAAACGGAGAGAGAGTGAGATGAATATACTGCTCACGAATAGCTCGACACCAGCTTTCCTTGCCATCCAATTTCCAGAAAGCGCCGTCTATCAGCAATATAACGTTTTAGGTTTCTAGAAAAAACTATTCCTTCCTATTTTTGCTTCTTTCTCCAGACAAGATATTTTTCCACCAAAATTTGATATTTTAATTTATTTTTCTTTTATTAAAAATTAAAAAAATAAAAATAAAAATTGGGAAACCTTTACTCTTTTCATTTTATTTTTGTTTTTTAACTTTTCTTGATATTTATTTTAATGAAAAAAATGTGAAACTTTATTAGGAAATAATAAAATTTTTTTTAAAAAAAATAATTGGGTCAAAATTTTGTAATTTTAGGTAGCTCCTTCTGGGCTTCTCCACATTAAAGAATTGGGCTGATCCATTTCATAAGGCCCAATATCCAAAAACAAAGGGGGAAATGAAAATGAAAAAAATTGCGTGGGCAAGTAGTGGAAAACTAATCGCCGGAGTAAATTATACGGGGAAGATCGGAGAGAAGAGAAGCTAGAAATGGCGTGGAGGAGTAATCTCTCGAAGAATCTCAAAGAGCTACGAATCCTTTTCTCACCATCATCACCGGCCAGCTCTACTACCAGGTTTCCTTATCAATTACTGTCTTTCTCCTTTTTTTTTTTTTTTTTGGGTTTTTGTAATGGTTTTTCTTGTTGGTTTTTTTTTAATATATCTTTGGCAGATCGTTCATTGAAAAGAATTATAAGGATCTCAAGACACACAATCCCAGATTTCCTATCTTAATTCGTGAAGCTCGCAACATAGAACCTCAGCTTTGGGCTAGATACGGTAGGATTTATTTCTAATTCGAATCTTTTCAACTTCAAATTTCTTTGTTTTGTTAGTTTTTTTTTTTTTTTTTTTTCTTTGTTCTTGTTTCTATAGGTGTTTGCTCAATGTTGATTGGTTTGTGCTAAACTATCGCTTTATTTTGGGTCAGTGATTTGTAATTGTATTGTAGCTTTTTCTTAAAAAAATCTTGATATATGCTAGCATCTTATTCATTTGCACTTAGATTTCGGATGTGTAGAAAATTTTGTTACTGTAAAGCATAAAGCTTTTTCTTAGTACTGAAATGGCAGTTCAAAATCTCTGCTCTAAGGCAGTTTAAGTTTAGTGCAGAAACTGACTTACAAAACAGAGAATGGAAAGAAGTCCTTGTTGGAAGTTCTTTCTATGTGGTACTAGTACCATATTCAGTCATTATAATTGGCAGGGGGTCTGCTTCATTTGAACTCAAGAAATTTGTATTTAGCTTATATTTGGAGTTAGTTCTTTCCATAATAATGGACATTTTTTTACCAGGAGCTTTATGGTATTCATCGTTTTGTCTAAATTTGTTTAATTAATACAATGAGGTGGTCAGTTTACTTCTGTTGTGCTTATGATTCTTTAATTGACCAGATATGGGAGTTGAGAGGGGAATACGTCTTGAAGGCATGACTGAGGAGCAGATTTCAAAGGCACTTGAGGATCTTATCAAAGTAGGGGCTGCGCTTAAATCCCAATGAAGGTTCCTTGACATCCTTTAGAATTCAATAAAGCAATGCCTACTGGACATTTCTTGTACTAAGTTCTGTATTTTTGTTAAAGATTCCAATTTTTCTTGACTAAATAGAGGTTGAATCCTCATTATTTGTTTTCTAAGACAGTAAATTTGCATTAGTCTTTGTCACTACAATGTGTTCCTTTCTAAGTTAAATAATTTTACCTGTATGACTTTTGATTTCATTTTTGGTATATGGATTGGATCCCGTGGTGAATCCTATTAAGTTGTCTGAATGACATATCCTACATGAAAACAAACTGACAAATTTGCAACCTCAGAACTGTTTATCTTGTCATGTGAGTGAACTCTGGTTCCTTTTCTTCCTGTTTCTTTTTGGATTTGGTTTGTGAGCATATAGCTGTTGTGCAGTAGCATCTCTCAAGATTTTGGAATATCTTTTCCTTGCATAATGTACTCTGGAGATTATTGAACTTTTTGTGTTGATGAAGATTTTAAGTTACCTTTTTACACTTAAAAGTCTCTCATATGCAAAAGGTTGTTCTGGGCTTCACCTATGAAAGGAAGATTCCTATCGATATCATCTTCTCCTAATCCTTTTTCTTCTAAATATAACAAAAAAAAAAAGGTATAAACTGTTTGATATTGTTGAGGCTAATTCATCAACAGATGGCAATAAATTTGTACAATTATTTTTGTGATTGACATGAAAGGTTAAGCCTGTTCCCCATTGCTATGGATCCATTTGGTTTCCCTTGCATAGATTTTTTGACTTCTTGTAGAGTCTTTATGAAAGGATTGGTTTTTACAATATATAGTTTTGGCTTATTCTGCAATTGAGATCATTATGTTGTATAAGGATTGGTCTATGACTTGTGCCTTCATAGCAAAAAATATATTCAGTTTCATCCATTTTGGGTTCATATCTGAGCTAGCTTTTCCTGTGGAAGCAATAGGTGATGTTTCTTCAGATTTCTTTGATTATGATGATGATACAGCATTGGTCTTACATACTTGGAATAAAAAAATATATCTTATTTGGAAGTCTGTAGGAATAAACACCTTTACAAGTAACAGGTATAGAACTTGGAATGCATTCCACCAACTACAGCTAAAACCCCTGCAAAAGCACCTAAAACATGTCTACCATTCTTAATACCAAAACCAGGGTTGTTCCAAAGCAACAATTTTTCCCCTTCAATCAACAAAAGAAAGGAGATTGTTTAAACAAGTAAAAATTCAGAATGTATAACTCAAGAGATAAAAACATTAAGGGCAACGAAGGATTGTATTTCAAATTGAGTCACTACACATTGGATGGAGAAAATCTATATCAAACATCATATAAAAACAGAAAATAAAGTCATAATATAAAAGGCTAATAAAATAATAACAACGTGAAACTCCTAACAAACACCTACTACCTAAACAACCCTAAACATCATAAGAATTCCCCAATCTTCAATTGGGATCTTCACGAGCTGGTAAATTTGGTGACGGCCTTGGTTCCTTCAGAGACAGCGTGTTTAGCCAATTCACCAGGCAACACAAGTCTCACGGCCGTCTGAATTTCCCTGGAGGTAATTGTCGGTTTTTTGTTGTACCTAGCAAGCCTAGAAGATTCCTGAGCCAATTTCTCAAAAATATCATTGATGAAACTGTTCATAATACCCATAGCCTTGCTGGAGATTCCAATATCAGGGTGGACTTGCTTCAACACCTTAAAGATATAAATCTTGTAGGTCTCGGAGCTCTTCTTCGTCCTCTTCTTTTTCTTCTCTCCGGCACCGGCTCCGGCATCTTTGGGAAGCTTCTTCCCTGCCTTAGGCTTCTTCTCGGCAGGAGCCTTCTCAGCAACGGTGGATTTCTTTTCCTCCGATGGCTTCTTCTCGGCGGGCTTCTTGTCAGCGGCTTTGGGTGCCATCAGATTTTCAGAATCGGAAGAATAAGGGATCTGAGAGAGATTTTCGGTTCGCTAGCAATTAGAGAGATCTACTTTGGGGAGAGATATGAAACCTAGAGAAGGGGGGTTCTGTTTATATGGAGAAAATAGGATGGACTTGATTGGCTCTTTAGGAAGTCACGAGGATTGATGAGCTGGCATATTCTTTCGACGTTGGATGAACCCGCAATAAAACGAACGGTATAGATTAAACTTTTTGTTTCTCTTTCAGGTTTCGAATTGGCGCCTCCTAAATGTGTGGCGGTTTATCGGATTTGCGTTGAATTCGAGATGAACCGCCATAAATTCAAATCAAAATTAAAATTTTGAAATTTCAGCTAATTCATTTTGCTGTGTTTTCTTTTTTCTTTTTCTTTTTTTAAGGAAAAAATGAAAATCGTAGGTGAACAAGGCTTAAAATACTTTAGTCCGTTTCTTATTAAACTATATATTCACCAATAATAATTAAATGTCAATATTTTATTATTATTTTAATACATTTTTTTTCTAAATCATGAAAACAAATTCCTATCATATTAGTAATATAAATATAATGACACTTGTTATATGGTAAAGATAGTAATTTTAATGAGAAGATATATTAAATAGATAATCAAAAAAGTATTGTGAAAAAAATTGTTTTAAATAAAGTAAAATAGTAGATGACAAATATATAAATAAATAAAGTTCAAACCATGAAGAATGTAAAGTAATTCATGTTGGGGATTACAAAAATGTATTGCAATGGTATGTCTAACACTTATAATTAATTAATTGACATTATATTATTCTATTGAAAAAAAAAAAAAGATATGTAGGGTTCTAGTAAACTTGAAAATGAACCTCAAGTCGTAAGTAAGTTAGTAATGAGCTCTCATAACTTAAGTGTGGTTGAGTTCAAACTCCTACTTATATATACAGTTGTTAAAATTTATGATCGGAAATTTCTCCCGCAAATACCAACTCGACTCAATGTGACCTACTAAGTCTCAGAAAAATTAATCTAATTATTGGAAAAAGTGGATAATAGGGTGATACCCGAGATACGTGGAAGATCATAAGTTTCTAAGTAATGTGGAAGTATATATATATATATTTAAATTATAATTTTAACAATTTATATAATTATTTAATAAAAATAACTAGTTTTATTTATTAAATCATACAATTTATGTATAAAATTAAAATAATTTGAAATTAAAATTAAGTTCAACAAAAAAATCATGCAGAAATATAATTCTTTCAAGTTTTTTGCCTTCAATTCTTCAAATTATTTTAAATATATTTTCCATCATTGCTCGGTTTCTTAGTTGTGTAATTGTTCTTTTGTTCAATACTATATTTGGGGCAACATTAAAAGATAAATAGAAAAACAATCAACAAAATGAAGAAAAGTAAAAATTGCAATTAACCTAAATGTATTGATTATTGTTCATTTTTTTTTAATCATTATTGTTCCCTTAATAATGTTCAATGACCTATAATGATATTATGGTTATCAAAACTTTATACTATGACAAATTTAATAATATTATATATATAATAGATATACATATCACAATTATATTATAATAATCTGTTGTATTTCATTGATGATTAAGATCAATTTGATCTCATGATGATTAAGATGTAACTGTAATAATCTATAATTGTCTATAATTTTTTTAATGTTATTTTATTTTAATGTACAACATTTTAGTATTCTCTATTAATTCATACAATATTTTTACATTACTTTACTATATATATTTTTAGAATATTCTAATAAATTATAGAAGAATTTAAATGACTTTGCTATATGTAAAGGATCCTTGTTTGGGTAGATAATATTCTACCAAAGTATTATAATTTGAAAATGTTTTATTTTATCATAATATTGTGACTAATAGGTAATTTTTGGATCGGACAAAATAGTAAAATATTAAAAATAATAATTAAAACAATATAAAATTAAATAAGTTAAAATTTTAAATAAAGACCAGTAATATTATTTGTTATTAGTATAAAATTAATTATCATTATTTTTATTTTTTTTATTTTTTTCATTGATCTTACATTTGATAAATAAATATATGAATTTAACAATGTTTAAATAGCTACATAAATATTATTATTTTATCTAATTTTAAATTAAGAGTATATTTTTTATTTTATTATAATTTCTAAAAAAATTTTATCATCTTTATTTTTACATATATTTCATATTCTTTGATAAAATATAGTTGGTGATAGTAGAGATACTTGGAAGATCGTAGGTTTATAAGTAATGTTGGAAGTAATTTTTTTTTTTAAATATAATTTTAACAATATATATAATTATTTAATAAAAATGAATAATTTTATTTATTAAATCATAAAACTAATATATATAATTTAAATTATTTAAAGTATAAATTAACTTCAACAAAAAATCAACTGGAACATTTCCGTCAACCTATTTTAATTGAAATAAAAATATAGGACTAGTTCTTTAATTTGCAAACAGTTGAGGGGGCAGTTTTGTTTTTCAAGGGAGGAATAGGGGTTTAGTAATAAAATGAAAAATTACCCAAACCCTAATATAAACCTTCCCGTGAGTTTTAACTGAATTCCTCCTCTACTTCCCCAGTCCTCCACATCAAAGACTGAACTAGTCGGCGCCGGCCGATCATCGTCTTTCAGGTTCCGTTTCCGTTCCTTGGTTTGTTCTACCTGCTTCGTTTCCCCCCTAATTTTATTCAATTATTCCTGTTGCAATGGCGTAATTCGTTTATGTATAGCGCCCAATCACATGCGTTTTTTATTATTTTCTCGTTGACTTGATCAATGGCTACGTTTCTTAATTTTTGCATTATTGTGTTTATTTATTTATTTTGATTTATAAAAATGCGCTAAGAATTTTGTGAGATTAGTCGCTATATGCAAACTCAGTAAACTGAAATTATTATTATTTTTTGATTCCTCTACCTATCTGACTTTGTTAATTTTCGTTTTGTTACTCGTTGTTGTCAATGTCTAATTACGAACAGTGCTGAATTATTGTTTCGTGCCAATCGTAATTAACTTGCATTTGGGGAGAAAGTGGTAATCAAATAGTTTATTCCCTCTGCTATGGTTAATGTTTTAATTCTAGATCAAGTAATTATCCCTGTGGGAATATTTAAAATTGTATTTGTTTTGCCTATCAAGTTTCTTCATACGAACAATAGTAAGATACATTTTTATGTCACCTCTTCCTTGGAGTCTGTAAAAATTTGAAGGTAAGACATTCTTTTGATACCATGCTAGTGATTCTGAGTGTTACATTCCCTTAAATGGTATTGTGATTGCTTTGGAGTATTGATCTTCAAAGATAATAGAAAGATTGAATGATGTGATACGTGGATGTCTTATTTTAAAATGTATTTTTTATGAGTTTCTTATGTGAAACTTACAAAATTAAGTGGTGATGTGACTTATTTTTCTTATTGCACTGTGCATTTATAATCACAATAATGAATCAAAATTATAGTTCAATCATTTTGAATGAAATAGTACATTTCATTATTTTTTTTTTTTGTTGGATTTGTTGCAGTGGATGACAACTCTATTATAATTTTCTTTTTCTTTACTTCAAGGTAGTAGATGCATATTGTTTTGAAAGAGAAGCTCGAATACTTATATATTTGATCTAAATTTGCTTTATAGCTTGTGTTAGTGAGGATGGTGAGAATTAGTGTCTTGAATGATGCTCTCAAGACCATGTACAATGCTGAGAAGAAAGGAAAAAGGCAAGTTCTTGTAAGGCCTTCCTCAAAAGTGATCGTCAAGTTCCTTCTGGTCATGCAAAAGCATGGTATGCTTTGAATTCGAAGCCTTGCTATCTTTTTTGAATGAAATGTAACTAATCAATTCTAAGTTTCAACATATTGCTATTGCATGCTTAGGTTACATTGGAGAGTTTGAGTTCGTTGACGATCACAGGTCTGGGAAAATTGTGGTAGAATTGAATGGTAGACTCAACAAGTGCGGGGTTATTAGTCCTCGTTTTGATGTTGGTGTCAAGGACATTGAACCTTGGACTGCCAGACTTCTCCCCTCAAGACAGGTTAGTTTTGTGGATTTGTAACAATGCCGAGTTATTTAGTTGGTAACGGATGATCAAGTCAGAACTAGTTTATGTAGTAGATGTTCTGAAGATTCTGTTTTCCCAAATTTTAACTTTTTGTAAAGATCTTCTCCAGTCTTCTATGAATTGCATTTTTTATATTCCCATTGTTTTTGCAGTTTGGTTACATTGTTTTGACAACATCTGCGGGTATCATGGACCATGAGGAAGCTCGGAGGAAAAATGTTGGTGGTAAAGTTCTTGGGTTCTTTTACTAGGAGGTCATGAAAATGACCATATGCTGTAGGAATTTGTGCTAATTAAGCATCTAAATTTGTCTTTAGATTCTGAAGAAAAAGTTTTAACATTAATTTGAAATATCTTTGATTTCAATAGCTAATGTATTATTGCATGTAGAACGATTTGCTGAAAGCTATTACAGGATTCAGATTTACCGGTTCACATTTCTTTTCCTCGCCCTTCTCTGAGTGTGTTAATACAATACATCGCATAACAGGAAAAATAGACAAATAATAAGGGAAAACATGTAAAATCTCAATTATATATATATATATATATATATCTGACCACAACAGAAAAAAGGGTAGTAACTATTACTGTGTAGAAGCAGGAGCCACGCAACATCATCTAAGGATCTAGTATTATAGATGCATTGCCAAAGGATATTTAGTTGCCCAACTAAATAAAAGTTGGTGTCACCGGATCATTACCCTCCTCCTCCTCTTTGCTCCGGCTGCTGCCACCACCTAACTCCGCCGGAGCTCATGATGCCGGACCACCAGTAATGATATAGAGAGAGGGAAAGTGGGGGGAGGTTCAAGAGAGAGAAGAAGGTTATAGGAGGTTAATTAGCTTTAAAGGAAATGAATATAGTCCATTTAGTTTGGTGGGAAGAGGGATCTTCCAAGCATATGCTTTGAAGCATTAACTTGTTTTTGCATTCTTTATCTGTATTTTTTTTTTCTTTAACCATATCTTTTTGTGTCGTATAATTGAACGTGGGTATCTCATCAAAGTATTTGTTTATAAATGGGTCGGATCTTTCCGTCATTTCCCCACCCGTTTTACAATTTGCAGTTCTCTATTCTCTCTCATGCGTTGTCACTTCCCATGACCCTTTTTTCTATTATTTTTTTTTTCTTCTCAAAAAATTATTAAGAAATCATCAAATTTCAAATATTTATTTAATTTTTTAAAAGTAAATAAACGGTGGCATTTATATTTTCACCATAAAAAGGATGGAATAATATTTAAATTATGTGGCATTTATATTTTCCACGTGTATATATACACGTCTGCGTACTAATATGCTATATATATAATGGCAAGCATTTATATTTGGGGTTTGTCAATATTGTCATCCACTCTATTATTCTTCTTACTATTTTTTATCTTTTTTCCTTTCTCTCTCTAGTAAATATATTACTATCCTATTGCAACTTGCAATATAATCATTTAATGTTGAAACATATGTACATAATACTATAGTTAAAACTCATCCACATTCTGAACATCTTATGTTATACAAAAAAAAAAAAAAAAAAAAAAAAGGAGGTTGTTACCAATCTAAATTATTTTTTATTTACATTCACTTTTCATTTATAAATATGAATTCAAACTACATTCAACATAAAAAGAATATAATTATATTTACTAACAAAAAAAACAACTATATATAAATTCTCTTAACAACACCACCCAAATTAAAAAAAAAAGAAGTTTGGTTTCCTTATTCAAGATCTCAACTTCAAACTTCTCCTAATGAAAAGTAGGTATCGGGAGAGCTTCCCTTCGATAGGAGCTCAACACGACTCGACTCCGAATTATTCAGAGTTCAAAGTAACTTTGAAATACGGATAATTAAAAAGAAAAAACACCTAATGCAATCATTAATTACTACTAATATTTTATAGATACTCCTCATACTACTTGTATAATAATGTGTCAATTTAACTATATATTATATATTTTTCAACACTTTAAAAAAAAAATGTTAATTTATATAACTGATTATTAATTAATGATTTTCTTAATAAAACTATATTACTTATTTGGCATATGCTGGTGGGTCCAACACTAAACTCATAAGTAGCCAATAATATTTTAGTAGGCCTTGGTTTGGTGGAACCGACAACAATTTTCTTGTTTGTAATCCTTTCTGACAGTTGGAGCTTGGACGTCAACTCCTCGAAGGCCCAACCCAATCTCACTAGATCTATGCTTACGCCCTACTAAATTTTTTAATTAAAAAAATTTAAAAGTTTATTTATCAGATAAAATACAATTACATTTGTGATACCAATCTCTATCGAAAAAGAGAAGTAAATGTGTAATAATATATAAGAATGAACATATGTAATCATAATTAATTATATGTATCTTTTTTAGTAAAGTAAGGATAATACCAAAGTAGTTGACTATGAGTGCTGCCGGACCTATAGTCACAATACGAACTTGAGGGTTTGAGTCGTGACAACATTATAATAAGATTAAGATATATATATATATCATATAAAGATATATATATGTCAAGTGAGTGCTGGCCGAGTAGTCAGCACCTACACTTAAGGTTAGGAGTTCGACATCCACTTTCAGCCTTAGTGTTGCCAACCCAAAAAGAAAAAAAAAAAGATGTTGTCTCATCTGCAATATTCATAATTCAAATTAATGATCAATGATTAGATAAAATTTTATTTTAATTTGTATTATAGAATATGTATATATTTTATAAAAATTAATAAATACAAATTATTTACACAATCAATTGAATAAATATTAAAATTAA
Source organism: Cynanchum wilfordii (assembly GCA_025388415.1). NCBI lineage: Eukaryota > Viridiplantae > Streptophyta > Magnoliopsida > Gentianales > Apocynaceae > Cynanchum > Cynanchum wilfordii. The sequence continues at coordinate 386,576 of JAHSUH010000118.1, forward strand.
TAAATATTATTTCAAAATAAAAGATTGGCAATAAATTAATATTTTACAAAGCATATAAGTAGTAATCGTTTACTTGGTCTTTAATTATGAGATTGAGAATTTCTTATTAAGAATAAGAATAGAACCAATCTTATAATTATTTTTACGTAAAAAAAGCCCTATAAAAAATCAACAGCATAGACTCATACACGCAATGTGGAATAAGTACAAAACTCGTTTTTACTCGTTCATTTCCTTTCCCAATTATATTCATAAGGCTTACATTGTCCTCATCATTCTCAATCAGTTTTTTTTCCCTTTATTTTTTGTAGTGCGCTCAGCGCATTTTAGCCTATAATCGGACGGCGACCAGATCGTTAACTCCTCCACCCGTTCGAGTAATCTTCAAATATTTTACGTTCTGATCTATTTTCTCTTGGTATTTTTGATTTGATTTCGCTTTTTGTTCATTCTCTCAATTTTTAAATTTATTTTTTTGGTTTTTTGTACAGACGATTTTGTTGTGAATTTGTATGTTTGTTTTGATGTTAACAGATATAAACAGTGTCTCGGAGAGTGTGATTTGACTCTATAATGGCCGCACCACCGGCGAGGGCTCGAGCGGACTACGATTACCTTATAAAGCTTCTGCTCATCGGTGATAGCGGTAAGTTAGTCATTTTTTATCTATTTATTTTTTGTATTATGATGGTGCGTTCACATAGATCGATTTTATCGGTTTCTAACCTTTTTTTTATCCTCCAAATGTGATCAATATTCTATAAAATCAAATTACGCGGATCTAGCTGTAAGTTTGAAGAGAAACGGAGTTTCTCTGACTTACTTGTTTTTCAAATTTGTATTTTATCTTTTGCTTTTGGAGAATTTATAAACTTATATACCTTCATTATCCAGCGGATATAGTATAACTCTGAAAACTCTTGAGTGTACAGAACACAGATGTGTCGATGGTTGTTTTTGAATTCATCCTGAAGACCTGTTAGAACCTAGCACGCAATAGATAGCCTAAGAATGTATTTCTTGCCTTGGCATTTCCGATATGTTTTGTAACATTGCGTTGTATAGTTTCTTGCTTGGATTCACTTCAGCACTATCAGTTGCAGTTTTTATTCAATTTATTGTTTGGAGGTGATTTTTTAATTGCTTTTAAAAAATGGAATAAGCAATTATTGAAGTTCATTCCAATTTATTGAATTGGTATCTATATAAGCACAGTTTGTCACCTGTTAATTGTGGTATAATGTAGCATGAGCAATTGTTTCACTTTTGGATATGGGGACTTCTTCACAGCTTTTGCTTTCCTTGAATAATTCTCTTCAAAGTGATTTGGCTGCTCTAATGAGATCTAAAATATCTTTTTCTATCAATCTATCTGTATTAATGTTAAAATCAGTTGGACAATGAAACAAGTATTCTATTTTCATATGAACTACCTTTTGATCCTTTAGATTTTTCACCTATTTAACTGAAGGGGGAAGGAAACTAGTTGTATGTGTCCATCTGGCTTGGATTTACCAAATGTGAATATGTACAAATTATGATATCACAAGCATGTGATGTGTTTCATCTTTTATTCTTTGCAGGTGTGGGTAAGAGTTGCCTTCTTCTGCGCTTCTCTGATGGTTCCTTCAACACTAGTTTTATCACAACCATAGGGTGAGCATCTTGTAGTAGGTCATGCTTTAATTTCTTTTAGATACTAATGTAATATAACCCTGGAAAGCTCATCTCAATTAGTGAGGTTATATTTCCTTTAACAGTATTGATTTCAAGATAAGAACAATTGAGCTAGATGGCAAAAGAATCAAACTCCAGATCTGGGATACAGCTGGTCAAGAACGATTTCGAACTATAACCACTGGTTAGTTGAACAACTTGTTAACCACTACCATAAAATTTTCCTTAAGTTATTTGCCTCTGAAATTTGTGCATTATTGAAATCTACATCTCCAATTTATTTCTGCAAATGAAATATTGTTTAAAATATATCTCCAATCTTCACTTGAGAAGAGAAATCCTAGTTCTATTTCAGTTGATCACAAAACTTGATAGCTTGACTCTCCTTCCGAGCCTTGACAGTAAGTCATGTGGATTTAGAGTTATGATCATGGTAAAGTGGTTTGGTCACAGGACTTAAATTAAATTTTGGGGTTAGTGTGGATGTTTGGATGGGAAATATGTTCATCTAACCAAGGTTGACATTTACTTTGAATAATACTCCTATGACTAGGTGTGTCTTTTTTCCTTGTTTTTTTTTTTTTTTTTTTTGTGTTGGTTTTTTAACCAAGGACTGTTCTTTAAGGTGAATTGAATTTAGAACCTTTATGGGAGGTAATTAAGAAAGGGAAGTGATGTCCATAACAGTATAAAATATAAATGTGGGGATTTGATTTGGAAGGGACAGAGGTGTCTTGGATATCTTTGACATGATGGTGTGATTTATTCTTGAATGTGACTTTATTCCTTCCTTAGAAGTTGAATTACTCCTTATTTTTTTTCTTGAATGTGTCAAACTTTACCTAATTGATTTCATAATTCAACCTTCTGCAGCTTATTACCGTGGAGCTATGGGTATTTTATTGGTCTATGATGTCACAGATGAATCATCCTTTAATAGTAAGGTTTTCTTTTGTGTCACTTTATAATATCTAGTTATTTTATCTCTCTAGTAGTTCTATTTTTGTTTTATTTTTCCCTTTATACCTTCTACACTAGATATAGATGAAACAATTGCATTCATCTTCGTTTTTGACTGGATATGGCCTATGATTGTGTTGGTTTCAAGCTTTGGCTATAATTTTAAGTTGATAATTCTGATTGGAAATGCTTTTTAGATACTCCATGTTTTAAGATTGTCCTATTAAGATGACGAAGCTCGGTGAATACTTGTGTGCACAATACTGTTGTTGCTTCATTTTTTGTCTTTTGTATGTTATGTCCCTATCTCAGATATTAGGAACTGGATTCGCAACATTGAGCAGCATGCTTCTGACAATGTGAACAAGATTCTGATAGGAAATAAAGCTGACATGGACGAAAGCAAAAGAGTAGGCTCTCTTCTTTTTATGTGCAATTTTTGTTCCACAATCTTATTCTGATTTTCTTCATAAATTCATTTATTTCAAGTTTGATTTGGCAATCATAAGTTAAGGTTTGCAATCTCCTGGATTTTCTTTAGGCTGTACCTACATCCAAGGGCCAAGCACTTGCTGATGAGTATGGTATCAAATTTTTTGAGACAGTAAGTATTTTTTTATTAATCAAAAGTCTTCTAAGGAATGTTTCTTTATTTGTTCATCTGTAATTTGCTGCTTACATGCAGAGTGCTAAAACCAATCTCAATGTGGAAGAAGTCTTCTTTTCAATTGCTAGGGACATAAAGCAAAGGCTAGCTGATACTGACTCCAAGCCTGATGTAAGGATCTAAAATAGATAATTTCAGCGATAATGAGTCCAATCTTGAAGCTCTGAAAAATGTTGTTTTTCCAATTGCAGGCCCCAGTGATCAAGATTAATCAGCCTGATGGTGCTGGTGGAAATGCTCAAGTCGGTCAAAAATCTGCTTGCTGTGGCTCTTAATTTGGATGGACTAGTGTTCTTATGGGAACATATATATTCATGAAGATATCAAAAAATCAAAGGCAAAGGCTAATTGCGATCATTGTTTCTCGGGTGCATGTAATCTTATTATTTGTCATTCTTTTGAACGTTTTTAGTGTGTGATAGATAGGTTTTCATACTAATTCAGAAATTTAATATGTTACCTCAATATTATAGCTTTTATGGTGTTACCCCCTTCTTTAATCTTTAGAAGGCATAATATAAAAAAATATAGTTATTAAGAATATATTTTATATTTTTGTTATCATAAAAAAATTATATATATTTTAAAATTTCAAGAAATTAAAATTCTATAATCATCTAAATATAATTTTAAATTTAAATTTGAAATAAGGGGTGGTGATTAACTTGTGCAGCTATGGGCTGATCAAGTCACGAGGATTGATGGGCTGGCAAGACAAGATTCTTTCAACGTTGGATGAACCCGCAATAAAACGAACGGTAGAGATTAAACTTTTTGTTTCTCTTTCAGGTTTCGAATTGGCGCCTCCCAAATGTGTGGCGGTTTTATCGGATTTGCGTTCAATTCGAGATGAATCGCCATAAATTCAAAATCAAAATTAAAATTTGAAATTTCAGCTAATTCATATTATTTAGTTTTTTTTCCTGAGGAAACATGAAAATATTATGTGTATAAGACTTAAAGATACTTTATTCCATTTCTTATTAAAGTATATATTCATCAATATAATATAAATATTAAATGTCAATATTCTATTAATAAATAATTTAGAAATTACTATCATATTACTTTTTTTTTTTATGAATATTACTATCATATTACTAATATAAATATAACACACACACAAAAAAAAAAGAATAATATGAAAGGTAATTAAAGATTTTGACTTTTATAAAATAATTTATCAATATTATGTTATTTTTTATTGAGTAATTGATGAATTTAATCCAAACAAAATTTATTTTTGATAAATTCATTTAAAAAAATTTTAAAATTTCACCGTTTATATTCTTTAATTAATTTTTAAAAAAAGTAAAAATGTAAAAAATGAGAAAAAAAAAAATTTTGGATTTTTCTCTCTGGGCCTCTTTGACGGTCCCCTTCTCAGCACCCAATAACTCTGATTGCTTCAATCAGGTGGACCTATTTTTAATTTGTTGCTGGTTGAGGACGGTGAAGTAGTTCAACAGGGATAAGTCTTTAAATTTGCTGGTTGATTTTATATTAAGTTTTTTGATGAATAAACTAAACTATTAATTAAATAAATTAAAAACTCTTAAGAGACAATTTATTATTTTTTTTATGTGTTTATTTATTAATTTGTGACAGTGCATGGGATCACACTAGTAAAGCAATGCTAGGGAATGTGTTAAGCAACAGCCAGATTAGGATTCTTTGACAATTCCTCAAGTTCCTTAATCAGAAGAGATCAATAATGCAGGCCAGTCAAACTGTGAATGAAGTTCAATTCTTCAATTTTGTTTTTACAGCACAATAAATACCCTTATATAAACATGGATAAACAATTTTGAGTTTTTTAGATTGAACGTATAAAATGACACAGAAAGGTGAATTTTCATTTGCAAAAAAAAAAAAAAAAAAAAAAAAAAAAGACAGAATCAAATATTTACCTCTATACACAGTAGTAAAGAGACATTATGATCAGAGACTCAACATTGGAAGAAATTTAATCTCTTCACAAATTTAGCTCCTCCTTTCCATAGATTCGCTGAAGTTCACGCGTGGCTGCTTGAAATGACTCTGGATGAATTCAAGATAAAATTTGTGTTGAGCATGAGAGGTTATATTCTCTGGAAGTTAGAGAGATTTAAGAGAAATGGTACCTTTCCAAATACGGAAAGCTTTCTGATTGATTTGTGAACCAGTCACTGTCTGAATTGCATCAAATAACAAACTCTCAGGTGTGCTCCTCAGTTCTTGAACAATTTGATAAATGGTTTTCCCGTTCTCAAAGTATATGTGATTATTTGGATGCTTTGTTTTGCAACCAGCATGACGCTCAAATTCATATGCATTCAGTGCCTAAGGCAAGGATTCTTAACATTAATGCCACAGACACAGCGAAAGACTAAGCACAACTGAATAACTAACCTTAGAGTAGTTACATGATTGACAGCCACAAAGATAGCCTGAACCTTTGATGATTCCACGAAGCTCCTGATTTGAATACAAGAAATATTTCAATCATTCAACAAGCAGCACACTCAAAAAAAATTTGCAAAAGGATAAAGAGAAAAAAACTTTACCTCCCGAGATGCTGACACATATCTTACAGGCACCCCATCAAGCATTCCAGTTGCGATCAAACTTCTAACGTTTGAAGGGAAACTATTTGGAGCTTCCTTTCTGGCTGGTTTTGACTCTGGCTTAGATTTTGTCAATGAGTCAGGTTTTGTCTTCTGTGCCTGAGAACTGCTCACAACTGGAGCATTTGGGGCATCCGACTCTTTTGCACCTGGAATTTCAGCTATTTGGATAGAAGATTGATTATATAGCAAGTCATAGCTACTAAGTGGCCTTGAAAGAGCATCAATGTAAGGCTCGTCTTGATATCCACCAAAAGATAAAGTACTAGAATCGCCCTTAGTAAAAGAATGAGCAAGCGACATAGCATTTTCATCACCTTTACCAAAAGTGGAATCCATGTTTATATTTGTTTCCATTCGAGAATGACCCATCAATGAAACATGTTCACTTTCCTTGCTAAAAGCCTGCCCCATGGAAATAAAAGCTGATTCAGTTTCCCTACTATAAGTCTGCTCTAAGGTCATGCCAAAATTATTTTCATTTGATGCATGTGAACCATTTTGTGAGTCCTTAACTTGATTAACTTTAACTTTCCTAATTCCACCATAGCTCACACATGGTTCTGTATCTTCTAGAGGATAAGAACCTGGCAAACCTGCGGATAATGCATTTACAAACTGTTCATGAGTAGCCTTTTTCCCCATGTTGGAGTTTTCTAATCCATGTGCAGAGATGTTTTCACTAAAGTTAACTGATCTTGCTGAGTCAGAACTAAACAATCGATCAAGGGATTGGTTTGGCGCAGAATGAAAATCAGGGCAATTCTCCCAAGAAACAATAGCTGTTGGAATTCCTGAAGTAGGCTTGCTAACTGGAATTTGCACAGCTTGCTTTTTGTTAGGGAAGGCCTCAGGTTCAGCAGTATTATCAAGCCATTGATATGGGCGCTTACTTTCAATTCTTGATGAGTTAGTGTAAACTGTTTCTCCATCACTTAGTTGATCACCACCCTTTGCCATCCAAAATCCTTTATCTTGGAATGACTGTAAAGGAGAACCAAGGTAAAGTTAGTACAAAACCGACTGACAAAGAAAGTTATTAATAGCAGAGAGCAAGCAGAGATAAGCATTCCAAGCAGAAGACATGCTTGGTCAGCTGGTTTTTATGAATTCTGTACCGGGTTATTTAGACAAAATTTTAGAAAATCTCAAATGCTATTCCACACTCGAATCTAGACATAGATAAGGGTAGAAGCAACTAAGTCCCACAATGCATTATAAAAACACATATGTTGTCCAAAATTCCTGTGCCTAAAAATTGTTAATATGATTGGTAATTAAAAAATGGAGAATGGATTATAAGAAAATTCCCAATTTACTTGGATTAGAACACTAACAATCACAGGTTATTTCTATGACCTCCACATTCGCCATGAAAATAATATAAAAAAGAAAAAAGTAAGACACCTTCATTTTCATCTTTTTCTCTATTGACTAATACTCTAAATCAGAATACGACGAATGTTCAAAATCTTTTCATTCTAACATGGCCAGTTCTTCCTATCACAATTTGCAGAACAAATGCATACATAGCTAAAAAGTGACAAGAGCTAATTCACAAAAACCAAAACAGACGAAGGTTAATCATACTGAAAGGTCAATACTCAATATACACTAGAAAAAAATGAAGAAAGCAGGCAAACCTTCATGAGCCTATTTTGGATAACAAAACTAGATCAAGATTAGTCTTTGCATTTCCTAAATATCACATCCATTAATATTAACTTTAAAAACAAGATTCAAATGAATATTTACTTTAAAAAACTTCTTTCACTACTAAACACCATAATGGTACTGTTCATAGTATTTTTTTGTCAATTCTCCTTAAAAAAAAAAAAAAAACCATCAATACCAAAACAGCTATTAATTTGAGGTTAAATATCTGGTTCTTCATCCATGGACCACTTTTTTCTAAAATAATGAATTTATAAACAAAAAGGATGTAGTACATTAATATGTATATAGTCTATATATAGCTTTTGGGGCATTCTTGAGTCTTGCCTTAGGTTTCAGCAACAAAATACATCCCTATCAAAGTTGTTTTTAGTGCGAAACATGAGTCTAAATGTCATTCTGAAGCATAAATGATACTCTCAGTCTAAACATAAATAGAGAAGAATGTCATTCAGTCCCCAAAAAATAGTAGCTGAACATATTCTTCACTTCAGCAAAATTAAAGGTTATAATTCAATCACACAAACACAAGAAGTAAAAGGAAAACATTAAAATAGAAACAACAGCTTTCACCCAAGTGAAAGAAGCAGTAAAAGTTAAAAACACACACGAAAAGTCAAAGGAAAATTCCACTTACCATCCTGTAGGTTCTCCAAGACAACCAGTATTAGCTGCAAAATGCACTCCCACCATTGAAATTCCACGGAAAGAGAAACAGTTAAGAGCAGGAAAAATTCAATAAAAAACTAATTTCATCCGTAAAAAGGAAAGAAAGAGAAGAAAGTATACAACTCCAAAATCATATTCATATAAAAAGAGAAAAAAAAAAAGAGAAAAAATCAGAAATATTCCGTTCGCAAAATTCTAATTTTACAGAAGAGAATGGAAAAGAGTATCCGATGATGATCTTATACCTCTTCCGGTTGACTTATCGTGGATCGCCGAAGGTAATTTTACCGGCAAGAGAAACGGGGGTGAAACGACACCGTTTTGTACGATTTCAGTGAACAAGAGTTAGTTAGGTTAGTGGCAGAGAATGAGTTAGCTTATGATATGTGGAGGCGCAGACGATTTCAGCTCTAAAGAGGAATATGCAAAAACGTACATGAGCTCATTTTCACCGGATTTCGTGTACGCTTAATTAATTTGACACGTGTACATGACTTTTAATCACAGCCGTTGAAAGTAATTTTTTTTGAGGTTTCCAGTCTCAATATTATGGAGGAGTTGTAATCAGATGGACTTCAGCCGTATACCCAAAAAAAAAAAAAAAAAAAAAAAATAAATATATATATATATATATATATATATTTTTTAAAATTTTGAGAATATTATAACTTTATTATTTTTTGAATATTTATGATTGCTTTTTAAAAATTAAAATAAATATTATATTCATATTAATAGTTTAAAGGCGTGAACATTTTTATTTAATTAAAAAAATAATTTTAAATAAAAAATATAATTATAAATACCTAAAGTTTTATCATATTCCCACAAAAGCGCCCCAGGGGCACAAATAATTTTATTTTTATTAATGGATTTTTTTTATTTGTAGTTGATTAATGAATTAATTAATAATCAATATTTGTAAAATAATAATAAAAATTTATATTATTTTTAATTTTTAGAAATTATATATCTTTATTTTTATCTCATTAAATATTTAAATTTTGTATAATAATATTTTAATTTTTTGAATTATAAATATTTTTTAATAATTCCATTAACTATCTAAATTTTTTCTTCTAAATATTTATCATTTTCGTACAAATTAGTTTCTTATGTTTTTCTCTTAGTATTACTTCTAATTTAAAATAAAATTAACATTATAATTATTTTTTTCATCTTTATAACAAAAATTATATTTTCAATTTAACAATTTTTAGCATAAATTGTAGATAAAAAATAAACGATAAAAATTGTAAGTCACACTCTTAAAAAAGAAAAAAAAATTAAAACAATTAAGGAAAAAATATTATAACACAAATTTAAAACTTGTATATAGATAAGTACAAAATTCAGTAACTCGACAAGTAAGAGTATAATTCATTTCACAATTATATTAAGATTACAAAGGAATGAAAGAAACAAAAAGGAAAATTTTGTAGAGATATTTCTTTTTTTACTTTAATGTTCATCCTGGAGTTAATAATTTGTTAATATAAGTAAACAAGGATTATTTCTTTATTTGAACATTGGTGAGAAAAAACATGGTTTTGAACGGTGAAATAATGGATCTTTTTCTCCACTTTCTTGAATATAAAGGATATCTTAAAACATAAACTTTGGAGAAAATTACAGTACAAAATAAATCTGCATATGCAAGCCAAGACAAATTAACATAGGGAGATTTACTTTATTTTGTTTTGTTTTCTTCAATCTAAAACCTTCTTTTCTTCTTCGGCTGAAAAGGGAATTTCATAAGAGAACAATGATTCGGATTCAAATTTCATATATTTTTCAAAGCATTCAACTCGTTACCATTCTCACTAGTGACGCCGAGCTTCCAATTCCACGGTGTCAAGAACGAGTTGTCAACTTCAAGAAAAGAAATCAACCTCGATTGATCAATAACGCCATTCGAGCCACCTAGGTTTTCCGATTTGGGAGAAACAACATGTTGGTTAGATCCCCAAAGTGATACATGAGGCCTATTCGTCACCTGATTTGGATGCGCTTCCCAAAAAGGATTCGCCACCCCGAGTGGATAGCATGTCATCTTAAGAGACGACGCCCATAGGAGGGTATGGTGTCGTTGCCGTTGACGATAACGATACATTTTCCGCTCAATGATGCCGACGATGTTGATGTCGGAGGCAACTCTAAATTTGCTACACAAAAGTTCTATATATATACTTCTTAACCCCAAAGTATTAAATGAATATTCCTACTTGTATGGTTTCATCTTTGATATCACACATTATAGTTTTTTCTCCTTTTTCTTCTATTTTGATTATATGTTATTTTTGAGAAAAATTATATTAATCCTACGGTTCATAAATTATTTAGACTAAATGATTGGATATAATGTATAAGAGAAAAAAAAAATGAAAAAATAATTACATATTATATAAAAATGATATAATAAAAAAATTTAAATAAAATAAAAGGGAAAAACTCCCATATCCTCTCTTTCTACTTAGGCAATCAAAATCAAAATTTACTTCCTCCCAATATTATAAAAATGAAAATCACATTCATTACTATTTTCCTTTTAATACTTCTTCCATTAATATTCATTAATTATTATTTATATACTCTATATACATATACATATACATATAAACTAAAATCAAAGATTAATTATTTTAATATTTTTCAAATAAAATAACACATCACCCATTATTTACTAGTTAAAATAATCATTATACGACCTTGATTCGAACATTATAAATAAAAAATAGAGCATTAAAAAACTTATTTTTTTTAAAAAAAAAAAAACAAAAATTTGTCAATAAACGAAAACTAAACAAAATTAGACTATTTTTTATAGTACTTAAAAAATTGTAGTTTGATTAATAAAATATTTAAAAGTATATTAATATATATGTATATGAACTCAAAAGTGCATTAAAAGTGAATTTTGAAATTTAAGTAAAGACTACTACCAAGGATAAACCATATTAATGACTACTATGATTCTTAAAATTGGTAGCAATCTTATATGCAAAAATATACTTGGAGATTACCAAGGGGATAAGTCATGAGTAGAGCTGTAAACGAGCCGAGCCGAACCGAATATCGGAAATTTGAGCTCGTTCGATTAAGTGTTCGAACACTGTTCGAGTTCGTTTGTTTAATAATTCAAGCCAAAATTTTTGTTCGAGTTCGTTCAATTATTTGTCTATAAAGCTCGAATTCGAGCTCGAGTTCGCTCATTTAACTTTCAAGCATACTCGAGCTCGAGTTCGTCCGATTATTTGTTTATAAAGTTCGAATTCGAGCTCGAGTTCGCGAACTATGACACTTTTTTTTTTTTTTTTTTTTTTTATTTATATATATATATATATATATATATAAATTATAATAAAAAAATTAATAATATGTTCGCGAACGCTCGATTATGTTTGTGAACAGTGTTCAAGTAAGCTCGAAAATTAATAGAGTCTAAAAATTTGTTCTAGTTCGGTTCGATTAATAAACGAACGAACTCGAACCGAACATAAACGAGCTTGAACGAGCTTTCTTCGCGAACAGCTCTACTCCTGAGTACCATAAATGTCAGTCATCTCTATATACATGCATTTTTAGCAGAGATCAATTTATTTTTAAAAAGCTGTCACAGTACTTCAACATACTGGTAAAATTATAACACTCAAATGAAGTAAGAAATCTAACTCACATGACAGAATTGTGGTGAATTATTAATCTTAGGACCTTTTGAAGCACAGCACCCCATGTCTACTCAATAATCTGTGCTATGAACCCGGTAGCTTGGGGGAGTTGGTGTTCGGACTCCTAATGCTTCCTCCAAGGCGGATGGTCGAGGTTTCAAATTCCCCTAATGTGATTAGGGCCATGTTAAAAAAGTTCTGGGTCGGACTCTCACCCTCGAGCAAGAGTTGAACTCTGCGAGCGCTCCGCAGGCCGAGTCCGAATTAGTCTCACAAAATAAGGTAGGAACACCGGGGTTTAGGGTTTAGGGTTTAGCTTCAAACTTTAAGTCCTTATGGGAATGATCTAAAGTCTTCATATTGAAAAGACAACTCTACCCCTATCCATTTCTCTAGCCCTATCCTTATTTGATTTAGCTCAAATTTACAACCATAAAATCTAACTCATAATTTGAGAGTGTAAAAAGTCTTATAATAAAGTATTGAACTTAGAGTTTCGAATAGCATTTACTTTAGTACGATGCATATAATATATTTCCTTTACAAAAAAAAAGTTTTAGTTCATAATAATTATTATTATTATTTAGAAAAATTTAGTCTTAATTCTTTATTTATTTATTTTTTTAAAAAATAAAAATTTAAAACGTGATCATTTATTTGTATTAATTTTATTAACTTAGTCCTTTTAATTAAATTTTTAGAATTTTAGAATTTCTAGTTAGGTAAGAAATACGAGTCCAACAAGTAAACTACAAAAATACATTTGAATAATTAGACATATATATAGGTGTAGGAGAGCTTTCCCCCAATAGGGATCCAATATGGCTCGAATTCGGTTTAGTTGGGGCTCAAAGTGACTATTGGACACATATAAATTACCAAAAAAAAGTTAGACACATATATATATATATATACTTCTCATGTAAATAAAAAGGTAAACTATATTTGTGATACCTTTTAAATTTCAAAATTAAGTTTTAATACTTATGTAAATTTGAAAACGTAACAACACATTTGAGTTCATATATATATATATATATATATATATTGCGAAAAAATCCAAAATTAAGAATATTGGTCCAATATAATTAACTTAAATATGTAATGCGTCCCTTCTATTTACAATAATCTTTTGGTGAATAAATTAATAACTTACAAGCTTAAAACTAAGTATCAAATGCTATACAATGGTGGAAATATGAGGAATTCCACCGAATCAATTGTTTCCATAATAATATTGGTAATCCTATCAAAGCAACAAACTTTCTTAATTCATGTTTAATTTTTGGGGTTATAGTTTAAATTTTATGTAACTCAAGGGTCTATAAAAAAACTTAATCAATTCTTCAATTTTGTACAACTGGATTTTAAGATGGTTATAAATTAGTAAAAGTGTCCGCTTATTTTCCCCTCACACTACCACAATCACGGACACTAGCAACATCACCAGCCACCGGAGTTTCCTTTGACATCACACCAATATCATCAACATCATTAAGCAGAAAATGTACCGTTATCGTCAACAAGAACGATATCGTACTCTCCTATGGATGTCGTCTCTTAAGATGGCATTTTATCCGCTCAGGGTGGCGAATCCTATTCGGGAAGCACATCTACATCGTCATCACCTAACGAATAGGCTTGGGGATCCGACCAATAGGTTGCTTCTCCCAAATTGGAAAACCTAGGTGACTCAAGTGGTGCTGACAACCAATCGAAATTGATTTTTTTTCTAGAAGTTGACAACTTATTCTTAACATCGTGAAATTGGAAGCTTGGCATCGCTAGTGAGAATAGTAACCAACAGGGTGCTAAAAAGTACATGAAATTTGAATCCGAATCACTATTCTTCTATGAAATTTCTTTTTCAACCAAAGAAGAAAAGAATGTTTTAGAATGAAAAAATAAATAAAAAATAATAATAAAATTTTTGCTAATTTGTCTTGTACTTTAATTTTCTCCATTATTTCACTGTTCAAATCCATTTTTGGTGTTTTTGTTATATTATTAGAATTTAAAATTAATGTTTTGAATAATTCAAATTTAGTTATGAATACATTCAAGAAAAAAAGTTTCATAACAAAATGTTAAACTCAAAATTTCTTATACCATTCACTAACCACTTACTAACAAACAAGTAAAATATAATAATGAAATAAACAAATAAAAGATTGAAAATTTAAAAACAAGTTTTCTCTAGCTATGTTATTATATATATATATATATATATATATATATATGAAGAATTTAAATCATTCTCATAAGCACTTAAAAGTTTAAATCTAATGAAAGGACAACTCTACTCCTATCCCTTTTACTACCCTTATCCTTTTTTTATTTAGCTAAAATTTAGATCTAAAAAATCTAACTATTACTGAATGTAAAAAAGCCTTATAATAAAGTATTGAACTCAAAATTTCAAATAGCATTCACAAGTCACTTAATAATTGAACTGAACCAAGGTGTTGAATCCCAAATAATAAGTAATATATGATAGTAAAAGCAAGTAAATTAAAAGATCCAAAAATAAAATACAAATTAATTTCTCTAGCTAGGATATATTATATTATATATGAAGATTTCAAATCATTCTCATAAGGACTTAAGTTCAAATCCAAGAAAAAGACAACTTTAGCCCTAGCCTTATTTGATTTCACTCCAAATGCAATCACAAAGTCTAAATCTTATTCGAGAGTTTTAAAAAAAAAAAACATCACAACAGAACATCATACTCAACATCTCATTTAATATTCACAAGCTACTTAATAACCATACCGAGTCAAGGTGTTGAATAACAAACGAGTAATATATAAATAATATAAATAAACAAATAAAAGATCCAAAATTAATCAAACACAAGTTATAAATTTTCTCTAGCTAGGATATATACATATATCAAGATTCCAAATCATTCTCATATGGAGTTAAGTTCAAATCTAAGAAAAAGACAACTCTACCCTTATCCCTATTTGATTCATCATCATCATCATTACCATCCAAAACACCTGGTGCTTCAACCTGATGATGAGAACGGTGTCTTCTCATATGCCCACCAAGAGCTTGACCTAAAGGAAACACAAGGCCACATATGGAGCATTCATGATGTATCTTTTTAGGCTTACTATTACTACTACAACTACTGAGATCAGTAGCCATAAGTTTAAGCTTCTTATGGCTTGCACTGTGTCCTCCTAATGCTTGAAAAGTTGAGAATTTCCTGTTACATGTCTTGCAAACGAATACTCTTTCGGATCCGGATCCGGATCTCGATTCAGAACCCGTCTTACTTGGTAGAAGCATCAAACATTTGGTCATGGCGAGTAGTTGGACCTCCCTATAGCTTTTATTATCGTTGTCTTTGCTTGATCTCTTTGCCGTCATGATGTGTATATTATATATGTATATGTATTAAGAGAGATATATATGGAGAAGTGAGTAATGAAAGTGTCTTTGGTTTTGGTTAGTTAGCTATATATACATACAAACATATATGTATATATGTGGAAGAGAAAAGACTAGAGGATTGTAGTAGAAGATGAATTGTAAGGTGTATGATGATGAACGTTCTTGCTACGTATGTGATGAAGTCTGTGTGTGTGTGTGTGTGTTTTTTTTCTCTTTTTTCTTGGGGATGAAGGAAGACTTGGCTGAAATTACACACAATATAGTATAAGTCAATAGAAAAACTAATCTTTCGTTGACATAGACACAAAGAAAGAAAAATTAGGGCTAATTTGGAGAGGAATTTAAAATTCTTGTAATGATTATAATTATTATTATTTTCAAAGAAGTTTCTGAAAAATTAATTTGAAATTTTTAATGATTTTTTTTTAATGTAGTTTCTTTCGTTTTATCGATAAAATTTAAGTGTTTTTAATTTATTATGGTTTTAAATTCTATTTATATTTTGCTGACTTAATTAGTTGAAATCGGGTTGGATCAAATATTTTTATTGAGAGATAAATTATGACCACTTTGACTTTTGAGTTATTGGTAAGATATTATTTTAATTGAAAATATTTAAAAAATTAATTTTTTAGCTTTAGTTTATATGTATGAATATAATTAATGAATATTGATGGAAAAAGTATTAATAGAAGAAAATAGACTTTTCATTTTTAAAATATTTTTGGAGGAAGTACATTTTGATTTTGATTGCGTAAGTAGAAAGAGAGGAGTTGGGAGTTTTTCGTTGGCAAATACTTGGAAAAAATAAAGTCGAGATGAGAGAAGAATTGCTTAATTTTTTTATAAAATATATAATATATATATATATATATATATATATATATATATATAGATATATATACAGAACTTTTTGTAGCAAATTTAGTACGGTGTTTGGATAAGGACCAACCAAAACCCAAAAACAATATATATTATTTTAATCCCGTAATTATTTTACTTTTTAAAATTTTTAAAACTTGATTATTTAATCCTTATGATACATGTTTGTTCAAGTGGAAAGAGTTTGATTACTTTTAAGTAAGGTCTCGAGTTGCCTAAAAAGAAATAGGTGTAAGGAGAGCTTTTTCATAATATGGGTCCGACATGTAGCTTTACTCCGAATTAGTTAGGACTAAAGTAACTTCCGGACATAAATAATTTATTTATCCCTTAGAATTTTTAGAATTTTTGACCGATTTAGTCAAATGGGAAATATATGTCTAACATGTAAACTATAAAGATTACTTTTAAATAATTAGAAAAGTGCTTCTCAATTAATTAAAATAATTTAAAATGTTGATTAAAAATATTAAATTAGAAAATTCAAAATAATTTTTAAAAAAAAATAATTTTAAAAAAGTTTTATAAATTTTAAAAAATAAAATAATTACGAGACTAAAATAGAAAATTTTGTAAATATTGGAAACCCGACATGCACGACTCCATGCACGAACAAACAAAGCAAGGAAGATTAGATTACAAATAACAATGCAATACACGGTCCAATGGCAGGCGTTTTGAAGCTTCGTGGTTTCATACTGTGAGTCTCTCCTCTCTCTCTCTCTCTCTCTCTCTCTCTATATATATATATATATCCATGCCACGTCCGGACCGTACCAACCCAAAGTGTTTTCTACACATACATTCATGTATATATTTTACGACTCCTTAATTAAAATAATAATAAATAAATTGACGATTGTACTTTTGTACTTTTGCTAGAAGAATCAACGTGGAAAAACTAATGGAATTTGAATACGAACTTCTTATGATCTTATCTCCACTTGTATGGGAGATAGAGAGCAAGAATTAATTACAATAATAACTATATATATATATATAGAATTGACTTAATTGTTTTATTTATTTATTATTATTATTATTATTATGACCATGACCGTAAGTGGTTTGATATTATTTATATATATATATATATATATTTTTTTAACGATTTATTAAAAAGAGTAATCTTTTAAGAAAGTTCGATGAAATTAGGTTATATCTTTAGTGTGACTTTTTTTAAATCTTTTGGAAAATTTGTAATTGGGATTGTGAGTAAATGAATCTTTCAATTGAGTAATAGTTGGTGAAGGTTTAGTGGTCTTAGAACTTCTTTTCTTTATTTTTTTTCTTTAAAATTTTAAACATTTTCGTCTTTACTATATTCCGAACTCATAACCTGTAAAAATTATAAGTGAGATTACTACCAGTTTATTAGTGAAAGAACTTGATATAAAAAGTTTTTGCATTATTGGATTGGAGTTTTTTTTTTTCATTTTAAAATTAAATATTAACAAAATTTAAAAGATGATAACAAGGTTTAGATTGGATTTTCATTTTATAGATATTTTGACTATTTTGAAATACATTCTTTATATAAATTATATAAATCTTGTTATAGTAAAAAATATTAGAGATATTAAGATCATAAATTTAAATTAAATGTGTAATATATGTAATTTTTTTTTCTTCACCTTTGGGTCTAAAATCATTTGTGTATTTCAACTTATTATTAAAAATTTATATTCATTAATTATTTATATGATATAATATTAATTATCAATTTATTGAATAATTAGTTTAAGTCGATAAAAAATAATAATAATTAAAATAATTAATCACACAACAAGGATGGAAAGTAAACCGATACCAAATTTTTATACACAACTCAATCACTATAGTAAACAATGAAAACTAAGCTCTAAGCAATTTTACATGAAAAAATGGTGTAATGGTGAAGAAGTATTGCGAAGCTTCAAATCGTTTTCATCGGGAGTCAAATTCAAATCCAAACAGTCAAATCCAAAAATCCTCTTACTACTAACCGACCTCGTGAGTACCGGAACCGCCTTCGCATCAGATTTATCCGCCACCGCCGCAACGGACTTCTGTTCTTTTTCCGAACGATCATATTGCCGATGCCGCCTCATGTGACCTCCCAAAGCTTGTCCCATGGGAAACTCCAGGCCACAAATAGAACAGGTATGCGTCTTAGGCTTCGCCGGCGACGGCGGCGAGAAGGCTTGTTGGAGAAGATCCGCCGCTATTAATTTCAGCTTTTTGTGACTCGCTCGGTGACCGCCTAATGCTTGAAACGAGTGAAATTTCTTCTTACATGTCTTACACTCGAAGACTCGTTCGCCGCTTCGCCGACGGTGGTCGAATTTTACTGATTCTTGCTCTGTTGTTTCTTCTCCTACTTTAGAAAGTAACATCAAACAGTTTGCAGTCGCTACTGTTTCGTCTTCTTCTCTCAATCGCTTTATAGCCATGGTTTTTGTTGCTGAAACTTCTCGCACACGCACAGGTAACTACTGGAATTTAGAATTTGGAATTTGGAATTTGGAAATTGGAATTGATCAAACACAGGGGATTGAAGAAGAGATATATAGGTGAGAAGTGGAAAAATGGAAGTGATACAGAGTATAGAAGTTTGATTCTAAAATATCTGGCAAAAGGTGTGCACACAATGTATCTATCTATAGTAAGTTTTTTTTAGTTCAAATTAAGTGTAATTGGACAGATTAGTAATTTCCAAATTTTCTAATATAGTGTTTCTTGTGGAGTAAGAAAGGGGTTGTGGGGAGGTGTATACTATACGTCTGGTAGCTGCTTCCAGATCTTTACTTCTTGATCTGACCGCTACTTGTGAGTAGAACATGAATTTGGGATAAATACATCTATTTGATATCATTAGATTTTTACATAAAAAATAATTTAATTATTTACCCAAAAAATTAATAAAAAATATATTTTTTTATAGTGCTTAAATTTCAAACAGCTACATACATAAGTTTGAGTTGAGGTACGAACCTTCACTTGTATCTTGAGTTTATTAATTTTTTTTTTCAATTGATAGTAATTTTGTATGTACGTGTGTGTATATATATATATATATATATATATATATATATAATAATAATTTTTTAAAAACATTTGGAATTTTTTTAGTCTCGTACTAATATGGTTTTAAGCTTTTTTTCTTTTTTTTTTTAAATAATCCGATATTCAAAATCGTGGACTCTCAACTTCGTGTAATATTCATAATGCTTACTCATTATGTTAAGTTAAGGATTTAAGCTACTTATAACATTTACAATAAGTATCGACTTAACTATTTACCAAAAATATATATATTGACTTTTAACTTCGTGTATCATTCACAATGTTTACTCATTAAGAGTTTAACATATGTATATATAATAGTAGCCGGTGTCCCCACCTTATTTTGGTGAGACTAATCCGAACTTGGTCTGCGGAGCGCTCGCAGAGTTCAACTCTTACTCGACGGTGAGGGCCCGACCCAGAGCTTTTTTAACATGGGCGCTAACCACCCCAGAGGATTAGAAACCTCGATCATCCGCCCTAGAGGAAGCATTAGAAGTCCGCACACAAATTCTCCCAAACTACCGGGTTATAATTTATCTTTTTATTAAAATTAAAATACATCTATTTTTATATACTCACGCGCCTATAATCGTTATTATTAAATTGATTTTTATGTATATATTACACTTTATAATATAAAAATATCTGGGATTAGTTTAATTTATCACGCATAATTAAAATATATATAGAGATACACAAAAAAAAAAAATATATATATATATATATATATATATAGAGTTTAAATTAGATTTTTCAAGTGAAACGGCGGCGGCTCTTGTTCCAGATCTACAGAACAGAGATAACCGTCATGCCTCACGATGGAAAGGAGTTTGACCTGTAAACGACCCCGAAACTTCTCAAGAAGTTGATATTTTCAACTACAAGACCAGGGGATTTGAATTACGCACACGCTTACCAATTGCTGCCAACTCGCTTTCTCTTTGTACCTTCTCACCATTTTGTTTTAGTTATGGATTATCTTAATTTTCGAAGTCAACACAACTCTAATAAATTTTAATTAATTTAAATTTATTCAAATTGTATCTATAAAATTTAACTTTTACTTAGAAAAATTTCACTCTATTCAATTCTTACCTGACGCTCACAAACCTCGTGTAGCTCTCACAATAAGCTTTCTCATTATGCCAAGATAATATATATTATATATTTTTTATAAAAAAATAAAATGTGTGAATAATATTCTCGTATAACTCCATTTAAGAAATTTTTGAATAATTATTAAATTTAAATTTATAGTCTTTTACTCAGCGATAGAGAAAAAAGTCGTATAAAATCTCAACTTATATTATTATAAAGAATAATATCACAATATAGATATACTATTACAAAATATCTAATTAAACTAAAAGATATTTTAAATATTATGTAGATTTTTCAACACAAAATTTTTCTATCAAATTTATTAATTTTATATATATATATATATATATATATATCAATACTATTAATTCGAGAGAAATCAATAAAAAAATTCTTAAAATTACAATGTTATTAAATAGTATTAACTAGAGAAAACTACATTAATCAAACTCTTACTTTGTTGTCAAAATTTTTATTAAAATATTGACACATACTTTCTTACATGAGTATATATAGACCTTTCTCTACATATATATAGTTGGACAAAGGGATGCTCAAGTTGGAATAGAATCCAGCTTTGTTATAAATATATAAATTAGTCTTACAGACATATTGACAATTTATTATAATCATATGTATATATTATAATGAGTTTTATTTATTATCTTTAAAAATATTTTTTAATAAACTTTCTCACTGTACCAATATTCTAGACTGCATTATATTTTACATGAGTTTTATCTATTAACTTTAAGGTGATTTTTATTTTATAAAAAAATTTTAATTTTTGTTGTTAGTAAGATTCGAACCCAACGCGTGCTAAAACTAAACGCACTTTTCTACAATACCAATGTTTTAAATTATATTATTTTTACAGGAGTGTTATTTATTATATTTAAAAAGATTTTCTTTAATAAATAAAATTCTTGTAAAAAAATACAATCTAGGTCATTGATGCAGTAACAAAACATCATCATTTGAGAGAGTGCTGTTTGGGGTTAAGGATATAGAATATATAAAATAAATATTTTTAAAGATAATAAATAAAACTCCTATATATAAAAAATTATATAATTTAAAATATTGGTGCAGTGACAAAATGTATTTAAATTCATTGTGATGCTTTGAGTTCGAATCTAACCAACAACAAAAATAATTATTTTTTATAACACTTCCATTTTTGTCGTGCAGTGTGAGTTTGAATCCCGCCAGTTGCAATAATTTAAATCTATTTTATGAATAAAAAATATCCAAAAAAAATTTAAAATTTTTTGAAATATAAAAAGACTAAAATAACCCTGGAAAATAGACGGATTTTGAGTTTGGACGGAATTTTTGGACGGAGGTACAAATTATGCTATTTTTTTAGTTAGAGTGCAAAAGGTGGAAAAAAAAAATTTAAGTGCAAAATTCAGAATCCCAAAAAGTTGAGGTATTACCGAGATAATTTACCTTTACAATTATAACCTTTAACTTTATAAACAACTTCAACGCGTCCTAATCTATATAAGGCTTTGTTGTTGTGGGACCAACTTTTACTTTGCTCTATGCCAAACAAGCAAAGTTCTTTGGATGGGAACATAAACGTTAAATTCAATATGGTCACAATCTAGAATTTAGGAAGGAAGGAAGGAAGATGAATATAAAAGTTTTGTTTGTTTATAATATCAATGATAAATAAAGTATGAATGAATGATGTTACTAATGAAATACCAAAACAGGATAAATATTAATCTATCAAAAAAAACAGGATAAATATTATGACGTAACAAACGCGGTCTTACTACTTTCATCATGTTTGATAAGCACTTTCCTTTTTCACACTCCTTTTGAGTACACCTTTTTAACTTCTTCATTATTTTTTTTTTCCCCCTCTTTTCAAAGACTTAGTTTGGAAGCTTTACCCATCATTTCATGTGTTATTTAATATAAAAATTTTGTCTAGGAGTTAGTTTCTTTTTATTACGGATAAATATTTTTATACTCGATAACTATTACAATAGAATGACCATTTTTGAATTAAAATATCCTCCTTATAAGAATTGATATGTCCTTTTTGTACGTGCAAAGTAAGAGAAGAGATGATGATCGTTTCTTTGAAAAAAAAAAAATTTTAATACTTAAGTCGTAATTAATTTTTTTTCAAACTTCAAAAGTAAAAACTATTCTACTCAAGTATTGGAATTTTCGGGGAGAAGGGCCACCTTCCCCTATTTTACAAGTACAAGAAGGTTCGACCCATATATCTAAAAAGGACCATCCAACTATATCAATAATCACTTTATATTCTCATTAATTTAGAATTGAGTCATATTAATACTCTCTCTATCTCAATTATGCATTATCAATTTATAATTCTAAGAAGTAAAAATAGTTTTGAAAAGCATATTTTATCCCTAGTTCTCTTTGCTTACTACACTAGGGGGTGGACAAATGGACCATATAGGAGAATCTAGCTAGTAGGGAAAGATATGGAACTTGGGCAGGAATTTCTTATGATCTTATCTCATGGTAGTACAAGTGGAAATGCAAGACCAATCATAAAAAAAGACTTTGTGTACGCGTAAATTATTTAACTAACCGATTAAATACGTAATTCTATTTAATTCTGTAGGAAATTTCAAAGAATATACGTAGAAATTTAAGAAACAAAGAAAATTGTAAGTACAATAATAATATTCAATAACATTTAATGCATATGTGATTCTAACAACTTTTTTTTTTTTTTTTTTTTTTTTTTTCTAGTACTTATAATTAATTAATAGCATATACTTTATATATAAAGTTATGCATTAATTAAACAATTATTGTGTAGCTTAATGAAACTTCCTTCCACAAGCCCAAGGTTTGATCAACCTTGGTGATGGTTTTTTTACCTAAATCCAAGATCAATGAAGGCACGTTTAAGCTCCTCCATGTTTTATATTATATATATATATATGCATGTATGTATTTTATTTTGAAAATGTGAGTGAATGATTTTCATGGAGATTTATATATATGGTGCCTTATAATTTATTCAAACACATGGTCAATTCTTTAATCTCCAAATCAAGTAATAGTAAACCTACTAAATTCCTCTACTCTTTCTCTTTTGAAAATGTTAATTGTAATAGTAAAAATGTAAAAATTCCCAAAAAAAAAAAAAAAGTAAAAATGTTAAACTAAGTTGAAACTGAAAAAATTCACATAAATTAATTTCTATCAAGCAAATTAATAGTATGTGAGTGTGATATAGTAGTAGTAAAAGGATGTAATTTATAATTGATAATAAGAATAATTGAAAGAGAGTTTAGAAATCTAAATTTAATTATATATATTGAATTTACACGGAAAATATGAGAATGGTAATGAACCTCTCGTTGATAAATGAGTATCTTTGAATGATGACTTGCAATGACCGTGAAAGAATCTCCAGTGTGCACAAAGTCTATCCAGAGAGGGTGCTATTTGGAATGACCCTCCGACAGTTAGAGAAATAGGGTAAGATAGGAAGATAGAGAATCACTTAGTCAAGGTCGAAATAACTCGCTCTTGATCGACAAAGTAGGATAGAAATAAGAAGCTTTTAAATGTATGCAATTAAATGTGAATTTTCTCCAAAAAACTGTTTTTATTCTGTTTTCAGGGAAGATTTTCTTTTCAATATATATAAGTTTCAAGAATATATTCTATAATAAAATGAAAAAATCCATTGATGAATTTTGAACGAATGTTCTATATACAACGCTCATATAAAACCGAACAATGAAAAAATTTGATATCAATTTCAATTCTACTTAAGAAAAATCTAGAAATTAAGCCCTTAAATGAAGAAAATCAAGCTGGGGAGGAATATTCAGTCGCTTCAAATCGTTTTCATCGGGAGTCAAATTCAAATCCAATCCACCAAATCCAAAAATTCTTTTGCTACTATTGGATCTCATCAGTACCGGTACCGGCTTCGCCTTCTCAGATTTATCATGAACCACAAATTTCTCGCCGCCGTCCATACTCATAACCGGCCGATGCCTTCTCATATGACCTCCCAGCGCTTGTCCCAAGGGAAACTCAAGGCCACATATAGAACAAGCGTGCTTCTTAGGTTTTTCCGGGAAGGCATGATGTAGCAGATCCGCCGCCATTAACCTCAATTTCTTATGACTCGCACGGTGACCTCCCAAAGCTTGAAACGAATAGAATTTCTTCTTACAGGTTTTACACTCGAACACTCGCTCACCTCTTCCGATTCCTGCCGCGGATTCTCTCTCCGCCGCTTCGCCTACTTTTGACAGCAGCATCAAACAGTTGTCAGATTGATCCACCGCTTCCTCTTCTTCTTCTCTGAATCTCTTCACGGCCATCGTTCTGTCGTCCGTAGGAAAACAAACAAAAAAAAAATCCGGTATGTAATTAATTGAGAGGGAAAAACACAAATTATCGAAATTAACTTGGAAATGAATCCGGAAATTTGGAATTGGTATTTATATATACGTCAGTGGGAGCAGAAAAGTGTGGGTGAGATTAGATTCTGTATTGCTTGGGGACAAAGAAAAAAATAAGAGTTGGTTGGTTTGGTTTTGGCTGCTTCTATTATGATGAGCGGGATTATATATATATATATAGATACATATTGGAGTATAAAATAGTGTGTGGATAACCGTCATGGCACACGTTGTGTGTGTGTGTGGAGGAAGTTTGTGTGAAGGGTCAGCGCAAAAGAGTGAGTGTTTTGACTTCACTATGGACTCAGGAAACTTCTATTGTTCTTCAATGTGAGGCGATCCGAAATTGCCTTCACACGCTTCCCACTTTCTTTTTTTTTTTTTTTTTTTTTTTTTTGGGGTTGAGGTATTTTCGTTTCTAATATTTTTTTAATTTATAAGTGAGATAACTACAATTTTTTTTATATACATTTTCAATTTGTTTTTTGTTAGATTATTTGATTTTCAAAATTATAACGATTTTATCTAATTTAGATTCTATTCGAGTTACGACGAATAAGGTATAACTAGACTATGATTTCTTTTGCAAGTTATAAATGAAACTGTTATTAATTATGGACTGTTTGACGTATCATATCAATTCTATTTTAATGTATTTTTATCAAAATAAATATGAGTTTTAAAGTTTTGAGAACTTTAAATTTGTATATTATAAGGAAGTGAGTGTTTGATGTTTAAAAAATAGAAGCAAACAATAGCACAAATTTGAAGCCTTCTTGTCACAAATTTTCAACTTCGGATAGCTTTTGTTTGAATAGAATAATAATGTTAAGAAATTGGTAATGATTTCAAGTAATTTGTCTATATTTAATTAATATTATTATTATTTTAAAAAAAATTCATATGAATATGCATAGTTTAATTTATACTGTTTTTATCAATAATATATAACTCATTTGATAACAGTCACACTTATAACGTAGAGGTCGTGAGTTTGCACACTAGAATTTGAATTTCTAAAAAAATAAAATAATAATAATAATAATAAAATAATCATACTGTTTTAACCAAAGGTGATTTGAAAGTCCCACGCGCCGCAATTCGTGCGCCGAGTTAGAGCGCAAAACACGCGAGTCAGCCGAGAAATGTTTGGAAATTTCTTAGCACTTTCTTGTTTGTGGGTCCCCAGGTGAAGCATGGATAACATGTCTTTTTTTTTTATTAATCTTTTTGCGGAACCTTCCTTCACCCTTTATATATATATATTTAAAAAATTATTTCACGAATCTTAATCCGTTTGTATCACAGGTATTAAGAGTTTAATTTTTTTTTTGGTTATTTTTTCGGTATCTAGTAGATTCTTTAGAGCCAATTAAATTAGAACTTCGAATTATATTTTATAAAATATAATAGAAAATTATATCATATTATACAATAGAATAGAATATGTTAGCAATATGAAATTATATCAAATTTTCTATGTTGTATTTATGTATCATTCATTTTGCTTTTTTTTGTGCTAATTCTATTGGCATATATATGTAAATATTTTTACATAAGTATTGCAATTAAATTTTTTCCTATTTTTTCAGAATGTTTGTTGTTAATAGCATCAAAATTCTTTTAAGACTCACATTATAGTTATACGATTTTTTAAAAATTTTATATTCACATAATATATTTTTTTAAATTCATATATTTTACTTATCGCTAGCTGACCGGGTTACTATCCTTTGTATATAATCCATAAAAAGGCTTTCCCCATCGATGCTTCGTTGGTATGAGGTCTTATCAAAATGCTTTATTTCATTTGATTATTCATGCCTATTCCAAAGCATTGTTATTCTTAGGATCCGGATCCGTTATTCATTCAATGGAAGGGATTGTTAGCTATTCTCCCTATAAAAGTCAGAATATGATTCTTATGGGAGGTTTAAGAAAATATGTACTAATTACCAAAAATGCTTTTTTATTAGGTACACTCTCTCTTTGTGGTATTTCGCCTTTGGCTTGTTTTTGGTCCAAAGATGAAATTCTTAATGATACTTGGTTGTATTTGACGATTTTCGCAATAATAACCCGAGTTACTGCAGAATTAACCGCATTTTATATACTACATGTTCGAATAATTAAACGTTGACATCATACTTAAATATTAAGTTATAATGGCGATATTGAATGTATATATTTGTGGAGATAATAAATTTTAAGTTATAATGACCAGTATTGAGAGTGCATATGTAGGAATTTTTAAAAAAATTCATAATATATTTTTAAAAATTATGTAATAAATGTTTAAATAATTTTAATTACTTGTAAGCTAATTATAATTTTAAAATAACATATAAAAAATTACTATTCCTATTTTTTTTTTTTATAATTGGAAAAATAATTTTGATTTCAATTTAATATATATATAAATCACTTATCTATTATTAATATTTTTTTTCTTTTTTTTTTTTTTGTTGCGGGGTACTTCCAATAAGCACAACTACATGAGTTATTTGCCTATCCGCCACACAAAAGACAAAAGGCCATTGCACTTCAGAACAAATTGGATATTAGAATAATTATTAGTTTAATATAATTAATTTTATGAGTATCTTGCGATTAATTTCTTTTATTATAATAGATTTTATACTTAATATTTAAGATTTATAAATATAGTTTATCTAGTACTTAAGATTTATTTTTTAGTATGTAAATCAAAGTTTTTTAATATACCAAATGGAGTTATAAATTAATTAAAATAAAAATTGGTTAAATACAAAAGATTTTATAAAATTAAATAATAATATAAATGAAGAAAGACATAACTCAATTAATAATAATCTCATTTATAATAATTACTATGAAAGAAAAAAAAAACTCTAAATTCATTATATATAATTATATTATACATTATTAAGAAAAAAAATGTTATTTTGATTTTTTAACACAAAAATATAAACGCAGTTCGTGTGAGTGGCCATAAGCCATTGCCGACTGCATGACCACTCTCTCTCTGAGCATTTGGCAAACAATGGGCAAACGCAAGACCTCAATTTCTCCGTCAAATTCTAATTCTATGCTGGTGCCGCTGCAATCTCTACCAATGTCTCAGGATGATTGCTCTGACCGCCGGCAACTGGCGATTGTGCCACCATTTACTACTACCACCACCACTGCCACTACGACTACAAGTAGATTTTCTCGGTTTGAGCTTCCTGTTGGTTGGGGTGTTGAAGAGGTTCCTCGCTCTGACCCCTCCCGTATCGACAGGGTATGAATTTACATTTACATTTACATTTGCAGTTATATATATGTATATACCAAGCTGCATGTGAGGTTATTGTTTAAAGTTTCCAGAGTTGACAATTTTTGTCTAAGTAATTCGTGTGATTTAACATAGTAAGAACTACATTGTTCTACATTTGCTACAATCGTTTTGATTCTACTATTTTTAGAGAGTGGAAATTGAACATTTCACCGAAAATTATATGAATTTTGATGAACTGAGCTGATTTAAGTATTTATTTCTTCGTGAAATATTGATTTATCTGCTGAAACCCCAATTTGGTGGTCATGTAATTTTTGTTAGAGGGCTTGGTATAATTTCTGCGAAATATGTGTAGTAAATTGACTGATGAACGTTTTCCCTGATTTTGATTGCTTGGTATTCTTATGGATTGCTTGAAAATGATTTTCTCTGTGGTAAGTTGTACCAGTTTCGTCCAGCAATTGGAAATTGATATATAATGGTTTATCACGTTTTGCAGTACTATTATGAACCAGGAACAGGAAATAAATTCCGATCCTTGAGAGCTGTTGAACGATACATTAATGGAGAAACATGCGCTTCTCAGTCGAGGTCAATGGTGTTGCGCAGCCATTTTCAGGCAACTTTTCCGGCTGAAAATGTAGCAGAATTTCTGCATGTTTTTTTCTTGAGAATGGCGTCTGTTAATGTGTTTCTCTTTCTTGCTGCAGCATCCTTCATGTTCAAAGATGATTATTTATGGTGGAAAGGTATATATGCTTTGATTTCCCCCCAGCTAATATTTGCTACTCTAAACATGTCTTAGTAGACAAAACAGGATCATTAAAGGGAAAATATTTTACTGATTTCTCTAATTCATTCTTCCCAAACTAACTGTTACTTTCCTGGCAAGTTTTTCAATGGAGGAGTCCACGTGGACCGCAGTGGTCTAATCTCAGTCATAACTGAAAATACAATGAAACTTACTCAGTTTTGGACCACAACGATTTGCTCACTTGTGGTTGGTTTTGGACTTCGAGGTCCACATTAGAATTTTCCTAGTTTGTTTCATTCTTTGATTCCTTTTACTATGTTCTGGAGTTTTATTTTTTGATGTATCTGGTCATGTCCGAGGTAACTACTATTTTAGGTATGCCGTCTTTTTAACCTTTTTCATTCTTATGTAGGATGAATGATATGTCCAAGGCCAAAAAGACCTTCTAAATGTTTCATATAGGCATATACATATTACTGATATATATTTGCTTACCATAGAATTAAGATAGATCAAGATAATTTATATTTGAGGTGTTAGCACTATAAGCAACAGACTGTTTCTCAGATATCGGACCACATGATTTGATTAACATCAGCAATATTAGTATGGTGCAGCTAATGGAACTCGATGAGGAGGAATTTAATCAAGGTCAACAAGCAATTGTAGCTTCTGCAAGTACTTCTATGTCCACAATGAATACTATTCCTGATGGCTGGGTTGTTGAGCAGGTTCCCCGAAGAATAGGTGACCAAAAAGATAAGGTTATACCTTTTCTCTCGATTTTAGAATATTTTCTTATTAATAGAACCTCTGAGAACAGGGCAAAGCAAAGGAAAACTAGCTGATAACAGCATTTGCTGTATTTTGTTTTGTTCCTGTTGCACAGTACTACTATGAACCAGGTACTGGACGGAAATTTCGATCACAAGTAAGTGTTATGAGACACTTAGCTGAATTGGAAGAAGATATACCATTATCAGCTGCTCTTGAAGAGATTAAGGAAAATAGACCCTTCTCCAAGGCTTTTAAATTTAGCAAGCACAGAAAAGTAAGTGTTTCTGCAGTTTGGTTGGAGATCGAATTCAAGTTTCTGAGTCTTGTGGGAACTGCTTGATTTTCATGTTTTTCTTTTCATTTTTCTAGAACTCTGTCTTTTGGAAGAAAAAGTTAGCTAGTAATAACAAGCAGAGTTCATCTTTTGTCGACCCACCAAAGAAGATTAAATGGGTTCTTGCTAGTCCCAGAGGGGACGCTTGGAACCCATTTATCTGTGAGAGACCAGTGCCAGATTCTGTAAAGGTGCAATGGGACCAAAGATTCAAGTCAGCCATGGAGAATGATGGTCATGGCCAACAATGTTCTGGCGCATCCAAGTAAGAGAATACTATCTTTGTGAGTTTCTCCACTGTTTCTTTTGCTATAAAAAAAGAGTTTCTTTACATTATTTCAATATCTTCTACATGAATAACATGATTACCATATAATGTTGCTCATCATGTATATTTGACTTGTCAATGAGATTCTGTCCTTTTTTTTTTTTTTGAGAACAAAGGAACATTCATTCATTAAGAACCTGCCAATCCATATGGAATCAAATTTATTGTTAATATGAAAAAGGAGCAAGAACAAGAAGTAATGATCAAGAAAAATAATCTATTTGATAGGAAACAGAGTAAAAACAAAAAACACACAAATCACAAGATGTTAGCTGCATGTAAATTAAAGAACTCCCCTCCTCCGGCCCCACTCTTTTCTCTGTTAACAATCATGTTCTGAACTTACTTGACTATCTTCATTTTTGCAGTTGATGGTGATATTATGCTGCAGGAAACACCCTGGACAGGTCTGCAATTATCAATTGTATGATCATCTTGTGTAAAAAATATATATATATATATATATATATATATATATATATATATATATATATATATAATATATACTTCTTATGTACTAAACAAAATTTGATCAACTTAACTTAAACATGAATTACGGAAGGCTAAACTGTTCCATTTTTCTTAAGCAAAATTTTAGTCCAAAACTGCCATAGAAGTCCTGAGAAAACTTGATAATTAGCTGACGTTCAATTAAAATGACAAGAAAGAGAGTTGGTGGATCAATCTTTTTGGGTATATTGGGCATCTTTTTCTTTTTAATTTAATCCTAATAAAAAAAAAGGATTATAAAAACCTAATCCTAAACTATGTAGAATTTCGAAAACAATCCTGATTCGGATACTTATATATATATGCATGAACACACAACAGTTTTTCCCAACATACTGGAGATGGCCAGCTCTAGAAAACAACTCAAGATCCACAAAATGTATACATCAGAATCAGATGAAGAAGACTGCTCCATTCTTTTTCCCAGTGAAGTATGTGCGTTTTGTAGTACTAGTCGTAAAGCTGCCGCGAGACAAAAACTCACCACCGTACAGGCATCGCCAGTTTCAGCCGATGCCACCGCGATGGACCAAGGGAACTCCCGACAACAACTTGTCGACATTGAACGGTTTGCACCGAAGCCAGTTGCCGCTGCAGAAGCTATCCCGTCGTCATTGCTGCCACTGGCTGCTCCCGTCAGGGACAAAGGAATGACTTTGTAATAACCAGCCAATTGAAAGGAGGGCAAAAGAAGATCACGAAGTTTGAAGGAGTATCGTTTTTTCCCGCTGATGATAATAGTTCCCGCCTTAAAACTTGGAATTGTGATTTTTCTTTTCAATTCTTTAATTCATTTGGCCACCTCAAATCGTGTTTATTGCTGGTTGGTTGGTTGGTTTGATTTGTTAATCCATTAGTACTTGTCACAAAATTAAAATTAAAAGTTGGTATTGTCCCTCAATTGATTTTCTAGACAGATATTGTGGTCTCTAGCTACTTTAGTCTCAATTCCGAGAATCTTTGTTCCTGTCAAAAACAAAAGTCAAAAGGAGATTACTCTCGTAAAGCTCCTCCGATGCTTAAATCAGAAATGATTGAGAGGAAAAGTTGGCAAACACTAGAGTTTCTAGAGAAGAATTTCATTTACGGTTCTTGTTGAATTACCTTGTATTAATTAAATAGATCTTTATAAAATATTTCGGAGATACTTTGAGTATCTATAAAATATATATGGAGATATTAAAATATCTACCAACAGACAATTTCAAGTCACAACACACCCTCGTATCACGAGCATGTTATATATTATTCTGTTTTGACCCAAGATATGATGAGATTCCAAGTTAATCTTAATTGTAGCAATTAATCTAAAAGTGGTTCATAAACTCTCTCATGTCGAGACCATAGACATTTTTGTCCATTAACAACTTATAATTAATTATTAATAATATAATTAAAAAAGTTAATTTTTTTTTTAATAATAAACTTCCTTAAATAATAGAATAAAGAAGCTATAAAAAAAACCAAAAAACAAAAACAACAACAACTAAAGTATTAGAACAGGATATTATGGTTTTGTTTCCTTAATTAATACAACAAATTCAAATAATCTGTATAAAAGGTAAAAATTTCATGTCTTATTCCTATGTAAAACATTTTCCCCTTTTTTCTTCTCTCTTTCCACTTTCCATTGCCTCTATTGCCTCTGCAAGAACACACACACTCTCTCTCTCTCTTCCTCTCCATACATCAAAGATCAAAGATCAATCATTAATCCGCTTCTTCATCAAGAAGAATACATACATATATATATCAAAGATGACATTTTGAAAGGCCAGAGATGTGTTGTGTCAAGGATGTGTTCTCCCAGAAAAGTATAAAGAAAGCTTATCTCTCAAACCTGAGGCAGTAGTAGTATTAGTCTTGTCAACAGATTCACAGAACTCCTCCTGAGTATATCCAGGATCATGGTTGTCTGATAATGGCAGCAGCAGCTGATGATCCAAAACCTCGTCTTCCATGTCAATCACAATATTGTGCAGAATGCAGCAAACAAGAATGAATCTTGGTAACTTGTGCTTATCTGGTCTCCACATAACTCCTTCTATCATTTTCCATACGTCTTTCAATCTCGCCAATGCCCTATCTGCAATGACCCGAGTCCCAGAAATTCGCCTGTTCAAATCCAGTTTTCTACTCTCTGAAACTTCACTTTCTTGATTATTATGATGATAAGGAGTTAGGAGCCATGGCAATGAAGGGAATCCAGCATCGCCAACTATATACTCCTGCAATTCAGCTTCTTCTGATAATAGTTTGATTTTCTTACCATTTAGTCTCTCCCCTTTTTCGCTGAGCCTGAAAAAGTTTGAACTTCGGAGCACTGAGTTCTCACTCATCTTTCCTGGCAAGCCGGTGACTATGTCCAGGAACCTAAGATCAGGGTCAACTATTGCCTGTAAAAGCATGCTATGGTTATGTTTACGGTCAAGCCATACGTCACCTGTCACCTCGGATGTTGACAGCAACATTACTATGTGTGTGGTGTCGATTGCACCACAACAATTTGGAAGGCCTTGGATTTCCTCGAACTTTGATTTGATATCTGTCAGCTGTTTTTCTGTGGAAGGCCAACGAAGGTGTTGGAGACCTTTTTCTTCGATGGCTTCCACGAAACGCCAAGTTACTTGAGAGACTGTAGAATGATGTGTCCCAAATGAGTCCCCAATTGAGATTAGGGAACTACCAGAACTCAACCTTCGCAAGGCTAAAGCTACTTGATCGTATAACGACATTGGCTTGCCATTGGTGAATGCAAAATGTGTCTTCACCATCATGTGCTCTCTTGCAAGAGAACATATATACTCAAAAGTTTTCCGGGACATCTTGAAAATTAATTGAAATGTATCCAAACCCTTTGAGGGAGATAGATCCATATGCCCTGAAAATACAAGGATAAGAAAGACAAATTACTCCATGGGAAAGGGGCAGAAAAAAGAAATCATATTCAACTTCTTGAATTGCATATAACTCCAAGAAAATGAAGAAATGGAGTTCCAGAACAAATTCGTCTCATGGATTCCTTCTGAATCAAAAACTATAGATCTTCCATGAATATACTCAATTTTCCTCATACAACAAAATAATCAATAATCTTCCAGAGTAAAATGGCAAAAGAACTATTCTAGTTAGCAAGTCAACATCTCATTTTTCCCAAGAACAGAACTGCAAAATGATGTAAAAATAAAATGTCACTTATTTATCGTGTTTCTTCAATAAATATAAAGGTTTATAAAGTATACCACAGATACCAATCACAAGATAAAAAATAAAGTCCTTCATCTCTTGCATGTACAACATAAAAGCTAATGTAACTGCAGATTTTCCTTCTTAATTCTATTTAATCAAAGTTAAGATCCTAGAAAGGCATTGATACCCAGCATGAAGATAAAATACTTATATTGACCAAAATTATGAGGCACACATATTCTACTACCGAGGCACAGGCACCAGAAAAGAAGTAAATTTCTGAAACCTAGAGTGCATCATTATAGGATGTGTATGATAGTGCATAGTGGCTTAGATGTTTTACTTTACCATTATTATCATTATAAATGTAGATCTTTTGACAGTGAATAAATATTACTGACCTCCTTAGCTTTAGGTTGTTTGCCAATCCAACCTTAAATGTGATGAATAAAATGGCAGCAACTCGAGTTTTGTATATCAGTTAAACTAGAGATACCATTTTGAGTAAAAAATAAATAAAACCAAACTTGAGGGACGTCTGTCTAGTGCAGTTGACTATATCATTTGTTATTTCACAGAATAGAAGTTGTTATAGAACAGTATAATTTCAATCCAGTAGCACAATAATTCACAAAGAGCATTAAAGATTCTCATGGGATGAAATATTCATATAATTCGACAACTTCGGCACTGTGCCTATGATATATCATACAAAATGCTCCTCTGAGGAATTGCAAAGTTCTGATGAGCTTTCATTTAAATTCTTTGTAAGTCTTTTGCTTTACAAGTAGAATGGAGATTATAAAGCCTAAAACTTTTTAATGCAATACGTGGGCTTACTTCCAGTATTGAATATATAAGAAAACATGAAGCAATTTAACAGTGTGTCCAATGCAATACAAACTCCAAGTATAAACTTCACTTCCCTTATCTGATACTTCGAGGTAGAAAAGTTAACAGCAACTGTTTTCCAAATTCCTATAATTCTGTTACATCATCTATTCTAAATTTGAATTAAAACCCATTATCACATTGTTTTCCGATGCTACTCTAACTTGTGAACCTTTGTGGACTATATTAACTGAATCATAAGCATGAATGATGAACCAAGTACTCAGATAATAACATTGATAGTCAAACAAAACTGAGAATAAAAACAGTTGAATGATTTCAATCCACTTGAATTTACTTCCATGACATAATTATGGTGTACCTTCCCATCTCTACTTCCATTACAAGTCTATTAAAAGTTTCTACTTTCAAGATTGGAAATGAGAAAATGATCAACTTGCAATGGACTTACTATGCATGTAACTAATTTACAACGGCTGAGTGACCTTGAGCAACATGTATCTAAAACAAACACGTGTAAGGGAAATAAATAATGCAATAGTCCAATATCCTTCAAAAGATATTACCAGCTTAAGAGGAACCAGCAACATACCCAAACTCACAACAGGCTTGGTTCTACCATGACCTAGAATTATCACCCTTGACTAGTAAGACTTTATCGGAAGAATAAATCATTTCTAAATAGGTAAGCATGACATTATGCAATGCGTATGGAAATTTTTGTCAAACCATCAGACAAATTCTTTCCATTTACATACTTAAAGACCTAAAAGCTATACCGAATTCTTTCATTTTTGGAAGGATCTTCTGTCTCTGACACTAATGAGGGAACTGCTGTCACAAAACTGAGCAAAGAGAAGGAAAGAAGAAGACAAAAATTAATTCCACAAGATCAACTGATTTTGACAGGCAAAGCTGAACAGTATGTTGCTGAGATGCAACTTGAATCCCCAAAGTGAACTTTTAGTTCTCATTTTTTTCTCTAATTGACTGGAAATTTGGCTAATTTAACAAAGATCTCCATCTACAAAAATAATAAAGATATCCTAAAAGCATGCTTACTAAAGAAATGGAGGCTAACTGCAAAGCACGGATCAAAACATAAGTTGCAAAAAAGGTTTTGAACTTTTGTGATGACAACATTCTGATCATCTTGTTGAAATATGAAAATTACAGTATCAACACTATTGTTTCTGATATAGAAAATCCACAGAGCATGGATCCTTTTTATGGTTCAATTTGTGACCTTCATTTAATGGTAGCAGCAGCCAATTGAATTACTTCAAAAGAAGAAAGTACACTGTCTTAAGGAAAGTTGTTGAAGAAAGAGGCAAGAAGGCCACTGGATACCATTATCTACTTCTACTGCAATATAAAAAGGGATCTTCTAGTGCAGTGAATATAACCCATACGCTTGCTGCCTTTTAAGATTTCACAACAACCAACTATCTTGGGAGGCAATAAGGAGAAAGAGACTGGAACCAGCAGTTTTGGTAAATCATGAAAATTGACATTTTTCATTTCATCTATAATAAATTGGGCAACCTTTAGCAATAAGAGTCCAGGCCATTGTAGAATCTATTAGCACGTGCAATATGACGGGAACTTTGTAGTTAAGGTTGACACAGGTCAGTAACATTTTTCCCAATGGTAATTTTAGAACTAGAAGATGCTGGAATTTGAGTCGAAAATATTCCAATATAAACAAGCAATGATCAAACTAACTCTCACTAGATAAGCTAGTTAACTGGGCTATCAATGTCTTTCTGGTGACAAAGTTTTAGTTGTGTAATGCTGATGCTAATAGGAAGTCCCCACTAATTTAATAAATAAAGGAACTACTAGTTTAAACTTTCGAACATGCTTATGAAGTACTGTCTAATTATCCACACAGAAGTGCCAATCAGGTTTTGGAGACTGAAAACT
This sequence comes from Cynanchum wilfordii, assembly GCA_025388415.1. Lineage (NCBI taxonomy): Eukaryota > Viridiplantae > Streptophyta > Magnoliopsida > Gentianales > Apocynaceae > Cynanchum > Cynanchum wilfordii. Next base: position 423,286 of record JAHSUH010000118.1, read on the forward strand.
GCACACAAATACTTGAGCAGAATTATATACCCAACATCGGGAGGTGAACAGAAACAATCTCATGTTACATTCCCTAAGATGCAGAAGATCCACTATGATAAGCTGATTTTGCATATACATTCAAAATACGAAGGAGATCACTCTACAACCATTATTTCACTTTCCACGTATAAAAGCAAACTTGTTTCTACTTAAAAGATAGTAATTTCAGCCGTCACAAATTTTATCCAACTATCTTAAATTAGATGAATTGTGAAGTTTTTCCAAGCCTCAAACATGTGAAATCTAAAAATTGCATACTTGAACTTTACTAAACTAGAGTTCACTATTTTCAAACAGATATTCCAAACTGAAGATAGAGCAAAGATCTTATCAAACTTAAAGTTAATGCAAAGAATCTGGCTGGAAGTACATGCAAGCAAATATCGGAGAGCATTGAAAGTACACTATATCAAAAGAAACTTCAATGATTCTCAATTGTTCAAGTAGATGAAGTGAATCAATAACTGATCTCTATATCTCAAGTTTGAAGCTGGATTCGGCCCGGTTAACCGAAATTTACTTTCTATCAAAACCTATACAAAAGAAAGAATCTTCATGAAAAACTAATTACTGCAAACTATATACCTTTCTTCTTCCTCTATGCTGTCAATTTTTCCACTAACTATTCATCTATAACAAGATTCACTATAAAAAATATATCTAAAAGAAGAACTCATCTCACATTGACAAGGTAATAATAATATGTTAGGTTAAGAGCAAGAAGAGTCAAAATTGGTAAAGATAAACAGATTAGGGATCTTTTTTTTTAACATATGAAGAATGTATTCTATATACATTGAAATATAATTGCAAATAGAAAGGTAAAACACAAGGTAATTAATTGGCATAAATTGAATTTACCAAGAAAGCTATAATCCAGTAAGATATCAAAAGTTCAACTACAGTAGAAAGTGATCAAGCAATAAACCAAACCAAACCAAACCAAACACAATTCAAAATTGAAACAACACTGAGATAGAATCTACAATGGAAATAATGGGGGGAAAAGAAAAAATATAACATACTAGCAATCTTGTTGGGCAATACATCCCACCAATCAGCAGAACCCTCTAGAGTAGACCCAGAAGCGAGAGCATTTTCCTCTGGTTTCTTCTCAACCTTTCTCTTTCTTTTTTGTCCTCTAACAGGACCCATGACCAGAAAAAAAGAATAACCAATTGAATCAAAAACCCAGAAACCGAAAAATAACTGCAAGAATCAAAGTTAAATTCATCAGAAAACCAAAACCCATTTGTATAACATAGCAAAGATTGACATATTAACTCCTGAGATCATAAAAACGGCATGAAATAAAGAAGACAAACATGCAACAAAAACCTTCTGAAAATATTTTACATATATATATCTATATATATATTTCTGAGCAAGTGCTTAAATATTACCTATATGCAGAAACAGTTAAAGTCCATCAAATGTTGTCCCTTTCTATGTATCTTCATAAAACATGCAAAATTGCAGAATGACCAAACAAAACAAAAAAAAAAAAACAGAACACAGTAAAAAGTAGAAAAAAAAACAGATTCATCAAGTAAAAAAGAAAAAAGAAAAAAGAAAAAGATTAAAACATACTTTCAAGAACCCTTTTTTTTCTTACACAATGCAGCAATTGAATTGATTGAAGCAATGCAAAATCTCTATTTTCTGTACTCGGTTACGAAAAGAAAGCACGCATAGACACAGAAAATAAAATAAAAAGAAAAGAAAAAAATTAAGGGGAGAAGAAACTGAGAAGTTTGCTTCAAAGGTATTTTAAAATAGTTTACGACTTGTAAAAGATTCAACTATTATTTTATATATATATATATATATATATATATATATATATACAATTTTTATTTTTTATTTTTTATTTTTCTTAATTTTACCATTTTTGTGAACCTAAATCTTATATATAAGAAATAATAAATGTCAATTTAAGATATTCTTTCCATTAACTAGAATGTCAAATATTTGATCATAAATGTCGTTCTAGAAATTGAATGTGAAAATATTCTTTTAGTAAATGGAGCTATGTTGTATATATAAAGATTTGAATACGTTACTTAATTAATTTGTAAAATTAATGGATACATAATTTTGTGTATATATATATATACACAAAATACAAGGTTATTTTGCATATCGAGTGGCTACTTTGTTCTTGAAGTTTTTAATACAAGGTTTGGTTTTCAAAAAAATAAAAATAAAAATTATATATATATATATATATATAGGAAATTCGTCACGATTTCCTTATTAAGAATATGAGATTCTAAAGTTGAAATTAAAATATGCCAATGCTTATACACTTATGGTATTTTTTTTTGGAAATTATACACTTATGGTATTTATGAAAAATATATGTTTGAATATTGATATTACATGAAATTTTATGAATTTATATAAAAGTTAGAGCATGATAATTTTTATTTAATTAAATTTAAATTAATTAAAATAGTGATTTTAATATAAAATATGTCAAAATCCAAGGTAAGAAATATCAATCCTAATTAAGAATGTATAACTCAATTGGTAACGATTTACTTATCATCGGGTTTTGACATGAGGTGTCTTAGGGGCGAATTCATAATTGGGCCCATAATTTTCTCGTAAGCCCGAAAATAAAGGAATACCGGATTTTTAAGGTATGGCAACACATACTAACATAATATGGGCCCAATTGGATCGAGCAATTTCCTGTCATTGTGGATTTGAATTAATGTGAGAGCCCAAATGGAAATAATCTTGGGCCTTGAAATAAAAAAGGAAATTGTTAAAACTAATCTGCCAAATACTGCAATTTGGGCTTCTTTTTTTAAAATAATTTTGTTTTTAGACCATATTTGTTTTTAGAAAAATTTAAATTTAGTTTTAAAAGTCATTACGATTTCTAACATTCACAATGTACCTTAATTGAATTAGGGCTTATTTTGACTTCTTTTATTACGACACCAAATATACGGATCTTAATTATAAATAACACCTTTTGTGTCCACATTTAAATTAAATTAATTATTTAAAGTCACGTTAACATTTCAATTAATTTTCATTCGAAATAAATTTTAACTTCACGTTTTAAATATTCAAGCTTCTTTTCCATATGTAAAGTAATTTTATATCTCAAGACTAATGTTTATTGATCAGAATTTAAACTGTGTGTAAAAAAATAACTATTAAAAATATCTTTCTCTCGGAAAAAGGTCCCCTCAAAGTGACAGATTGCGCAGTGGCTATCAATCTGATCACATACCAGAGATTAATGAATAACACTTTTTTGTTGCTATATAGTAATATATATATATATATATATATATATATATATATATATATATCTCCTTCTATCCATAAGCCTATGAGAACCGTAAAATGTCTATATTGACTTTCTTCCACCATATAATGATCTATATATATATTATGTGCTTTTGAATGAAAGTCAGATCAAGTTTCCAATGCATTTGTGATTTGTGAACAAAGAACATCAGTGTTAAATTTGATAATTAGATAAGATAAATTTCTTCGAACACCACCACTCTCCTCATTATCGGACAAAACATTTGTTCCCACGATATAAAAAGTCAAACCCACCAAAATTCAAGTTTCAAGAAAATTTCTTCTTTTATTAGTAAATAGTAAACTACCATCAGACCGTTTGAGAAAATTCATAGAGGCAGCACAGCCTCCCATAATCTCATTGTAGTCAATACCTCTCTGCTCTAAACAAGGAAAAGGAAAAATATGACCTTGTATAATTCCTCAAAATCCACTTCCACTTCTTTTCTTTCAAGTATCCCGGATTGACTATGATACAAGTCAACTATACACATTATATTGTAAACTCTATATAAGAATTAGAGCAACAATAACTATCTATCCTATGTGATGAGAAAAAGGAAAAATGTACAAAGAGGGAGTAATAATTTGGCACAAATGCAAGAGTTTAAATGAAAACATTTCTACTTCCTAGAATTATATTAAGTAGTAATTAGCACTACAAATTTACATACCCCATATGAATACAGCATGTTCTTGGAGAAAAATTTCAGTAATGTTCATAGATTTTATGTTTGGACTATAATCCTTTTGCTACCATGTTGACTAGTGCTACAAGTAATGGAAGAAGAACTAGTAGTAGTAGTAGTACCACAAGAGAGGTCATTGTTACTTTCTTTCTTAGTTGAAGAGTTCTTTGGCTTTCTTGGTATGCATTTTGCTCTGCTCCCTTCCATCTCTTTCACTCCCAATTCCAACTGTGAACTCCTGTTAATGGAAGACCAAAAAACCAAAAAACCAAAAAACCAAAAAAGGGAAATCATTATGCTTTAGTCATCCAGAGAATTACTTTACAAATTGATATCCAAAAATGTTTTCATATCAACATCAATAGTAAAGAACTTCATGTAAAAATTATTGTGAGACCTTTTACCGAACAAAAGTTAAAACTATAAGCACAATTCGATCCAAATCTGAATTAGTCAAAGAAAGCAAGTAATAATGAATAACAGATGGTATAATAAGAACTAATTGATGAAGCCCCAAGTGGGTGTGGTGGTACATTTTTGGGTTGTAATTATGAAGTGGGAGATAAGTTCACGTGAGTCTAGTATATAAGTACTAGAGTCTACTTGAAAAAGGAGGAGTGTACAACAGATTTGCAGAAAGAGGAAGAAGCAACCAGTCTGTTCATTGATTGTTCTCCACATAGGTAATGTGTGGCATGGTATAATTAAATAGCCAATATAGAATTTCAACTACAAAATCTCAATGTGGATTCTCAGATAGTACATATATTGGAGGCTAGTATAGATAGTAGTGCATATCCTATTGGTATGGACGGTATGGTGTTTAAAATGTGAATGTGATCTGCCTCATATCTCTCTATCTCTCTCTCTCTCTCTCTACATGGGCAAACTAATAAGGATGATACTCTACAACTTCTGCAGCCCATCAATAATGACAATGAAAACAGCCGTCAGCTAATTTTAAGTGACAAAGAATTCGATTTGAATGCGTCAGATCCAAATGGAAGAAGAGATCTGCAATTATTATTATTACTTACCACTGGGATTATCGAAGGACTTGGATTGAAAAGACTACAAACCCAAATACACATCCAAGAAATATATTCTGTGTTTCAAGATTTGGGGATATATTTATTAGTAATAAACACCATTTTTTTTTTTTGGTAAATTAGTAATAAACACCATTGTTAACATTAAAAGCTGCATATTTCAACTAAGCAGAGGAGGAAGTCAGCTAATTCTTGAATGTAAGTTCTAAAAAACCCACGTAAATCAAAGAACAATGTTCAAATTTGGAAATTCCTAAGTCCCACTTTTGATCCATGTGAGAAGCTTTTGTCACCTAGTAATGGTGGTTGAGAATCAAGACGAGAAACACAACAACCAAATAAAAAGAAAAATCAAACTTAAAAGTCCACAGAAATCAAACAAGAAATAATTTTTGCACAGAGAAAGTATAGAATCAACTTACCGATCTGCATTATATGAGGAAGATCTCTTCAGGGTTGGAAGAAATTCATCCTTTTTTGTCTCTATCAAGCTCCCACTGAAGTATTCTTTATCTTCCAGCTTCATTCTCCCTCCAAATCCAGAGACTAAGCTACCTACTGTATCTTTCCCCACCTGATTTGGGGCCCCTCCACGTGGCAGCCTCACCTTATAGTGAGAAACTAAAGAGAATCCGTTCTCTTTTCCGTTACCGGGCCCACAGTCTTTGAACCCAATGGACCCACAGGATAAAAACTGCATCAGAACCGTTGAAGCTTTTCCCCTTCCGCTCAGATTACTATGATTATTAAGCGTTGGATTTTCATTGACTGTTGTTTCTGGCCGTGAGATTAATCGACCGTCGGCTTTGAGTAAAGTTTCTAGAGTTTCGGGACTAGAATCGGACGGCGGAGGTGAGATCTCAAATATCTCGTCGGTGCTCAGTTCCGTCATCTGGTTGTTTCCCTGATGTAACTGTTCTTTACCTTTCGCCGTTTCTCTATCTTCGTCGATAACCTCTTCTTCGATTTCCCGAATAGCTCGTCGACGACGGCGCCTGTCGTCGGTCTGAGTCGAGGCGTCCGTAGCTACACGTCCGATGGTATCGCCGCCGCTGCAGACTTTGTATTCGTGAAGGTCGAATGAACTCCAAGACTGGTTGCGTCTACGCCTTCCGGCTACCGCCGCAGCAAAATCGTGACCGTGGTGGTGGTCGTGTTTTGGTGTAGATTCTGGTGGAGGTTTAATCATTTGGGTAAACGCTGTTACTGTTTCATCGGAATTTGGGATTGTATTACCACCATTTTCCAAAATCTCTGATCCCTTGAGAATGTACTCTTGTCCATGTGCTGGATAGATAAAATCATTCTCCGATAAATCATGCCATACATATCCATTCTTATATCCCCTGAAGATGATCAGAGAGAATAAAAACAGAGTATATATTCAATTAAATTTCTATTTCAATATGCACATAAGGTGTTTGATGTTTGTAAATGTCACAAATCAAACTCACCGTTTCGAAGACCAGGAATACAAATTAGCCATGCCTTTCCCACGAAGAAAATTCAAGCGATTGATCACATCTGATTATCAAAAATTGAACAAAACAACACAAAATTTTGCTTCCCCTAAGAACACTTATACATATATTTCAACTTAATTCACAACAACAGCAGCAGCAGCAACAAAAGCTAGGAAGGGGAAGAAATCGTACCTCTGAGATAGAGACCACCGTCGGGTGAGGAAAGAGGAACCTCCATGAAATGGGGATGCTCAAGTTGTCCGTTCCTCGAGAGGTAATAAATGACAGGGACTCTTCGTTCCGATGATCTGACCTTATTACTGGAAGGCTCTGTCCATACTTTGGTTCTTTCGGGGCTTATTATTTCTCTTTCTTTCCATCTCTTCGACGTTTGCAGGTCCGTCGTCGTCCTTGTCGTCTTCAACGCTGCCGCCATTGCTTCTCTCGCCTGTTACTTCCTTCCACTTCCACTTCTACTGTAGTAGAAGAAAGCGAAGTCCCTTTCTTCCTCTGGCTTTATATACAGATATATATATATATCTGAAAAGTGAGTTTCCAGAAGTAAGTAAGAGAAGTAGAAAATTGGAAAGGAAAATAATGATAGTATATTACTACTCACACCCTTTCTAAACTTGTTAAAAATAATAAATCATTCTTTAAAATATATATATATAATATATATATATATATATATATATATATATATATATATATATAAAGTTCATCTTACGTCTTAATGGTCGAGATACATCCGCAAGTCTCTTTGGTATTAGATCTTTGCCGGTGGATTAGTTTGTGGGGAAGGATCTAAAATACCACCAAAAAAAAAAATTAGTGCACTTTTTTTGGATTGTTGGAGGGTTATTTAATTGGTTATAATATGTGTTTGATTAACCTTAGTTTGACATAAGGAGAAACTGCATTATAAATGTTGGAGGAGTTTTTCGATATTTTTTTGTAAATGTCATATAAGAGTTAGAGTGAGACCTTTTCAAAGCAAAAATTAGATTATGCATGTCCAACTTGAAGCGAATCTTAATTATCGAAATATAGTGACTTTTGATTTTGGATGGTTTAACTTAAAAATATAATATAGGTTTGATGATCTTTTGGCTTTGCAAAGCAAAAAAAATGTATTGTGAGATGTTACATGACATTACGAGTTTGACACACGCTCCGAGTGTCATGTAAAAATTAAAGTGAAGCCCTCTCTCGAGCAAAAATTAGATTATGCAGGTACAAATGGACCTAAATATTGATTAATTGAAGTACTGTGAATTCGGATATCGGATACTCTAACTAAAAATTGTAATATGGGTTGATGATCCCTTAGCTTCGTATACTCACTATGAGTATCATTTAACAATTAAAATGAATCATTTTCTCAAACAAAAATTAGATTTTATAAGCGCAATATAAATTGAATCTTAATTAATCAAAATATAATAACTTAGGATACGAGATGATATAATATATAATATATATATATATATATATATATGGATGTGATGATTTTATTGAGATTTGAAATTGAAATGTCATGTTCATGGGGTAAGGAGGGATTGTTTAGAAGTGTGAAAAAAGAAAGAATAGTGTGGAAAGAAGAGGGGAGAATTAGCTATAATTCAAAATAGGATGCGGCAAACAACAGCTACCAAACAAAAACACTAAAAAAAAAAAAAGTTTGATTATTTTTCACTATTCTTTTTCAACCTTACTTTTGTCTTCAATTCTTGCAACATTTATTTTTTTTTTTCTTTATTTTAAGCTCTCTTTGTTTGACCTTAAAAAAGTTTGACATTTTCTTTCATTATTTAATCTTTGTTTCATTCTAATTTTGCCCTACTACCACAAACAATTGTTTCAATTAAGGTTCATAATGATTTCTAGAAACTTTTCATTTTTTTATTATTTATAATTGATATCGAGATACTTAGTATTGTTTTTGCTACACTAAAAAAATATTTCGAGTTAATTATAAAGATTGAACTTATTCTTATATATCATTACATATTTTTATGTATTTTCAACCCATGACATGTATCACAAAAAAATTGGGTACTTTTATATATATATATATATATATATATATATATATATATATTTCCATTCATAGTGTTTATCGAGTTCAACCTTTTCTTTACGTATAATACTCTTCCAAAATTGTATTAGCTAAAGAACAAATTCAAACATAAACCTTCCAAAATTACACCCGAGAGATCTAGGCACGAAATTTTTCTTTGGTAAGTACTATCTTGAAAGAATTTATACCATCATTCAAGAATATAAGTGTGTAATTCCTATGTATAAAAAAGATGGTGAACCCGATAAACACTATCAACAACATATATTTCTATTACATTTTTTTTGTCGTTATAAAATGAGGGTCTACTAACGCAAACGCTTTCGTTTAATTGAGTTCGATCCCTGAATCTCCAACATGAAAGTGTAGAGTTAGTTTCATTTAAGCAACCACCTTGGTGATATATATTTCTATTACTTATATACAATATAATATATATATATATATATATGAGCAGAGTCCTTTCCAAGTCATCAATCATGACGACATTGGTTTTAGTCAACTCTATTTCGTATGAAAAACAAACAGATATGTAAGGTTGACGAATTCAGATTTGGAAAAAAAAAAAAAAAAAAAAATTAACTTTGTTCGGGGGAATCTTCTGCTGATGCGTTCTTCATCATTATACTCTACGCTGACACTGTCAGTTATCATTTTTCCCCCTTTTTTCACTGTGAAAATTTTTTCTTGAAACAGATTGAGGGAAAGCTTTTCAATTTTCCATTGCAGGTTTATTATTTTTATTATTATTATAATAATTATTATTCCATAATGCAGAAAAGGAAAAAGAACAAAAAATAATATATATATATATATATTATTATATATAATAATATATGTGTTGTTTGATGATGGTGGAAGCTTTTGATCGGTCATTTTCTCCATATCTGTTTGTACTTATTGTGTTTTTGGAGTCTTTAGGTTAAAAACTGAAAAGGCCATTTGTATAGTTTGTTATGTGAATTTCTCTTCTTTTTTTTTTTTCTTTTTTTTTTTCAAGACAATTTAGTCAAATGAGTTGACCCCTTAATTATATATATTATTTTTCTTTTTTCCTATTTTTGAATTAATTATACTTTCGTCTTATAATATTTGTCTAATAAACAAAGTTTAAGTATACATATATAAATTTTTTTGCTTATTAAAAAGTTAATAAATATTTTGTGAATGTTATACGACGTTATAAATTTGATATTTATTGTGAATACTATATAAGAGTTAATGTGAAATATTTTTTAAAGGAAGAGTTAAACTTACAACGTAACTCGAACTGAATCCAAATTAGAGAAGTAGTAGATTCGGATATGCATAGTCTAAGAATATATATATACACACACGTATATTTAAATTTTGAGTTTTTTTTTTCTTTCAACGTGAGTTAAAATCTTGATTTTTTAAAATTATAAATGAACTAAATATTATTGTTGTATATATATATTGTTAACAAATCTATTTCAATTTAAGTTTTTTAAAAGATGATACTTTAACACAATTAAAGAATTTTAAAAATAGTCAAATGAGTTGTGGTTGAGTGGTCAGGACCCATGCTCCCAACCTAAAGGTTGAGGGTTCGACACTTAATTCAGTCATAGTGTTGCCAGATCCGATTTCAAAATAAAAAAGAATTTTAAAAATAATATCTTTTAATTTTTATATTTTTGAGTGAGAATTTGGATACCAAATATAGAAAGGAGGAAGACTAAAATAGTAGTAGTAAAGTTATACATATGTACCAATAATCACTTAGTCCAAGCGAATTTTGTATATGATGAAATGAGTACTATCGAGAGCTTTTTCCAAAAGAGGAATTTGATACGATTCAATTTCATATTAATCGAGACTCAAAGTGACTATCAAATATCGAGAGTTTAAATAATAATAATAAAAATAGTATTTTTTTTTTTTAAAAAAAAAAAAAAAAAGTACTTGTGTAATTGAATAAATCATGACTGGGTCCACCAATTGATAATAGGGTTGTTACCTCATGTCTTGTTTTTTTACCTTTCCTTTTTTGTAAAAAAGTAAATTAATAGTAATAACATTATTGGTAGGTACTTTTTGTTACATGCTGGATGGAAGTAAACTAAAACAAGAATAGGTAAATATGTAAAAGGTATGTGTAATAGGGCAAAGATGGGAGTGTTAAGGAAAATATTGATTGAGACACGAGCAATGTTTTGGATGATATTTATGTTACTCGAATCCGTAATATAACATATTCGATCATGTATTTATTGATGAATACACGATATTTGTTAAAATAGTTTTCAATCTCGTGTATAGTAAGTTTTTGACTAATATTTAATAGGCAAATTGGTCAAAAAGGTCCCTTACATTATAATTTTTTTGCGATTTCATCCTTTTTTTTTTTTTTGGAAAATTTCATCCCTTATATTATAAATTTTGGCCAATTTCATCCTTTCGGTTAATTTTTTTTGGTCAACAATTAGTCAACGGTTATATAAAAAAAAATTATTTTTCCAGGGGCAAAAACGTCATTTTACTGTTTTTTTTTTAAAAAAAAAAACCTCCTTTTCCCCCAATTCGACTTGCCCCTCATTTTCAATACCAGATCGAGATCCCCTTTCCAATTCAAAAATCAACCCCAAAATCAACCCCAAAATCACCAAATCAACCACACTCCACATATCGATCATAATTCCGAGGATGAAGAGCGATAGATTTCCAGAATTCGAATGTGCTATAGCTTGGTGTCGGCCCTCTTAATCCCGACCGGACCTCCATACCTGTAGGTTTTTTTTTTTTTTTTTTTTTTTACCCCGCAGTTGATTTTGGAGTTTTTGTGATAGTTGGGATTTTGTTAATATATTATTATCTTTCCAAACTGAAATTTAAAATTTATCGAATAATTTCCTAGATGACTCGAACAAATGCATGCGGAAGAAATCTTCAAAAAATGGGACTGGAATCAAGCTCGAGTGGAAAGGTTCTTCAAGGAATGTTAAATTCCGGAATATATGAAACAATTTTTGAGTAAGTTTATATTTTCATACATATTTTTAGTGAGTTGAGTTTTTTTGGGTTTTTTTTTTGTTTTCTTTATATTTTTGCTTCCGGATAAATATTTTGCTTCTCTTGATTCTCGTATCTGTAACTTGAGAATCTTGTCTTGTTAAGACAAGCTTTCTGCTTTTTTGGGTTTGTAAGCTTTTGAAATTCTAATCTTTTCTCTTTGTTCAATCTATATAGATTGCTAAGGATTTTTTTTGTTTAAGCTCAATTTTTGATTTTTTTTAAAACAAAATTATAGGGTCGTAAATGGATTTTATCATCTACACAGAATTCATGATTAGAAAAGAAGGCATTCTCTTAAAATCTATTAGCCTTATATATGATTCAGGATTTAAATTGGAAGTATGAATTGATACTAATAATACTAGTAAAGAGTGTATCTTTCACTTGGTTTGTTAGCTTTAAAAATATCTTATGTACTGTATTTTCTTTCTTACTGCCTTGATTCCTCGAAAAAAATATGAAAGACTATACATTTATGCAGCATCCTTGTATGAACTTAACTAAGTGATTTGAATGTTGTTCTAAAGTTAATATTTTAATTAAATATTTCAGGAAAATCTTAGAAAAATTTCCACCCGAGAGAAAGGCTAAATTTGGGTTTGTAGACTCTTTGATGTTTAACCAATATTGTCATGGGCTAGCTGAAAAAGTGTCAAAGTGGATTAAAAAGCTGGATTTATTGTCCAAACAATATATATTAGTCCCAATTGTCATGTGGTATGTGTTTTGCGGTTAAAAATTTTAATTCTTTTGTCCAAGAATCATGAGGATTCTTGACAAAATTAAGAATCTTCGCTCTCTGTTTTCCATCATATGCTTTGGGGACAACAAGTTTCAAGTGAGGGAGGTTAATGGCCAACAATTTGTTATTGATACTGCATTGCAGGTTTGTTCTTGTAGGAAATGGCAACTATCGGGTATACCATGTAAACATGGTGTGGCTGCTTTAGGGTTACAAGGTTCAAGAGCTGAGGATTATATTGCCAATTGTTATACAATTGAAGCCTATAAAAAGGCATATGAGCCCATTGTTTGTCCTACAAATGGATCTAATAATTGGCCCAGGAGTACAAATACAGCAATGTTGGCCCCAGAAAATGTGAGATTGCCAGGTAGACCAAAAACAAAGAGAAGGTTGGAAGAAGGAGAAAAGGCTTATACAACAAATGGGGGTGTCCAAAAGATGAGAAAGGTAGGGTTCAACAACTATAAGTGTAAACAGTGTGGCCAAAATGGTCACAACAACAGAACATGTCCCAATCAAGCCCAAAATAGCTCAAATGAAGCCACAACATCTCATTCTGGCCTAATTTCAAATCCTGAAGTTCAAGAATCAATTCCAACAGTTGAGGTATAGTTTAATTTTTCAGTTTATAATCTAATTTAATATCTATTTTTCAATTGTATAACAAATTTATTTTAATCTAATCATATTTGCAGGTTTCAAAAAGTAATGAGAAGGAGATTAAGTCAAGAAAATGTAGTGCATGTGGTATTTCTGGTCACTATAAAGCCACTTGCACAAAAATAAGAAAAGGGGGATCTTCTTGAAATACTAGATATTTTATGTTTCTGTATATTTCTAGTTTACCAGTTGTATTTCTGTATATTTTTTGGATAGTTTACCAGTTGTATTATCCGGCATTGGAAACAATGATTGTGACATTATTCCTTTTGTAATAGCAATAGGCATCACAATGAGGTCTTTGAACAAATGTGTAGAACAGATTTGTTAGCTTAAGATGTGTTGTTCAGCCTTTGGGAAGAGTAGCAATGTAGCAGATGTTACCACAATTTTTTTTGGGTTTGAAATTGATCATCATATATATATTAATTTTTTTTGGGTCCGAAATTAATTTTTTTTGCACTTTATGGTTCCGAATTTGATTTATAAAATTATGATCAATTTGTGGAAGTGTGGTTGAGGGGTTGATTTTGGGGTTGATTTTGGAATTGGAAAGGGGGATCTCGATCTGGTATTGAAAATGAGGGGCAAGGAATTGGAAAGGGAGATCTCGATCTGGTATTGAAATTGAGGGGCAAGTCGAATTGGGGGAAAAGGGGGGTTTTTTTAAAAAAAAATACAGTAAAATAACATTTTTGCCCCTGGAAAAATAATTTTTTTTTTATATAACCGTTGACTAACTGTTGACAAAAAAAAATTAACAGAAAGGATGAAATTGGTCAAAATTTATAATATAAGGGATGAAAATTTAAAAAAAAAAAAAAAAGGATGAAATCGCAAAAAAAAATTATAATGTAAGGGACCTTTTTGGCCAATTTGCCATATTTAATATTATACGATATTTTTTTACAAGATTATAATAATCTTATTTATTACGAAAGATTTTATACAGTACTATTATATGTTATATATCGATATTTGATAATTATTTTGAAAAGTGTAATTGCTAAAGAAATAAAGGAATATTTTTACTCAAAAGAATTTACGTGACATGAGAAGAGTACAAAATGATATTTTTACAAGTAAATAATCCGTAATGTAATATATTAGATCATGTATTTATTTATGAACACACGATATTTATGTAAATAGTTTTCGGAGTCTCGTTTATAGTAAGTTTTTGGCTAATATTTAATATCATACGATATTTTTTTTCATAAGTTAATAATATTATTTATTATAAAACATTTTATACAATATGATTATATGTTATATATTGACATTTCATAATTATTTTGAAAAGTGTAGTCTTTAAAAAAATAAAGGAATATTTTTTACTCAAAAGAATTTACATGACATGAGAAGAGTACAAAATGATATTTTTACCAATCAATAATCCGTAACATTATAAATTCGATCATGTATTTATTTATGAACACACGGTATTTGTTAAAATAGTTTTCAATCTTATTTATAGTAAGTTTTTTGTTGATTTTTAATATAAAAGTCAATAATTTTATTTATTATGAAAGATTTTATACAGTATTATTATATGTTATATATCGACATTTCATAATTATTTTTAAAAAGTGTAATTCTTAAAGAAATAAAAGAATATTTTTTACTCAAAGAATTTACCTGACATGAAAAGAGTACAAAATGATATGATTTTGATGATTGAAGAATGTGGCTCTTAAGAAGGTCTTCCGGTTATCCCAAAGTCATGGATCATTTATTGACCGCCAGCTGGCTTGGAATTCTTGCCTTTTTTTCCTGCTTTCACTCGAATTCAAATTTGCATATGATTATCTATAAGACTTCATATATACTTACTAGAATCAATAACATACTTACTAGACTTATTTTATATCATTCGATATTCAGAGTCACTATAAAACTCTTACATGACGTTCATAACGAGATGTAAATCAAGAACTTTGGGTAGTACTCACAAGTTGCATTCTATTTGTATCAAATCGAGGTTGTTAATTTATTTTTTTCTTAGGCACGAGGTGTCCTAGATGAGTCCTAAACTATGAGAGAGTACCTTTAAGCCAAATCTACATCTAGACTAATCCGCATTCGAGCCGGGTTGGTCCTTTGCGGGGGAAGCTCGGACCCTAGATTTTAAATAGCTGCATACATGAGTAAGAGTTTGAACCCCAACATCACTTAAGCTAGAGAGAGCTCCTTACCAACTCACCTACGTCTTGAGATTAATTGAGGTTGTTAATTTGACATTTATTATGAGTACCCAATCATCTAGTATTTGAAGTTACTGTGAAACTCTCCCACGATGCTCATAATCGGAGCCAAATCAAGAACTTTTTGTGTAGCATTCACTAGTTGCACTCTATTTATATAAAATCGAGGTTATTAATTTAACATTCGTTATGAATATCTAATCATTATAAAACTCTCACAATGGAGTCACAATGAGATCTAAATCAATAATTTTAGATAGTATTTACAAGTTGTATTTTATTTATATAAAATCAAGGGTTGTGAAATTAATTGTGAGGCAAAAAAATTTAATTTAATTTCATATATATATATATATAGATATATATTTTTTTTAAAAAAAAGAAAGAAAATGTTGAGGATAATTTGAATTTTGTAATTGTTCTCAGGCCCAATTGAAGGTGGACAATGGATCCACCAACTACAGGTGCCCACGAATTTTGACTCATTGACTTTGAAATAATATGATTTTTTTTTAACCTTCTTTATTTATACATGGGCCATTTTTATCGTACAAGTTTGACTTTGAACAATTCCGGTAGGCCCAATATATAAATTGCATTTAACCCCTATGATAAATTCTTGTTCTATTTGAAAGAAAAAGAAGAGGGAAAAGACGAGAGTGTGAATATAAAATATATATATATATATATATATATATATATATATTTCTTTTGGTTAGATCATTTGGTATCTAGAGCCATCACAATTCTAACTAATCCATATTCGACTCAAGTTGCGTTCGCAGAGTTCAACTCTTACTTGAGAGAATGTTTCACCATGTATCATTCATAACACTCACAATAAGTGTCGAACCCTTGACATTGTGTAACATTCACAATGCGCTTTCCCAAGAGTGTAGATATTAGTGAATAGTATTCATTTGATTTGGTAATAGTTTTTTTAGTATTCGTATTCAGTATGTAATTATTTAAAATTTTTAGAGACTTGTGTTTACCTTTCGTAAAGAACCTATCTGGTATAATTTGATTGTTCCCATTAGTTAAATAAAAAATATTTGTCAAAAATCTAACTTTTTATTTTTCTTCAATCCCTAAAGACGATTTAAACTCATGAGGACATTTATAGGTTAGATTGTTTGTCACTATGTTTTTTTTTTTTGCTTAAGCATCCGGTATCCGAACCCACACTAGCCGACTAATCCGGAATTCGTGGGGTGCGTTCGCAGAGTCCAACTCTTACTCGAGGGTGAGAGCCTGACCCAAAACTTTTTAACGTGGCGCTAAACACCTCGGGGGATTCGAACCTTCAATCATCCGTCCCGAGGAGAAGTTTTAGGAGTTCACTTATCAACTCTCCCAAGTTACTGAGTTTTGTCACTATGTTATTATGCTTACTTGTCGTATTTATCAAATC